>JBCFYV010011164.1:3685638-3754689 GCA_039000515.1 Timema cristinae | reverse complement strand
AGCCAACCACTCATGAACCACTGACCCGTGTTGACCGGAGTCAGGAAACCACTCTGCGCTCTCGAAGAGCGAGCCTTGCAACCTCGACGAGCGAGGCGCGGGGAGGTCGTGCGCAGCTAACCACGCATGGCAGAAAGAGGGAGGGGGAACGGGCAAACCGCGCTGCGCGCGAGCCCAAAGATGAGTGACGAGAAACTCAGCACAGCTAGATGTTAACTAAATAAGGTGTGGTCGGTAGGAAGAAAATATGTGTAAAAATAAAAGACGTGTGACAAGAAAACTATAAAAAGGTAACGTTTAGAAGCACGGTGTAAAAATATTAGGTTGGGAAATTACTATAAAACCAGTTGAGTACTGATGATCTGTGGAATCAAGGATGGATACAATATTGGAAATGAATATGGAGCTAATTAAAAGTTTCTAATCTTCTCGACCCCGGATCGAACTTTTTTTTTATCTACATGAAAGGTACAGCAGAATGGATGAGATTACGAGATTTTGTTGTTTTTGGATTAATGTTTTCGTGAGTTTACAGAGTTTTATTTGAAAATTGCAGCTGTTAATTGAGAATGGACTTCTTAAGAAATAAAGCTGCCTGAATAAATACATTTTCAGCCGTATTTAATTTTGTTCCTTTATGAGGGAAATGAAGAGGTTTCATACATTGGTCTGTTGGTTTTGGTTGATGATTTGCACATTTTAGATGGACTGCAAATTTTGATTGGGTTCTATTGTATATAAAATCAAAGATACGATCTTTTTAATGAACCCTAAAATTTCAGCCGGTTATACCAAGGTAGATGCTATTGTAATCGCATATGAGTTGATAAATTCAATTTTTGTTTAAATTGTTGTTACTAAGATTTTTCTCAATTTTATTATTAGTGGTAAAAAGCAATGTAAGGATTGTGTCTTTTGATAATTTTTTTGTGATGCGATGAGTTTCAGGACCAGTGAAAGTAAACTCAAACATTTTTTTCTTTTGATTTGAGCTTTTTAGGTTTTCATTTGTGAGGGTAGTATATAGTTGTTAGATCTTAATTGTTGTTTTTTTTTGCAAAATTTATTAATAGGGGAATGAAAATAACCGTTATTTGTGGCTATTAGTTTGATAGTATTTATTTCAGGTTTGTAATTTGATTGGCTGAGTGAGATAGTCCATAAACGACGAAATAGGCTAATAAAAGCGTCAAGTTGATTATAAGTTGGATGATTTGAATCAATAGGGATGGTTGCATCAGTATGAGTGAGTTTCTTGTATATTTTGTAGACTAGTTAGCTATGCAAATTTCTAGAAATTTATGGACTAAGTAGTTGATATTTCCATTAGCTTCATGCTCAATAGTGATATATAAGTTGGGATGTATATTTTTGATTAATTTGAATACATCAGAAAAATTAGGGTCATTATCATAGAAAATTAGGATATCGTATACATATCTACATTAGAATTTAATTTTGAGCAATTTGTTCAGATGATTGAACATAATGAGATCATACTTTTGTAAAAATATTTCTGACATGAGGTATGATATAGGGGAGCCCATTGCTAATCCATAATTTGTAAGTAAAATTTATTGTTGAATTGAAAATAGTTTTGGTCGGTGATTATTTCAACTAAGTTGGAAATTTGATCAATGTATTCTTTGTAAAGTTCTTAGATATCATAGAGTTTTTGATAATGTTGATGGTTTCTAATTCTGGTACATTAGTGTACAGGTTAGAAATATCTAATGAAATAAATTTGGAAATTTTGCTAGTAATAATTGACCTTAGCTTTTTTGTTAAATGGATAGAACTTTCAATATTGAATGTATTGGGAAGTTTTTAAATTTTCAGATAAGATTTTATCTATCTTTTTAGCAAGTTTATATGTTGGTGCATTTTGATAATTGACTAGAGATCTAATTGGGATATTAGGTTTGTGAATTTCGTGTAGTGATGTGAAGGTGTGGGCTTGAGAATTCATGTTGAAAATCTGAAAAAATCTTTTTGTTGGATTATTAAATGTGATTCCTTTAAGATGTTTTTGAGTTTTTTAATATCTGTTGGCTGGGTCACTTTTTAGTTCAATTATTTGTTATTCTGGATGAAATCAAGGGTTTTGGAGATGTTGTCGTTCTTGTCCATAAGGACAATGGTATTACCTTTATCAGATTTCACATTGATTATGTTGTTGGATTTGAATGTTTTTTTAGAATGAAAATATTTTTTGTTTTACTTGGTAAATTATTTTTTCTATTATGATTAGAAACTATTTTATGTAATTTTGATTGGCGATTATGTTTTTGATAATATTTTCTTCATCTGAAGGTAATTGGTTAATATCATCCTGTCAATTATTTAGGATTGAATCTTTTGTTTGAACGATGATTGTTTTAAATTAAACTTGTAACTCTTGTGGAAGATTTCATTATATTTGTTGTTCAGTTTAAATTTGGATGTATTAAAGAATCTAGGATAAAATTGGAAGCTAGAATTGTGATTACTTAGCTTTGGTTGCGGGATTTGAGATAAGGTGTTTAGTTTTTGGTTTAATATTGGATATTTGGTGTAAATGATGTTTTCAATTTTATTATTAATGGTGTCTAAGGTTTCATCAAACAATATTAGATGAAGTAAGCTAGCTAATTCAAAAGTAGTTTGCTAAGCTTGTTTGTTTAATAATTGCAATTTCATGTGAAGAAACCAGATTTTTCACTTGTAATTGTTGTTCATAATATTTTTTTTTTGTAATTTAATAGTACTTTGATAATTGCTTTTAAAAGAAAATAAGGCACATTTAGGAGTTATATGAATCTTAATACATTGATGGTTAAAACTATAAATTTGCAAGTGTCTTCTTCAATTTCAATTTCAGGTTAAAAATGTGATATATAATTTTGTCTCAATACACCCAAGTTCTACCTTCAACTAGTTCTATACGGTTCAACTCATTACAGCCTATATCTATCTTGAACTAGTTCATTATGGTCCAACTCATTACACCCTAGCTCTACCTAGAGCTGGCTCTATATGGTCCACTTGATGACATCTTGTATCTATTTCAAACTAGTTCTACATGGTCCTCCTTATTACACCGTATCTCTATTTCGAACTAATTCTATATGATCCACCTGATTACACCCTATTCTTATTTTGAACTAGTTATATCCAGTCCATCTCATTACACCTTATCTCTTTCAGGTCCATTATAATTTTATCCTCCTATCTGTGTCTAGGTCTTCCCAAGGATATATATTCCCAATGGGTTTGCTAGTAATAATAATATTGCGCGTTTGGACTAAATCATTCGTAGACCAATTTGTGAAAAGATTAGCCAGTAATAATGTACCATCACCAGAGGATGCCCGAATGTACTGATATAACAACCTTTCCGTGAAGGCTATTTCCATGTCCCGATGAGATGAGGTGATGGTGATAGTGAGTATAAAGGTGTGGAACCAGTGAAATACTTACTCTTTTAAGCCTAACTAACCACACTTTGGTGACCGTTGGTGTAGTACCCCTTCGGGAAAAATACTCTAGGTACCAGCTGGTAATCGAAACCGAGGCCCCTAAGCTCATAGCCAGTTGAACTGACCAATACATCACATGATTTGCGGGTAAATACATCTAACACGGTTATTATAATTATACTCTAATTTTGGTTGGAAGAACAGTTAAGGAAATTCAAACATATTTTGTTGCGGTCAACTTTGATATTGTTTTACATTATCATTTGTGTTTTTCTATAGATATTGGTAATATTTATCAAAAGTGACAGCTTCAGATAACATGACTTGATGTATGAATGTATTAAAATTGTTTTTATTATTTTTAGTAACCACCAGATACTCTTCTTCCTACCAAAATAATGGCACGGATTCTTCCATAGCCGCCGAATGTCCTGTTCACCGTACTCTGCTCAATATTTTCATAAATAATACGAAACTTAAGCAAATGGGTAGTATTTACCCACTTCAGTGGTCGGATGGTGAAAGGTGTCACTCTTGCACTAGACTGGACTTCCGATGACGAGGTGAATGGGTTTGAATCCCGATTGAGTGTACTGAGGATGATGTTCTTAAAATGTTTTCCTCCTATCCCTCCACGCAAAATTAGTGTACACTTTCGCTAACTTAAACCATACTCATCCTTAAACCGCTATCACAATTAATCCATATGACCCGTCTCGGTGGCGTAGTTGTCTAACGCGCTAGTCGTGTTGAGCTCGACTGCTGAGGTCGGGGAGATCGAGGTTCGAATCTTGGTCGGTTGAACTAGGGGTGGTTTTTCCTAAATGGTTTTCCACTCTCCCTCCACGCAAATACGGGTTCACTTCCTCTAATTCAACCTTCCCAATTCCTAATCCATTAGCGTAATTAGTACTTAAAGCGTTATAGCCCGAACGGGTAGTAAGATGCGGTGCTAAATATTATTATTATATTATTAATCCATATGCATATAGCTCGAATGGGATATGAGACATGGCCACCAAAAGTAAATAAAACAAATTGGTACGAACACTTAAGGAATTTAAAAATGTGTGGTAGCTCAGAGCCCCAATTTGATTTCAGTCCGACTCTGTTCCGAAGGAGTCAAATAAGGTAGGTTTGTGCAAACAGATCGACATTTAGGGCAGATAGACAGTCGGACAGAAGAAAAAGAGTGTTGACGGAGGCAACAAGTGGCTGATAGAGCTACACCATTTCATAATCTCATATCTTTTAAAAACTTTGAGCTTTTCCAAAAGAGAGAAAGAGAGAAAGAAAAGAAAACCGGAACATACAAACAGTGATCAAGTTTTCTTCTTCTCATCTCCAACGGAACCACCCTCTTACTCCCCCTTTATACCCTTACTTTCTTCCTTTTGTTGTTCATGTTCAAAGGGGGAAAAATAAAAGTAAAAAAAGTAAAAAAAAAGAGTTGCGAATAGGAGTTAGAATGGAGGCTAGCAAAACATGATATTTTACCAGAAAACTCTGTAGCATCATCACTAATAAAAGTTTCCTTTGGGCGAAAAAAGATGAAAAGTTGTTCTTTAATTAAACAGTTCTCGAGTTGGGGAGAGGAAAGGGGGGGTTGTAAAAGGAGGGGACAGGGGCAGGTGTGGGCCATTTCCACTTGTCAGAAGTGGCGGCCTCACTTTCAAACAATGGCTTACTATTTATTAATACTATTTTTTTATATTCTCTTTCACCTGTTGTTTGATTTTATAAACACTGTTTGTAAATCCTAACATTTACATAACATTTTCTTTTTTAAAAAGAATTCCATAATCCAGTTGAAAAATTACTATTTTTTTTCGGAAGATATATTTGGTTAACTCGTTACCTTAGTTGTGGGGAGTGGTGGTGATGGACGGGGGAATAGGGGGGGGAAGTAGGCTGACAACTCATCACCGGGTCGTTGGTTTGTTTCTTGGCGGTTATCAAATAAGTTATAGTTTTATGGAAAATAAAACTTCTTAAAGTAAGTTATTAGCTTCATACCATGATTTTATTTTTTACATCTACCCGCCTCGCTGGCGTAGTTAGCTAACACGCTAGTTTCGTGTTGAGCTAGACTGCCGAGGACGGGTAGATCTAGGTTAAAATCTCATTTGGGTGAAATGGGGGTGGCTTTTCCTAAATGGTTTTCCACTCTTCCTCCACGCAAATGCTGGTTCACTTTCTCTATATTCAATCTTCCAAACTCTTAACCATCAACGTAATTAGTACATAAGCGTATAAACCGAACGGGTTAATTAACCAACAACCAGACTGTAGTTGATTTATTATCTTCCTTGTTGTCACTACATATCACTACCTATTTATGTTGTATGCACATGTACAAATTACGAAAATATGTTAGGGATTAGGAAGGTTTAATATAAAGGAATTTCACCCTCATTTGCGTGGAGGGAGATATGAAAACCACCCTTAGTGCACCTGATCAGGATCGAACCCCCAATCTCCCCTTCTTCTTCATTCTAGTCTATCACGCTTAGAACGTTAGACCACGTGGTCACCGAATCGAGATTAGCGTAATTAACGAATGCGTGTAATACTAATTGGTATTAAGATGTAATGGTAAAGAAATAAATATCTTGACCAAACTTAGGCTTATATTGTTTTGAGCATTCATCTGGGGGCCAGTTGTATACAAAGTTAAATAAATAGGTTAATGTTTGAGTATCGCTATTAAATTAGCAGAATACGCCAAATTACACCATTATTGACGCTTTCTTAGATTATTCAATCGCCAAAAGCGGATCTAATAGGTATTCATTTACTTTTAATCGATTCCATAAAAATATAATTCAAATTATATACTAATACATTTTAACGATAATCTTAATTTAGGTTTTAAAAAGTTTATTTATTTATTTGTTGAATTATTATCATATGCAATTAGTTGTGATATCACTTATTAAGGCTATTAAAATAATGTACTACTCAATGTTCACAAGCGTACAATTCTAAGATATAAATAGCAATTCAATTAATTTAAATCGTTACAGTTATTAAGAGTCAAACATGAAAATTTATGTTTTTCATGTAGGCTACCATTGTTAAGTTAGGTAAAGTAAATTATGGAGTTGAAATTTAGAATAACCAGACCTTACATCAGATGTACACAATGAAATATTAATTTTATGTAAAGGAAAATAATGTTTATATATTCAATCCGAAGCGAACTCGAATCGCCTAATATTCTCGAATCTAAATTGGAAATGGAATATTTCTGTTTGTTGATTTATGCTCGAAAAAAATAATAATGTGGTTATTTATTTAACTTTATTCACTAACATTACTTAAATAATTTTTTGCTTCCGATTTTTCTCCATATGAATATTAATTAGTGATTTATATACAGCTCAGAATGGAAATAATTGGAAATATATTTACTATTTTAGCTGTCAATAATTCCATTGGCGGTACTGTCGAGCCGGAATTGGTTTCGAAGTGAAGTTGTAGCAAATATTGGTTTTGAAACTAAGTCGAAGCTTAGATGCTTCACACAACACTGATTTTTAGTGTATAGCAGTTTAAAAATGGTAAAATTACATTATATTTTATTATATAACATAAATACTGTTCTTTTATACTCCAAGAGTTTGATTTTATACCATTTTGTGTACACAATGTCATTATTTAGGATTAATTTGTTTTTATTAAACCAAACTCTAATCGCTATTTTTTTTTAGCACAAAGTATTATTACTTATTCGGGCTATACACTTATATACTGTACTAATAACACTAATGGTTTTAGGGATGAGGATGGCTATATGATCAGAGGACGTGTACCCGTATTTGCGTGAAGGGTGAGTGGAAAACCAGTTCAAAAACCAACTTCAGAACACCCGACCAAGATTATAACCTCGATCTCCCGTCATCGATAGTTTAGTCTACTGCGAGAGTAGCGCCTTAGACCATTCGGCCAGCGAAGTGGATGATCATTTTAACAATTTGCCCAAATTTATTATTAAAAATATACATTTGAAATGTTTAGTTTATGACATTTCTTGTTTTTACTGTATCGATTGGTAAAGACAGCACTGAGTATTTATTATTATTATTATTATTATTATTATTATTTATTATTATTATTATTATTATTATTATTATTATATTATTATTATTATTATTATTATTATTATTATTATTATTATTATTAGCACCGCGTCTTACTACCCGTTCGGGTTGTACGCAATTACGCTAATGTGTAATGGTAGGGTGATTGTGAGATTAAATGAAGGACCTACAGTTTAACGTGGAATCCGAACCACGGTGGAGACCTGGCATTCCCCAAATTCACAAGATGTCTTGTCAGAGGTGAAGGAAGGGTTTGGAAATCAGATAAATCTGTGCCGGGACCGAGGATTGAACCCCGGCCGCCAGCACAGAAGTCTGACACCTTACCCCTAGACCTACAGGTCACCTACAGCACCGAGTAGCAAAGCATACTATGCCCTGCCAAGGCACTGGGTCAGATAATCCCAAATAATGAGAGACCCAGGTAAAGCGGACACCTTCTTTCTAAATTTGTTGGTGTTGATTGAATGGCCAGAGAGATTGTTACATTGCTATCTTTTTCAAGATAACTCCATAACCCAAACTATGTCAAATTCTCTGCCAAGATGTTATAGAAAAAAATATTTTTAGTGATTTTTACGAACGAATGACCTTAAAGAACAGTTATCAAGCTATAACTATAGAAATAACCCCCTCTTATCCAAACTCATTAGCATATCCCCCTACAAACCCCACTCTACCTCCCCTCCTATTTTACACTGTCTTAACACTTACTAGAGGAATGTTGGTTCCTCCAGCTATTAACACAAGGCACATTGAAGAAAGAGACTGGAAAGGGTGAAGGGAGGCCCTAGTAGAAAGGAGTATAAACGCCCCCCCCCCCCCCTCCTATATTTACCCCTTCCTAACCCTTTTACACCCCTTGTATTTTTTCCCTTCCTCGTCAGGGTGTTCATTTGGGCAAAGTGTGCGAACATTTATTTAAACTCGCCTTCACTATTCCTCCTTCTACCTCCTTCCTCCCCTCTATAGCTCCAAGCTTCCACCCACATAATCTGCACTTGGGAGGAAGGGAAAACTGGAACCGTTATAAGGCTCTGGGATGAGCAGCAATTTCACCTCTATTTCTCTCCGGCGTACTGACGTTAATAGACTTTTAAAGTTTCCTGGGAGCCTTCCTCTAGACAAGGGTTAGCTGCCCTTAAAGGATTCCCCACCCCCCCCGCATCCACGATACTTTTCTCATCCGTAGGAACCAAGAATGTGTGTTGAACAACACAGAGGTTAGAAAAATAATTTTATTTAATTATCTGTAGATTTGCCGTTCCCGAAATTATTCTGGGTCTCCTCTACCCAAAACCAATTGTTTGGATGTTAAAAGAAAAATGCAATTTTTGATTTTCTTATTTTAGTATGAAAGTCGAAATCTGTAAAATAAAAACGGGATAATTTATACTTTTATCAATTATTAGAGAATATTCTTAAGATGAAATGCAGCCTGTTATCTCTTCTGATCTCTTTTGGTGTAGATATTTATATTTTTTAAAGTTTAAATTGGTTGAAAAATTACACCTGGACACAAGAATCTAGCCCGGGACCTTTGGCCTAGCACACAAATGCTCTACGACTGAGCTATCCAAGACTGGTCTCAGGTTTTGTATATGTCTAAAAAATATTAATACTGATGTTGAGTACATAAAACATGTTATCACAATAGAAACCCTCACTGCTGGTCAGGTGGTCTAAGAGGTCATTCTCACTGCCAATGACGGTTAATTTAAGGATCGATAGTAGGTTGAGACTATTAATGGGTACTTTTATAATGCTTCTACACGATAACAAGAGTGAACTAACTATAAAAAAACTCAACCAGATGCTATGCTTTGTGTGAATGTGTCTAAATATGTTTCTATTTTTGTAAGGGTGACCTGGTGGTCTAGGGGTAAGGTGTCAGACTTTTGTGCTGGCGGCCGAGGTTCAATCCTCGGTTCCGGCACAGATTTATCTGATTTCCAAACCCTTCCTACACCTCTGACAAGATATCTTGTGAATGTGAGGAATGCCAGGCCTCCACCGTGGTTCGGATTCCACGCTAAACTGTAGGTCCTTCATTTCATCTCACAATCACCCTACCATTACACATTAGCGTAAGTGCGTATAACCCGAACGGATAGTAAGACGCGGTGCTAATAATAATATTTTTGTAAGAAGCTTATAATTTTATAATAAAGAGTCAGTTTTTGAGTAGAACTGAGTATTTAAAATATGTGTTTGTATACTAGGGCATATAAGGGTCTGCCTACAAAAACTTGAGACGCAGTACAGACGAATATAAATCTAGCATTATTTAAGAAGTTGTTTCTTATTTCAAAATATCGTTCAAACTAAAATAGAGGCGAAAGTTATGAACAAATCTTTCTAGGATTAAAAACCTTTCATTTTGTGTTTTATAATTTTAAAGGGTGACCTGGTGGTCTAGGGGTAAGGTGTCAGACTTCTATGCTGGCGGCCGGGGTTCAATCCTCGGTCCCGGCACAGATTTATCTGATTACCAAACCCTTCCTTCACCTCTGACAAGACATCTTGTGAATGTGAGGAATGCCAGGTCTCCACCGTGGTTCGGATTCCACGTTAAACTGTAGGTCCTTCATTTCATCTCACAATCACCCTACCATTACACATTAGCGTAAGAGCGTATAACCCGAACGGGTAGTAAGACGCGGTGCTAATAATAATAATAATAATAATATAATTTAAAAAAATTAATATACTAAATGGAGATTAGCTGATATTTAACGGAGTGTCACTCGGAAGGCTTCAGCTCTTAGGAAAAACTAGGCTGCTAAAAACATAGCTCTAACATTTCTAAAAAAAAAAAAAAAAAGAGTAAGTAATGTTTTGATAGAGCACAATTTAATATTCAATGATAATTTAGATTATTGTTTCTGTGGGTTTTGTGTCCTAAAGTAGAACCACACAAACGTCTTTGTTATTTTGGAACACACGTACCAAAAATATGTTTTTGAGGAGTGCCTTTTGATGGCTAACCCCTCCCTAGACAACCCCTCTCCTCGAAATAATACATTTTAAAGAGTCTCTATATTTGATTGCTTCTTCTTCTAATGCAAAAGAGATTATAACATACTGTACGTATTCCTCTACCACTAACTTAGAATGGAATGAATAATTAGTTGTTCGTTACTTGTTAATTTGAAGAAACTTCTCACTTTGAAATATATACAATCTAAAGTTTTTCCTCTGGTGAGATAAATTGCACCTTTTTTTTAGCTACTGCAGCTTATAATTCCGATTATTGAAACAAAGACATGGAAATGAGAGCAGAGTATTTTAGGAAATTCACCATTAAAGGGTGCACTCTCATGTATAAACGTTTCAGTTTATAATTATATTGATATGAATACGATTATTATAGAAAATCCACTTACAATTAGCAATCACTACAGTCTATAGAGAAAGCAATGCACCTTTGCTTTTATCAACGTCTACATTTAAGTATACTTCTATCGTGAGTTTCATTTTAACATTATTTTATTGGATTTTAAAAACTGACCACTCACATTAGTATAATATAATCATTTTTTAGTAAATTTATTTTGAAATATACATTCTTAGTCCTTGATAGAATAAAATATTGAGAGTAAATATTAAAAATAAATAAAAAAAACTGGTGCTTTATACAGGATGGTGCATGGGAATGGGAGATTGTAATAAGTGTGTAACACAACTTTAAATCATTTTAATTTCCCTACAAACATGTATATCTAAATGCTACAACTATACCATTTGTCACTTACTTTACATTAAAGTCCTTTCTTAAAGATAACATCCTTAAGATGGCCACCTTCCCTTCTTATGCATTCCTGCATTCGTGAACACAAGTTCGTCGAAACTCACAGCAACGTCTCGATGGAGATCGCTTCAATCTCTTAATGAATCCTAGCCTTCAGGTCATTAATGTTTTGAGGATGATGAGTAGCCACTCGAATTTTAAAAGTTCCCATGAAAAGTAATCACACACCGAAAGATCCGGTGATCTCGCAGGCCAAATAATATCGCCATTCTTTTTCATGAAGGGGTTTCCAAAAAGCTCTCGTAAATCGATGATTGAAATTCTTGCAGTATGAGCTGTAGCTCCATCCTTCTGAAACCATGTGGACTCGTTCACTGGATAGTTCTCTAATTCATTGTTAAGAAACTTTGGAAGCATGTTGATGTACCGTTCTGAAGCTACAGTCACCGCACGGTCATTGTCACCATAAAAAAAAGGCCCGATTATTTCTTTCAATAACACCGTACACCACACTGACACTTTTTCAATGTGTAACGGTCACTGGTGTAAACGGTGAGGATTAGTTGCAGCCCAGTACTGAAAGCTTTGTTTATTAACATAACCATATAGATGAAATTGGGCTTCATCAGACATACAAAGATTTTCCAGGAAATTTTAGTTTTCCTTACATTTCGCTAAAAATTGTTCATCAAAAAAACTTTCATATTAAAATCACAGGCTATTAATTTCTGGACTATCTAGTTGTATGGATGTAACTTTAAATCTGAGAACAATATTCTAGTCAAAGTGCGGTGATACAAACCTAATGACACTGTATGTTGCCGTATAGAACGCTGTGGACTCCACAGGAACTAATCTATGACTGCTTTGACAGTTTATGGAGTTCGAACATTATTTCTTGGCCCTGGATGTTTCTTTCTCAATATTGAACCTATTGTTTCAAAGTTTGAAGCCCATGTCTTTACAGCGTGAGATGACGGAACCGAATAATGATGCCGAAGTTCATACCAATCATTGTTTTTGTAAAACGCTTTTATAGCAAACGCTCGATGCATACCTGACCACTGCTCCATAGTAACTAAACGGCATTGACTGGGTAACATAATGATGTCTTCACAGTCCTGTAAATTTAAACTATGGCCTTGGAAATGAATGATTCAAACGATCCGTTCCCACACGTCACCCTAATATCTGAACCATTTTATTGTTTGCATTAAATTGTTCTTTTGATCGTGTCACAGTGCGTCTTTACATTTCAGATACATTTTGGAACGGCCTTCAGATATTGTTATACCTAGTGGTGGCTTCAGGTGATAATTGTACGCATCTATTCGAAGTGTCATCTCCGGGTGAAGTTTGTGGCTAGCCACCGGTCTCGTGGGTCTAATGGGTGGGGGTAAAGAAGAGATATGGAGGAGAAAACGTAGGCTGGTTGTGGGGTGGCTAGGGTATTCAAATGCTAGCCTTCAGGGCTTAAAGGGGAAATTGGGGTAGGTGGAGGTCAGGTGGTTGTTGAGAGAAGACGAGGAAAGGAACTAGATAACTCAGGGATAGGGACACTAGAAGATGTTGGAGTGAAGTAGGGACGTCCGGGGGTCCAGGTGTTACTGTCGGGGTAGTAAGAAATGGGCTCTCGGGTTGAGTATTGTTTGACCTGTGACGTTTTATTCAGGGTCTTCCATCGGTAGGCTTTGCCGTAGTGGCGGGTGTAGACCACCCCTTGGAATCAAAGGTGACAAGGACAAGTGGGTGGGGATGGTGGAGAGGTAGAATGAGGAAGTCCCAGCAACATGGGTGTCGTGGTGGGCAGTAGGAAGGAGTCCCGGCAACGTGAGTTGCGGTGGGAGGTAGGATAGAGTCCCAGCAACGTGAGTCACGGTGGGAGGTAGGATAGAGTCCTGGCAACGTGAGTTGCGGTGGGAGGTCGGGTAGAGTCCCGGAAACGTGAGTTATGGTGGAAGGTCGGATAGAGTCCCGGCAACGTGAGTTGCGGTGGGAGGTCAGGTAGAGTCCTGGCAACATGAGTCACGGTGGGAGGTCGGATATAGTTCTAGCAGCGTGAGTCACGGTGGGAGGTCGAAACGGTGGAAGGAAAGGGAGTCAAGACAAAATTGCTTTCTAAAACAAGACCATTTATTAGCTCTTTCGTATATGTGGTTCACAAGGGTGAGTCACCACTGAATTGGCTTTCTTTTCGGCTGTTTCCCGAGTCTGAATATCCACTTTGACAGAAGCCTCAAGCTAGATCATCAAAGAAAGGGCTGATTTTTTCTGTTTGAGTACTGAGTCACTGTTGTGACTCATAACCTCGTGAATGAAATTTAATACCTATGAAATGAAATCAGTGAAATGAGGTTGTAAAAGAATTACAGGTGTATTAGTACATAACACTTTGAGGCAAAGTGGGTGATAGTAAGTGATTGTGCAAAGTCTCGGGTATGGGGAGGATTTTCTTTTGTTGAGATGGGGGAGTGTGTGTTTAAGGTATGATGGTGGATTGTGGGTGAATTATGATATTTTTTTTTCCGGGAAAGGGATTGGAAGGATTTAACATTCCTTGGGATATGGTGGATGGATATATTTCCATTCTCCATCTGGGGCCAACAGTGGCGCCAGTATTATTCTCTGACTCGTAGAAAACCTAGTCGGTTGTCCCAGTGGAGTCCGGCAGTGGCAAAGGTAATTAATGAGAGGTTGGTAGGATTTTTTTTTCTTGGGATTTGGTCTGGAGTGAATACATTTCCATTCACCATCTGGGGCCAACCCCAGCGCCAGTATTATCCTCTGACTCGTAAAAAAACCTAACCTGCTATCCCAGTGGCGTTCGGTCGTGACTAAAGTAGTAATGGCATGAAATGTGAGATTGTGTGAATGTAGGGCCTAAGGTTGGGGTGGTGGATGTTTGGCAATTTCGCTGTCGTTCTGGCGTAGTTGGTTGTCAAATATTAGTTAATTTATATTCTACAAGGAATGTTATATGTAGGTATTTTAATACATTTTTTTTCTAAGTTTATCAACTAGGGCTTTTATAAACATTTAATTATTTTTTAAGGCTATATTTGACATTTATATAGATTAAATAGATGCTCACCTACGCCAGCCTGAGTCGTTTACGGTGTCGTGGTTCAGTCGGGTCGTACTGTCTAAGTCCTCTAACAAGTTCGTTCTCGTGCGTTTCAGTCTGATCGTATAATTTTTTGGTTTCTGTCAAGGTAGATTTCTTTTAGTTGGTGATAGTTTGTCATCGCGTGTAAGTTGACATTAATAGTGGATCTGTCTGCCCCTGTGAGTGTCCTTAATATTTTGTTTTGTACTACATGAAGTTTGCGAGTGTTTGTTTTGGAGACATAGCTCCATACTACACAATTATAAAGAATCACGGGTTGAATTATTTGCTTGTATAATAGTATTTTAGTGGGAATTGGGAGCTGCCCTCCTTTGAACAGTGAAAACAGTTGTATGAATCTATCCATTGCTTTACTATTAGTCTTATCTATATGACGCCTCCAGGTGAGTTTTTTATTTATTGTGATCCCAAGGTACTTGACTTCGTCTTTGGAATATGAACTCTGTGTCGAATAGTGTAAGTGGGATGGGGAGCGATTTCCTACCTTTAGCTAAGATTAGGGCTGCTGATTTAGTGAGATTTACTTTAATTCTTCAGTTGGAGATTCAGTCCTGGAGGAGGAGTAGTAGTTATCACTGCATAGCAATTGATGCGTAGTTTATGTTTTTATTAGCTACATAGAGCATGGTGTCGTCAGTGAAAAGTCTAACCTGAACTTTATCGTGAGTGGGAATGTCTGCTATATAAATGTTATATAAGTGCGGTGCTAGTGATGAGCCCTGTGGTACCCTGCTATAATAAAGTGTGTCTGAGAACTCTTGCCGTTCATAGCCACTTGGGACGTACGCCAACTAAGGAAGCTGGCTACCAAGAAGATTTACCATTTTGGGTAGTTGAATTTTATTAATTTACGAATAAATCCAAGGTGCCAAACTTTGTCGAAAGCTTTCTTGACGTCTAGGAAGATCGCTATTACGTATTTCTTTTCTTTAAATGCGTCAGTTACGTCTTCTACTATGTTTATTGCGGAATGGGTGGTGGAATGGTGGTTTATGAATCCGAACTGAAGGTTTGGAATAACTCCTATCCTATCGTTTATTGTTTTCAGTGTATTGAGAATTAGTCTCTCATATACTTTACTCAAGGTCACTAGTAGACAAATCGGCCTTCTATTTTGAGGGAACATCGGGTCTTCACCAGGTTTGGGGATTTTTATTACCATAGCCAGCTTCCAGTCATTCGGGAAATAGCAGATCGTCAGTAGTGAGTTTAGTAGTGCCAATAGCGCTATTCTCGATCTTCCTGGAATTTGTTTTAATATTTCGTTAGTCAGGCGGTCGTGCCCTGGCGCTTTTTTCCTAGGTAAGTACTTTATAGTGGTGGTGAGCTCATACAGAGTGATTACCTCTGCACTGGTGTCGTTCGGTCCTTCCAGATAGTCCCTGACTGTTCTAGTCGCGTCTCTGGTAAAGTCGTGATTTCGTGGTTAATCGTTTGGTTTGAACTGTTTCTCTAAAACCATGGCTATGGCTCCAGCCATCTCTGTGCTTTCTTAAGCCATGCCGTGCTACCCATAGATAGCTGGTACTGTCTTTTTTTATGGTAGTCCCCGAGTTGTCGTGCTACTTTCCCCAACTTGTCTCTGTCAAGTGTGGCCTCGATGACGAAAGTGTCCCATCTGTTTCGTCTGATGTCCTCGACTCTCCTCCTCAATTGGGCTCTGAGTCGGTTGAAGGTTGTCCTATGGTGTGAGGTTCTGTAGGTATGACAGTACCTTCTCGCTTCCCGTTTCTGGGCTATTATAAAGTCCAAATCCGGATGCTGTTGTCGGAAAACGTGTTGTATGGGGGTCCTAGTGGTGTCTACCCTGTAGGCTTCCTGCATTGTGGTCGTGAATAGTTGTAGTCTAGCGTCAGCCTGTTCTATTGAATCTATATCTAGTATTTCAAGTAGAGTATCCTCTAGTGTCCACCTAAACTCATCCTAGTAACAAGTTTCTGTTGTTTGTTGAGTCCCCTTATCTTTAAGTTAGTGTCAGTTTTAACTTCACACAATATAGGATTGTGGTCAGAATCCAGTTTCTTTATTACCATCATATCCTCAGTGGTTACACCAATGTTGGTCAATGCCACGTCTATGATAATGGGTCTCTGTAGATAGTTCGAGGGATATCATGTGGGTTTGTTTGGGGAAACAACTTCGTAGACGTGTGCGTCTGCGTGGTCTGCTAATATTCGTCCGTTCCCGGTTGTTAGTCGGCTGTTCCAAATGGTTTCTATTTGAGCTAAGATCGCCCGCCAAAAACAGTTTGTTTGTGTGTGTGATTTCGTGTAAGTCTTGTGGTAGTAGCGTTTTAGTTTGGGGCTTATATATGGCCGCGAACCGGACACTCCCGCCGCTAGTATATACATTTATTCTGGTAGCTTCTATATTTTGGAGATTTTGAAATTTATATGGATAGTGAGGTGGATGGGTCTTTATCAAGATAGCCGTGGACCCTCCCCTGCATTGGGGCCTATCGTTTCTATAAATAGTTTAACCGTAAAAGGAGGTATTTTTTCCTGGACTTAGATGAGTCTCGTTTATTAGGGTAATATCTATTGAGTAAGTTTAAAAAAATATCTTCTAGTTCCTTAGCTTGCGTGAGTATCCCGTTCGCATTCCATATAAAAACCCGAAGTATGTATTTCGTCATCGTCACGTTTGCGTTAGTCATAGTCGGTCTAAAAGTATTCGGTCACTCCCTCTAGCAGTATCATAAGTTTTTCAGTCTTGTCAGTTGACTCTCTGAGTCTAATGAGGTATGGTCTGAAGTGAGTGAATATTTTGAAGATTTTCAGGTCCTAGAGTTGGTTGATAAAGTCTTTTATATCTGAGAGTGGGGAAGTGGTGTATTCTTGTTGTGATCGTCTGTTGCGCCCCACCGTAACATCGGTATAGGAGCGGTAGATAGATACAGCCTCTGCGGTTTGTTTAGCTTATGGGCCCGGGAATGGTTGGTTGGTCGGAGGGATGATTTGACGGGCGCGTAGGATAGGAGGGTAATTGCCGGTGGTAAGTGGGGACACCGTCCTTGTGGTTCGCGTCTGCCGTGCGTTGAGTTTGTTGATCCTGGCCTCCAACAGTTGCACGTATACTGTGTGGGCCTTTGAAATTGATGCATCTTGCCGGTGTCGTGTTGTCCTTTTTGGGGCAGTTGGGGGTGAGGTGTGCTACGAGACACCACGCACCTGGGCATGTTTGAACAGTTGTTATTTGTATGCCCATAACGCTGACACATGTAATATCACACAATCCTGTTTCGGGAAGGAATGTAATGTTCTACCCTAACCCTAGTCTGATTAAGGTAGCTGATTTCAAATATAGTTGTGTGAGTTTTAGTCTTAGCAAGCGAGACCAAAAATTTCGGGAGTAGAGTCACAGTCTGAGTGGTGTTGGTCGCTTCTGACTTTCAGCTAAATTGGCGCGCGTCAGTCACTGGATATCTTAGTTCGATTAACTCTTATTTGATGTCCTCAGGGTCCATTTTTGGTGGCAGTCCCTTTATTACTACCTTCACTGGCTTATATCGTGGTAGTGAGTAGGTGTAAAACTCTTGGTTTATTTCTTTGAGGAGGGTTTGTACTAGTTTTAAATCGTGGGTCAAGGTGGTTTGTATTTTAAGTCCGTCCTTAATGGAACTAACTCCTGTTGTGATATCAGTGTCTTTTGCAATTTCGGTAATCTTTTTGTAATTTTGGATCCCTAACGTCACTATTGGGGGAAGTCTTTCCTTTTTTTGGTGACCATCTGTGTTGTGGGTGTGTCGTTGTTTATTTGTGTCTCTGCGTTCAGTGGTGTGTATTGGTTGTCGACCGTGGTGATTGTTTTCTTTGCTTGTGTCCTGTCTGTGTTCTCAAATTTTCTCTTACGTCAGAGTTTGTTGACTAGGGTGAATGATCCGTTGCTGTCGTGGTCAGTTTCCATGTCGGTTGTCTCCGGGTTGGCGTCCGAGTTGGAAAATTTAGCATTTCTGTGTGTTCGTGTTTTTGTGAAGGTCATTGTGGTGTCGTTTGTTGACGCGGCCATTTTGCTCAACACGGAAAAGGGCAGGCTAGTGGTCAGTCTGAAAGGGCTAGTATGCCCCCTTCTGTGCAGTGTGGGTGGGATTTGTGTGTTAAGTGGTGTCCTGGAGGCCGGACTTCAACTGCGAGGTATTGCTTTGCAGCCGGTAACGCTTTACGGCACGCTGTAGCTTCGTTGGCAACGCTAGGATCCACTACAGTAAACCACCTAAACGTCCTTCCCGGGTTCAGTTAATGTGTTAGTGACCTAGCTTAGGTTTCTCCGGAAGGTGTAAGACGTTTGTCTGATAATTTAATGGGTAGCACCAGGTGAACTGGAACACGTAAGGGAGGCAGGACGATACCTTGCACTCCCATTTACTGAATCGGCAGCTCCCTTGTTTGCCTTAAACTACTAACTCTGAGTGTCAGAAGCGACTTTCAGAGGAAGTAGGCGGCTATTTTTTGCCTAAAGTACCGATCTGTAGTCACAGATCATAACCTTTGTGTGTGAATGTGTATGTTGATTGTGACGGGAAAATGGAGTTGGTGGGTGAAGGTTTGTATGTTGGGAGCAGCAGTGTTTGTGTGTAGTAGATAGATTGAGCCCTCATACACTGTGATGGAAAACACAAGCGCTGTTAGGCCCGATGTGAGTGGTGTAGTGTGTAAGTAAGTTCTAGACGAGCTGAAAGAAAATACATGGAATAATATTAGTCACTAAGCGAAGATGGCGTTGATGAAAGTGAAAGTGTGAATAGAATGATTCTAGATCATAATTGTGGGGTCGTGAGAGGATGGGGACCCAGGGATTGGCTATGCTTAGAAGAGGAGTGGTTATTAGGAAGGGGCTGATTGGGAAGGTGTGCAGGTGTATTTCTCATTCGAGTCGGGGTTCTTGTATTTCCTTGTCTCATGGGGGTCGTATTGGCTGAGTCTTCTAATTATGGCGTTATCCTCTACCTCGCGGGCTCGTTTATAGAACTTGTCGCCTCGCTGCCGGAAGATTTCCTGTAATGTCGCACAGCCAGTGGTAGCGTGAATGAACTCGTTGCTGGATCGGGTGTTGACACCTAGGATACTCCTAATCACCTTGTTTTGTACTGTTTGCAGTGTACCTAACACTGACTCTGGGGCATACCCCACGCCTCACATACGTATAGCAGTATTGGTTGTACTAAACTCTTGTATAGTAGCATCTTGTTGTTGATCCCTAGCACTGGGGTCTTGAGCAGGCCGTAGTTTGCGATGAATGCCCCCATTGCCTTTTTTCTTGTATAGTTTACATGTTCCTTCCATGCGAGTCTAGAGTCGATCATTACCCCAAGGTATTTCATAGCGTTCTTGTAGGGGATATCCTCCTCCAATACTACAAACTGAGCCGGTGTTTGGGGTCTCCTCCTAGTAATCAACATGGCTGACGATTTTTCTGCATTTACTTTAATTCTCCATTTTTCCAGCCAACCGCTGAACTCGACCAGGTATCGTTGCAGACGGCGATGGGCGTATTTCACGTTCTTGTTGGCGGTGTAGAACATTGTATCGTCTGCGAAGAGCCTGGTCTTTATCATCGGGTCGGTGGGGATGTCTGCGACGTACATAGTGTAAAGGAAGGGGGAGAGTGCCAACCCCTGTGGCACCCCCGCTCCGACCCTATGAAGAAGCGACCTTTTCCCTTCCATCTTGACCTGGAATTGTCGCCCAATTAGAAAGCTGTTGATTATCTGCACATATACTTTTGGGAAATTGGCTTGAATTCATTTGTAGATAAGGCCGGCGTGCCAGACCTTATCAAATGCCTTCTCTACATCCATAAGTACTGCTAGCGTGACTTCCCCGATATTGAAACTTTCTGTCACATCCTCCACTAGGCTCAGGACCGGGTGTATCATTGAGTGCCGGGTCCGAAATCCAAACTGGGCATCGGGGATAATCCTGTGCTCCCTGCCGAAGGCTTTCAGCCGCTGCAAAATTATTTTTTCAAATAGTTTCCCTATATTGCTAAGAAGACTGATGGGCCGCCTGTTCTGCGGGAATTTGCGGTCCTTACCTGGTTTAGGCAATGAGACAACGTCGGAAAATTTCCATGCCTCTGGGAAGTAGCCTGCCAGCAATGCCTGTGAAAACATTTTTGTTAATAGTTGGATTACACCTTCCGGTGCGTGTCGCAGCATCTCGTTTGAGATCCTGTCTTGGCCTACCGCTTTTCGTGGCTTCAATTTTTCCACATGGTGGGAGACTTCATTCCTGGTGATGGGGGGTGGTAGTTCTATGACCGGCTCTGCTAAATAAACCCCAACCGTTCTTCTTACAGTCCTGGTAAACTCTTCGTCTTGGGGCTCTGAGTTTGCCTTGAACTGATCTTCCAGTGATTCAGTTATGGCCTCTGCCTTGGCCTCTCCCGGTATACCAACCCTCTTCTTCCGTGGATGACCGTGGTCCCCGTCTTTCCTTTCGTGCCTTTGAGTTGTCTCGACGCCTTCCACACGTTGCCGTCCACAGCTAAAGTGTTCGTTACAAATTCGTTCCAGTTGGAGGTCTTTAGAGCTTTGGCCTTCCTGCGCACCAGGGCTCTTAGCCTGTTGTACTCAGCCCGATGCCTCGGGTCCCGGTGCTGCTGCCATTCCCTACGCGCTTCTCTCTTGAGGGCTATCATGAAGCTCAGCTCAGGGTCGTCCCTCTTCAACGTCACCGGTGGCGTCTCGAATACAGTTGTTCCACGGTACGCTTCGAGTATTGTAGCCGTCAGAAGGGTAATGGAGCTGTCCACTTCTTCCGGGGAATTTACCTCCATGTTCAATGGAATAGCCTCTGACAGTACCCGTCGATACTCTTCCCAGTCACTTCTGGGTATCTTCCTCCTGTGGTAAGCCAGTCTTGGATTTGTCCTCAGTGATATTCTTCCGAAGACCGGGAGATGGTCGGAGTCGAGTTCATTCAGGGCTTCGAGATCTTCTGGTAGCGTGTCGAGATCCATCAGGACTACATCCAGTACGTCGGGGAGATGCCTGTAGTTTGAAGGATAGTACGTCGGCTCGTTGGTCGCCAGGACTGTAAAGGTTATGGTTGATGCCTGGCCAGCCAGTGTCCGGCCTGCCTGATTTGACACGCGACTGTTCCAGCTCGTGTGTTTACAGTTGAGATCTCCCGCTATGAGGAAGTCCTTTCTCGACGTGAGTCTGTCTAGGTCCTCGATGGTGAAGGGGACAGCAGGGCTTCTGTAAACAGCTGTAAACACTATCTGCGTCCGCCCTGTGGGAATGGCTATCGAAGTGGATTCGATATAATCCATAGCCGGTAGATTTGTTTGGTAGTGAGCGAGGTTGCTACGCACCAACACGGCTGTGCCCCCTCCCCTGCCAACTGTTCTATCGTTGTGGTACATCTCGTAACCGATGAACTTCATCTTCTTTTGTTCTGATAGGTGGGTCTCACAGATCAGAGCAATGTCGACTCCATACGTCTCCAGAAGATTTCGGAACTCGTGTTCTTGTAGAACCAACCCATTAGCATTCGAAAACAGAATGTTCAATGAGTCTTCTGTGCCTCTTCCCTGCTCAGTACCCATCGCAGAAGAATTCAGTTGCGGCTTCAAGAAGTATTATTACTTTGGTTGATTGGTCTGGCGCGTTCTTCAGCCTTACTACATACTTCCTCAGGAGTTGGAGTAAGCCTGCGACGTTAATATATTTGATGATTTGTAGACGATCCTTTAAGTCCAAGGATTCATCCATGTCACGGTCCTCTTTTTTGTCCTTTTTGGTCATCCTCTTGACAACTCCACTATAAGATGGTTTGCTCAATCCCATGTTTGTTGGTGGTGTTGGTTGACTAACCGAAATTTGCTGGCCAGTTGATGGTTTAATATACCCCACCACGCTTGAAGAAGGTTTAGTCAATTGGCTTTCCCCTTCCTTTGTCTTTCCTGACCCTTGATTTTTCTTTTCCAGCTCACGTATAAATTTAGGGCAATTGCGATAGTTTGCTGCGTGCGGTCCCTTGCATTTCACGCATTGTGCTGGTGTTGTTTTGTCCTTTTTTTGGCACTCTACTGTCAGGTGCTCTCCTATACACTTGACGCAGCGTGGTTTTTGGGCACAGTAGTTCTTGAAGTGGTCGAAACGTTGGCAACGGTGGCACTGTAGAACTGTACTCTGTGAAGCATGGTACTCCTCGATCTTCACTACCGTGTGGTTGATGACTTTTACCTTGTGTATCTCGCCCACTCCTTCTGTCCTCGCAAGGGTGCAGACAAATATTGGTAGGGGTCTCGGTGTCGCTGCTTGTGGAGAAGATTTCGAGTATAATTGCCTCACATCGGTTGGCGTGAATCCCCTGTTCTCCAGTTCCTCCTTTATTTCTGCGTAGGGCATACTTGCATGCAACGGTGGAACTGTAGAATTGTGCTCTGTGAAGCATGGTACTCCTCGATCTTCACTACCGTGTGGTTGATGACTTTTACCTTGTGTATCTCGCCCACTCCTTCTGTCCTCGCAAGGGTGCAGACAAATATTGGTAGGGGTCTCGGTGTCGCTGCTTGTGGAGAAGATTTCGAGTATAATTGCCTCACATCGGTTGGCGTGAATCCCCTGTTCTCCAGTTCCTCCTTTATTTCTGCGTAGGGCATACTTGCATGCAACGGTGGAACTGTAGAATTGTGCTCTGTGAAGCATGGTACTCCTCGATCTTCACTACCGTGTGGTTGATGACTTTTACCTTGTGTATCTCGCCCACTCCTTCTGTCCTCGCAAGGGTGCAGACAAATATTGGTAGGGGTCTCGGTGTCGCTGCTTGTGGAGAAGATTTCGAGTATAATTGCCTCACATAGGTTGGCGTGAATCCCCTGTTCTCCAGTTCCTCCTTTATTTCTGCGTAGGGCATACTTGCATGAAGGCCCTTGATTACTGCCTTGAAGGGCTTGTCCTTGGGAAGGACATAAGTGAAGTGTTCCAACGTGTTATGTTTTAGCAGCTTTAACAAAGCGGAGTAATCTCTGAAGGAGGTCGTGACCACCTTAATACCCTGTGCAATACAATACACTTTGTAGTCATCTTCCAGTCCGCTGTTTAGGAGTTTTATGACTTTGTTGTATTGTGTTGCATTTGTTACAATCACTGGAGGGGTCTTTATGCGCCGTGGGGTGGAACATTCTTTCGTACCTCCACTCGGTTGCCCCGTTTTACTAATCGTTGGTCCATCCGTAGGCTAGACAAGCTTGCAAACTTGTTATTGACTTTTATGGCCTTCGATTGTAGTACTTCCTGTCCCGGTCTGGTCCTGAGTTTTCGCTTGAGTCCAGAAACTGGCTCAAAGTTTTTTTCTGTTTCAGTGTTGGCTGGGGCCCCTTCCTGGCCTTGTTCTTCCATGTCATCATCATCGTCCGTTCTTTCAACGTTGATTTCTACATCCGAGTCTGAGGCCATTTCCCCCTCTTGGCTTGTACCTTGCGGTATACCACCCTACCCAACTTCAGTTGGCATGTAATAAGTCACTAAATAAACAAAAACGCTAATAATATAGTACAAAATTACACTCGTTGACGACTTAGCACTGCACTTATAATTTGTGTTCTATCACTGTTGTGTTGTGCTGTTGTCGTTAACACACTATCACTACCCGACCTCAGTCGGCACGTAGTATATCTCGAAATAAACAAAAAATACACAAAAAATACACTCGTTGGCAACTTTACACTACACTGTCATGTACTGAATCGGCTTCAGAGCTCACCGTGTTATATACCCTCCACTATTGCCTGGACTTGTCCAATGGGAGAAAAGGTAGCTTCCTATTGGCGTGGGAAAACGTGAGTGATAGTGGCCGTCAAGCGAGCCAATAGGAAGAGGAGTTCTCTTTGGCGCTGACTACAGTAGGGAAATCATCATGGACGGCTTAGATAGAGAACATGGACTGTGGAGCGGTCCAGGTAGTAGAAAGGCTGGTTAGCGCGGCCTGTGCAAGTGCAGAGGAAAGATACAAGGGCTGACTAAACGGTGAGGTACAACAATTCGAAGGTTTTCTGTGAATATACTGGATAAAAGGTGGACGTCAGATTACATGGAGTGGCCCTCTCGATTGAGGGTTTACAGTTAAAATACACTATTAAAATAATGAAACAATTTTCCAAATATATGTTTGTGTGTTGAAAACTTGTGTTCCAAAGGAATGGGTTCAAAGAATTCAACAAGGTGCTGTTTGAAGAATTTGTCAAATTTAAATACTTGGGAAACGTGATAAGAGTCAGGAATGTAATTCTAGAGATAAAAAACATAATTCATGCAAGAAATACTTGCTACTATTCAATTCGTAAGCTGTTGTCATTTCGTCTTACGTTTAGAAATATTTATCTCTAAATATATAAAACTTTAATACTCCTCATTGTTCTTTACAGATGTGAAGCGTGGTTTACATTCTGTAATAGAGTAATAGATTAGGGTTTGTAAGAACAAAGTAAGGAGAAATATATGTTGGCCTTAAAATGGATATACAAACCGGAGAATGGAAAATATTACAAAATGAAGCACTTCATACATCATGGGGATAATTAAGGCGCGCAGACTGAAGTGGGATAGTCATGTGGACCGTATGGGTGATGGCAGGCGTGTACACATCATTTTAGTTGGAAAAACTTGAAGAAACACACTTGCTTGGTAGATAGAGACGTTGATGGGAGAATAATATGAAAATACATATGAAGGAGGTTGAGTGTCATGTTGGTGATGCGATGGAGCTGTCTTAGGATAGTTTTGATTCGTGAGCTTACGTTCTCGTGGTCATGAGCTTTCAAGCTATTAGGGCCGACGAATCAGTTAGTTTCAGTCCTCAACTGGCCTCGTGATATAGTGGTCAGAGCTCCTGGGTGCTGACCTAGAGGCCTAGGGTTTGATTCCTATTCCGAGGGATTTTTCTAGAAATGGAAATAATTCCCATGGTAACTGAGATTTGGTTAATTAGGCTTAAGTCATGTTAAGAGCTTCATTGGCTTCACCCCGTCATATCCACTATCAAAATACCCTCATCTCATTGGGACATGGAAAGAGCCTCTATTGGAAAGGCAGTACAATTAATTACTGTTGGGAGTTCCTTGGGAAATGGTACATTAGTATTGGCTAATCTTTCCGTTAACCAATATACATAGTAATGTAGCCCAAACACGCCATTATTATTAATATTATTAATTGTATTATAGTCCTCAGAAATATAAACAACATCTTTCTGGGAATGGACACAACTTTACTCTTGTGATCTGCTTGTCATAGTTATTTAAAAAAAAAAGCCATTTACACTATTTTCTTTTACCTCCAGCCCAAAACAAAGGGTTGTTTAGTTTTTATGTGTCCAAGATATTATTAAAACAGAATTATGTTTAAACTAATCTCATTTTTAATATACAGGAAGGGAGTAACTGATTATAATACTGAGAAATTGGTCTTGTGGATTAAATAAATATTATTCATACGAAACGAATTGATAAATTTAGACAAATAGCAACTACGTCATTGTTTCCGAGTATTAACTTTGGAGTAGTTGTTGGTTTTTGTTCGTAAGCTATTAGTGCAGCTGCCTAACTAACAAAGGTCTCACAGATTCACCTATGGAAGGTCAAAAATGGCTATCTGTGTTGAAAGTGGGATCTCCGCGGTAACAAAGGTGTTAAGGGACCAAAATGCATTTTTCTAAAATTAAGTTAGTTTATTAGCTATGCACTAATATAATCTGTTGGTTCAGAGAGTGCATTTAAATGCTTCTTGAAAATAAATCGGTTTGCTGACGCAATCAATCCGTACCGTCCTTTGAAGTCTTAAACTAAAACTATACTTCATTCATTTTTAACCATATGTACATTTCAGTGCGAAGAGTCAAAACTATCCACTCTTCTTAGTAAAATATTGGTTATTGAAAAAGTGAACGATTTAGTCTAAGATTAATTGTGAATCTCTCTTTTCAATCTGCGGTATTAGTGAAAATTTACCAGCCAACTGGTTAACAGCATACGACTCTCAAATTAACTTAATTCTAGAACAAATGGCAATTAATTCATCACTGTTAAAGGAGAACCCCCAATTTAACTGATGATAACACACTTCTCTCGAATTTGACTAGACTGCCTATGGTGGGGAGATTGAAGTTCAAATCTAGGTCAGATGTAATGAGGGTGGTTTTTCCTAAATTGTTTTCCATTCTCGCTCCCCGCAAATATGGGTACACTTCCTCTAAATGTAACCTTCCTAATAGTTAAAACTATTATAGTGATTAGTACATAAACGTATAAACCGAACGTGTAGTAAGACGTGGTGCTAATAATAAAACGATTATTGATAATTTTTTTTGGCTATGGCAGGAATCTAAAATGTTATCTTAAGATTACTGAACCAACGCAGTTCTTGTTTACATTCAACTATGATCGATAAGAATGTTACTTAAAAAAAACAAATTTAAAAGAAATCGTTTTAATCGAGTTAATTATTCGTGCATGGATAGGCGGGGGGGTGGGGGGTTAGGGGGAGGAGAACGGAGGCAAGATCTAAAAAAAAAAAAATCAGTAAACCTAGTTGGGAATCAAACCTCGACTTCTCCATGACTGGTAAACAAGATTAGATTATCTACTTATATTTAGTACGTGTGTCCACAAATGTGGAGTTTAGTTATTAAAAAGCGTGTCTGATGTGCTTGGACAAATGACGCAAGCAAAGTAAACGCTCTCTTCGGAGTTGCTCATAATTAATACAATAGTATAGTATATATCAACTGGAATGTGAACGGAGAATTATGAACCCAAAATGTATCCTTGAAATACATTATTTTCAAAATTGTCACCATTCACACACTAGAATCAGGATATATGTACTATACCGTGTGGAGTTTTGATAATTGAGATTAGATATCATACAACATAATGTTGAATTTATATTTTCTTGTATTTAATTATTCAACCATAAATTCCCTTTTAATGAGCATTGTCACATAAGTGTATGCCAAATACATAATTGGTAGTGTAAAGTTAACATTAGCTCAGATAAGTGAAGAAATTAAAAGCTGCATGAAGTGTGATCACATATTTTGTAAATAAAGCCTAAATATGCTAAAATTTCCGTTTGTAAACATTATAAATTTCATAAAACAGGTATTTAAGTTTGTGTTATATAAAAATAGCAATTTTTCGTTTAAAAATATGTTCACAAAATTTTTCAATTGGAATTTAATTAGAAGTAAATATATTAATTGATGTAGCCATATTGTTTTACCATACAATTTTAAACTGAGATTATTGTTGATGGTAGCTAATAGCCTTATTTTTATTCAACAAGTATTTTGTTTCCACTTCAAAATTTCTTCTTGAAATAAATGGCATTTTTATTTCACATACCAGAGCATCTAATGTATGAAACTACTGGTTAATATCTGCTACCGAGTCACACATATATTTCGCATAAGCTTTCATCAAACGACCAGGTTTCGAGAAACTCTTGCTGACAATGCAGCAAACTCATTTAATTGGAATAAACGTTCACATGCTTCTGACAGTTGACATAAAATAAATACTTTTCCGACTCCACCCAAGATTTATATTCACTGCGAAACATTCAACACTCAAAATAATGCCCCTACCATCACCTTTTTTTTTAATTTCACTTGGAACAATATATTACTCTAAAAAATTTAATTCAAATTGTAATAGCTTGTTGAGGGGGTAACGTTGTTTAATGACCCTTACATTGTTGACAGTCGTCATTCTGTCGAGAACTTTATTTTAATAAACCTTTTACTTTTTGGTGTGTGTTTTTATAAATGGTATTTAAACTGACATTTCTGTACCGACTGATTATATCAGTAGATTCCCATGACTTTCAAACAAAACTAACTCTATAATAGGCACAATTCTTTGTCCCCTTGTCGTTAATTCGTCACTGGAGAAGAAGAAGAAAAAGTAACAATTATCTTTTCTTGATTTCCAGGAATTGAACCTAATATTCTTATCCTAATATTAATCATATGGTACCGTAGTGCAACATATTAACACACAAATTTTTACTAAAACTTTTATATGTGCTATTTATTTATAATCATTTAGTTTTAAATTAAATTTCTCTATTTTTATGAAGATATAGATTCTTTAACGTCTCAACGATTGAGTCAATACAAAAAAATTTGCTAGGGAATACACATATTGTATCTATTTGAACTATGTATATGACCTTCTAAATATAAAATTCAAGAGTATTTATATAAATCAAATAGTAAATATAAAAAAAAATGGTTAAGTGTATTTTGATAAATTTTACTTATTTACAAAATTCAATGTATAATGTAATATTGAATAGGTAATGATTTGCTGTGTGGTGTTTCATAAAAAAAAATTTAATGTATTATATAAATTATAAAATTCTCTGTGTATAGTATCAGTGTCTTCTGAAAACTTTTGGTATAACTCGAGCCCCACGTTTAGGCGACACTGTGGTAAAAATAAAGAAAATGTGTATTTATATAAATTATAATCTTCTGTGTCTAGTATCAGTGTCTTCTGAATCTCGTTTGCATAACAGTTAATATCAAGATGTATAAAAATTGTGCTATTTGTTGGGCGCCACTCCATGGATCTAGGAGAAAAATAGTAATCATAATAAAAAAAAACATTTACCTCGGCTAATTCAGACAGTGACACGACGACTTTCAATAATCGGGACCACTGGGGAATACTTAAAATAAAACATGAGCATTTTAAATAAAAACGGATTGTTGAAATATAATGTAATTTAGACTACAATAAAAATAAATGTATAAAATAACAATTATTGGAACTTTTGTGGGTATATTATTGTTTCCTTTTTTACCACATCCCAATCATACCTGTAGAATTCCAGATTGTTATAATTCTAATTTGACAAAATAAAATAGTATTGTTGAGACAAAAAGAAGAAGAAAAAAAATCAATACAATTATTATTTAAACATAAAATAAAATGTTAATTAATTCTCTCAATTAGATAGTCTTTCTGAAAGTTCTTACATAAATTCTGATATTTGATAAAAGAGAAAAAAAAAATCATATCACTTTAAAGTTAAAGAGTTGGCTTCAATTCACCCATGAATTAGTCCATGCTGAAACAACACCAACTTGAGAAATTTGTTTCACTTTATTAATGTTAGCTCGTCCACAACTCTTGAAAAAGTAAACTCATGCATATACACTTAGCTTTCCATTTGCTACTCACACTTTACTTTACAACCATTACTTCACTTTAAAAATAAATTAAATTAAGAGCTCCACAGATTAAGTCTTCCAAAATCAAATTTAAAAATGTTTTATTATTTACTTCCAAGTCCAAAAAGAAAACTAATATATTAAACCAAAATATAAAATGTTGGCTATGGACTAGGGATAAAAATCAATTACAATGCAGGTTTAATATAAATATTGAAATATATGCCAATGAATGTGAACAATGTTTTCTTAAAGAATTAAATGTTTATTTCCATCCGTCAGAATTGAAAAGCGCGCTAGTTTGGAGTTATTTACATCCTTCCTTGTTTCCTCTTCTACAATCACGAGACCCACCACTCACTTGTTTGACAGATCTGCGCATGCGTTGAAATCAATCATGGTCGACCTTCAAAATAAATAAAAGAAGCGTCAACAAACTTCTTAGAAGGATAATTAATATGTTTAATTAAAGGTAATTGTTCTTTTTTAAGTCAAAATTCCTTATTTAAATTATTAAAACAAATTTATACGTTGTTCCTTCTGTCCTTTTACTTTATTAAATGGATGTAAATTATATTATTTGTCAGGCCGGCAATACAGCGGCCGAACATTGAAATGCTTAATTTCAAACGAAAATAAATTGGAAACTATTCACAAAAATTAGAAATATATAGGGGAATACATGGTAGGGTGGCAAATAACGTCACAGCCGTGTATCCTATTTTTATTTCTTTGAGCGATAACTTTTAAATCCTGAAGATTATAGCTAGTTTTCTTCAAATTATATGATTCAAAATATTAAGTTGGTGATTATCAAATATAAACTTTTGTAAATAGAACAATAACCACTGCAAACTTTGTCTTTTAAAACTTACTAAATGTGTTTATTAGATCGATATATCTATCTATATATGCTACGGGTAAAATCTGAACCCGGGTAAAGTCGATATTATCCAGATAATGTTAACATTGTCTAAAATACATAAATAATGTTGAGTTAGAGCAAGGCCGTATACCAGCCAATAATTTCAGAAGGGAGGGATATTTGGTGGTCAGATCCCTCAATTACCGGAGGATAGGAGAAATTATAAACATTAAACACCTTTAGAAGCTACCTGAAGTGTTTTTATGACAACATAATCCCATAACGGCGCAGGCTAGGAACAATTCAAAATATTAAACACCTCTAGAAGCTATCTGAAGTGTTTTTTTTATGGCAACATAGCCCCCTAACTTCTGAAGGCTAGGACAAATTATAACTCTTAATCAACTCTAGAAACTCTCTAAAGTGTTTTTTTTATGGAAACAGAACCCCCTAACTTCTGAAGGCTAGGACAAATTATAACTCTTAATCAACTCTAGAAACTCTCTAAAGTGTTTTTTTTATGGCAACATAGCCTCCTAACTTCTGAAGGCTAGGACAAATTATAACTCTTAATCAACTCTAGAAACTCTCTAAAGTGTTTTTTTTATGGTAACAGAACCCCCTAACTTCTGAAGGCTAGGACAAATTATAACTCTTAATCAACTCTAGAAACTCTCTAAAGTGTTTTTTTTATGGTAACAGAACCCCTAACTTCTGAAGGCTAGGACAAATTATAACTCTTAATCAACTCTAGAAACTCTCTAAAGTGTTTTTTTATGGTAACAGAACCCCCTAACTTCTGAAGGCTAGGACAAATTATAACTCTTAATCAACTCTAGAAACTCTCTAAAGTGTTTTTTTTATGGTAACAGAACCCCTAACTGCTGAAGGCTAGGACAAATTATAACTCTTAATCAACTCTAGAAACTCTCTAAAGTGTTTTTTTTATGGTAACAGAACCCCCTAACTTCTGAAGGCTAGGACAAATTATAACTCTTAATCAACTCTAGAAACTCTCTAAAGTGTTTTTTTTATGGCAACATAGCCCCCTAACTTCTGAAGGCTAGGACAAATTATAACTCTTAATCAACTCTAGAAACTCTCTAAAGTGTTTTTTTTATGGTAACAGAACCCCCTAACTTCTGAAGGCTAGGACAAATTATAACTCTTAATCAACTCTAGAAACTCTCTAAAGTGTTTTTTTATGGTAACAGAACCCCCTAACTTCTGAAGGCTAGGACAAATTATAACTCTTAATCAACTCTAGAAACTCTCTAAAGTGTTTTTTTTATGGTAACAGAACCCCTAACTGCTGAAGGCTAGGACAAATTATAACTCTTAATCAACTCTAGAAACTCTCCAAAGTGTTTTTTTTATGGTAACAGAACCCCCTAACTTCTGAAGGCTAGGACAAATTATAACTCTTAATCAACTCGAGAAACTCTCTAAAGTGTTTTTTTATGGTAACAGAACCCCCTAACTGCTGAAGGCTAGGACAAATTATAACTCTTAATCAACTCTAGAAACTCTCTAAAGTGTTTTTTTATGGTAACAGAACCCCCTAACTTCTGAAGGCTAGGACAAATTATAACTCTTAATCAACTCTAGAAACTCTCTAAAGTGTTTTTTTTATGGTAACAGAACCCCCTAACTTCTGAAGGCTAGGACAAATTATAACTCTTAATCAACTCTAGAAACTCTCTAAAGTGTTTTTTTTATGGTAACAGAACCCCCTAACTTCTGAAGGCTAGGACAAATTATAACTCTTAATCAACTCTAGAAACTCTCTAAAGTGTTTTTTTTATGGTAACAGAACCCCCTAACTTCTGAAGGCTAGGACAAATTATAACTCTTAATCAACTCGAGAAACTCTCTAAAGTGTTTTTTATGGTAACAGAACCCCCTAACTGCTGAAGGCTAGGACAAATTATAACTCTTAATCAACTCTAGAAACTCTCTAAAGTGTTTTTTTTATGGCAACATAGCCCCCTAACTGCTGAAGGCTAGGACAAATTATAACTCTTAATCAACTCTAGAAACTCTCTAAAGTGTTTTTTTTATGGCAACATAGCCCCCTAACTGCTGAAGGCTAGGACAAATTATAACTCTTAATCAACTCTAGAAACTCTCTAAAGTGTTTTTTTTATGGTAACAGAACCCCCTAACTTCTGAAGGCTAGGACAAATTATAACTCTTAATCAACTCTAGAAACTCTCTAAAGTGTTTTTTTTATGGCAACATAGCCCCTAACTGCTGAAGGCTAGGACAAATTATAACTCTTAATCAACTCTAGAAACTCTCTAAAGTGTTTTTTTTATGGTAACAGAACCCCCTAACTTCTGAAGGCTAGGACAAATTATAACTCTTAATCAACTCTAGAAACTCTCTAAAGTGTTTTTTTTATGGTAACAGAACCCCCTAACTGCTGAAGGCTAGGACAAATTATAACTCTTAATCAACTCTAGAAACTCTCTAAAGTGTTTTTTTTATGGTAACAGAACCCCTAACTTCTGAAGGCTAGGACAAATTATAACTCTTAATCAACTCTAGAAACTCTCTAAAGTGTTTTTTTTTATGGTAACAGAACCCCTAACTTCTGAAGGCTAGGACAAATTATAACTCTTAATCAACTCTAGAAACTCTCTAAAGTGTTTTTTTTATGGTAACAGAACCCCTAACTTCTGAAGGCTAGGACAAATTATAACTCTTAATCAACTCTAGAAACTCTCTTAAGTGTTTTTTTTATGGTAACAGAACCCCTAACTTCTGAAGGCTAGGACAAATTATAACTCTTAATCAACTCTAGAAACTCTCTAAAGTGTTTTTTTATGGTAACAGAACCCCTAACTTCTGAAGGCTAGGACAAATTATAACTCTTAATCAACTCTAGAAACTCTCTAAAGTGTTTTTTTTATGGTAACAAACCCCCTAACTGCTGAAGGCTAGGACAAATTATAACTCTTAATCAACTCTAGAAACTCTCTAAAGTGTTTTTTTTATGGTAACAGAACCCCTAACTTCTGAAGGCTAGGACAAATTATAACTCTTAATCAACTCTAGAAACTCTCTAAAGTGTTTTTTTTTATGGTAACAGAACCCCCTAACTGCTGAAGGCTAGGACAAATTATAACTCTTAATCAACTCTAGAAACTCTCTAAAGTGTTTTTTTTATGGTAACAGAACCCCTAACTTCTGAAGGCTAGGACAAATTATAACTCTTAATCAACTCTAGAAACTCTCTAAAGTGTTTTTTTTATGGCAACATAGCCCCCTAACTTCTGAAGGCTAGGACAAATTATAACTCTTAATCAACTCTAGAAACTCTCTAAAGTGTTTTTTTTATGGTAACAGAACCCCCTAACTCTGAAGGTAGGACAAATTATAACTCTTAATCAACTCTAGAAACTCTCTAAAGTGTTTTTTTTATGGTAACAGAACCCCTAACTTCTGAAGGCTAGGACAAATTATAACTCTTAATCAACTCTAGAAACTCTTAAGTGTTTTTTTTATGGTAACAGAACCCCTAACTGCTGAAGGCTAGGACAAATTATAACTCTTAATCAACTCTAGAAACTCTCTAAAGTGTTTTTTTTATGGTAACAGAACCCCTAACTTCTGAAGGCTAGGACAAATTATAACTCTTAATCAACTCTAGAAACTCTCTAAAGTGTTTTTTTATGGTAACAGAACCCCCTAACTCTGAAGGCTAGGACAAATTATAACTCTTAATAAACTCTAGAAACTCTCTAAAGTGTTTTTTTTATGGAACAGAACCCCTAACTTCTGAAGGCTAGGACAAATTATAACTCTTAATCAACTCTAGAAACTCTCTAAAGTGTTTTTTTTATGGTAACAGAACCCCTAACTTTGAAGGCTAGGACAAATTATAACTCTTAATCAACTCTAGAAACTCTCTAAAGTGTTTTTTTTATGGTAACAGAACCCCTAACTTCTGAAGGCTAGGACAAATTATAACTCTTAATCAACTCTAGAAACTCTCTAAAGTGTTTTTTTTATGGTAACAGAACCCCTAACTCTGAAGGCTAGGACAAATTATAACTCTTAATCAACTCTAGAAACTCTCTAAAGTGTTTTTTTTTATGGTAACAGAACCCCTAACTTCTGAAGGCTAGGACAAATTATAACTCTTAATCAACTCTAGAAACTCTCTAAAGTGTTTTTTTTATGGTAACAGAACCCCTAACTGCTGAAGGCTAGGACAAATTATAACTCTTAATCAACTCTAGAAACTCTCTAAAGTGTTTTTTTTATGGAACAAACCCCTAACTGCTGAAGGCTAGGACAAATTATAATCTTAATCAACTCTAGAAACTCTTAAGTGTTTTTTTTATGGTAACAGAACCCCTAACTTCTGAAGGCTAGGACAAATTATAACTCTTAATCAACTCTAGAAACTCTCTAAAGTGTTTTTTTTTATGGAACAAATCCCCTAACTTCTGAAGGCTAGGACAAATTATAATCTTAATCAACTCTAGAAACTCTCTAAAGTGTTTTTTTATGGTAACAGAACCCCTAACTTCTGAAGGCTAGGACAAATTATAACTCTTAATCAACTCTAGAAACTCTCTAAAGTGTTTTTTTATGGTAACAGAACCCCTAACTTCTGAAGGCTAGGACAAATTATAACTCTTAATCAACTCTAGAAACTCTCTAAAGTGTTTTTTTATGGTAACAGAACCCCTAACTGCTGAAGGCTAGGACAAATTATAACTCTTAATCAACTCTAGAAACTCTCTAAAGTGTTTTTTTTATGGTAAAGAACCCTAACTCTGAAGGCTAGGACAAATTATAACTCTTAATCAACTCTAGAAACTCTCTAAAGTGTTTTTTTATGGTAACAGAACCCCTAACTGCTGAAGGCTAGGACAAATTATAACTCTTAATCAACTCTAGAAACTCTCTAAAGTGTTTTTTTTATGGAACAGCCCCTAACTGCTGAAGGCTAGGACAAATTATAACTCTTAATCAACTCTAGAAACTCTTAAAGTGTTTTTTTATGGCAACATAGCCCCTAACTTCTGAAGGCTAGGACAAATTATAACTCTTAATCAACTCTAGAAACTCTCAAAGTGTTTTTTTTATGGTAACAGAACCCCTAACTTCTGAAGGCTAGGACAAATTATAACTCTTAATCAACTCTAGAAACTCTCTAAGTGTTTTTTTATGGAACAAACCCCTAACTTCTGAAGGCTAGGACAAATTATAACTCTTAATCAACTCTAGAACTCTCTAAGTGTTTTTTTTATGGTAACAGAACCCCCTAACTTCTGAAGGCTAGGAAAATTATAACTCTTAATCAACTCTAGAAACTCTCCAAAGTGTTTTTTTTATGGCAACATAGCCCCCTAACTTCTGAAGGCTAGGACAAATTATAACTCTTAATCAACTCTAGAAACTCTCTAAAGTGTTTTTTTTATGGCAACATAGCCTCCTAACTTCTGAAGGCTAGGACAAATTATAACTCTTAATCAACTCTAGAAACTCTCTAAAGTGTTTTTTATGGTAACATAGCCCCTAACTTCTGAAGGCTAGGACAAATTATAACTCTTAATCAACTCGAGAAACTCTCTAAAGTGTTTTTTATGGTAACAGAATCCCCTAACTGCTGAAGGCAAGAACAAATTATAAATATTTAACACCTCTAGAAGCTATTTAAAGTGTTTTTTTTATGACAACGTAATAGCATAGCTGCAATAGGTTAGAAAAAAATTATTAAAAATACTAAACACCTTTAGAAGCTCTCTGGAGGGGTCTTTATGTTAACATAACCCACTAACAGCCGAAGGCTAGGAAATATTCAAAATATTAAGCACTTCTAGAAGCTCTCTGAAATTCTTTTTATGGTAACACGGCCCCATAATTTGTACCTGAACCTTAGTTTTGATATTATTTGAACCATAAATAAAGCCATATATATTTGATTCATAAAGTTTCAGGGGTTTAAACCCCCCAAATTATCCCCTGACTACGGGCTTGAGTGAGAGGTGATTGAATGATGTATTTCGAAGTTTAGCCAGATAATATTGACAATATCCACCTCGCACCTGGATAGTGGCAATTTCTATGTTTGATGCTAGGTTAGGTAAGGATAGGTAAGGTTAGGATAGGTGAATCTAGGCTATGTTAGATTAGTTTAAATTAGGCAAGGTTAAGCTAGGTTAGGCTAGGTTAGTGGGAAATAAAGCGTAAAATTATGCATTTTGAATGTTATTGCACTGTTGCGACCATATTTATGGTCATATTTTTAAATTTATGGTTTCTATTGAAACGTCCTTAGTTTTACAAATATCATTTCACGTTTTCCAAGTCTTGCTGGCTAGTGTCAATATTATCCGGATAGTATCGTAAATGGGATGAATTACTTTTTATTTCTGAATCTATCCACTGCACCTGTCTAATGTTGACATCTTCCGATTAATCTCGACATTATCCAGATTTAGCAACCCCCCCTCCCCCATGACATATACATCAGTGGACATAAAAGCCATAAACATAATATTCTATTGAGACTCTTACTTCTCTATGGCATTAGGAATACTAAATTTCATTGCCACATTTACAAAAGTACTCCACATATTCATAGCTTAAGCTAGTTTTATCCGGTACAACTCTTTACACCCTATCCCTATCTTTAGTTAGTTCTACCCAGTCCACCTCATCAAACCTTATCGCTCTCTTAAACCATTTATATCCAATCCACCTCATTACACCCTACCTCTATCTTGAGCTATTTCTATCCAGTCCATCTCATTACACCCTATCCCTATCTTAAGCAATTTATATCCAAGCCACCTTACTACACCCTATCACTATCTTGAGCTACTTATATCCAATACACCTCATTACACTTATCCCTATCTTGAATTAGTTCCTCATTACACCCTATCCTTATCTTGAGTTAGTTATATCCAATCCACCTCATTACACCTTATATATTTCAGGTCCATTCAAATTTTATCCTCCTATCTACGTCTAGGTCTTCCCAATGGTATCTTCCCATTGGGTTTGCCATCTACACCCTGAACACGGTTCTAGAATCTCCCATTTGCTCTGCATATCCTGCCCACCATAATTTGCAAAATTTTTACTATCTTAACAATGTATTATATCGAATAAAGGGTAATAAACTCACCATTATATAACCTCCTTTACCATCCAGTATTTTCATCCCATTTGGAAAAAATGTCTTCCCAAGAAACTTGGTTTTTAAACAGCCAAAATCTATTTTCATCATGTAGGTAAAATACCGTGTTTCATAACATAGTCTAAAGTAAACAATAATAAGTTAGGCTCATTTAAAAATTAAATTTTATATGGTCTAGGGTAAAATCATTTCATTTAAAATATTTTAACCAGTTTGTTTTCCATTCATAAATTTTAAACCTATCTAAATCTTAAGAAAATTCACTAAAAGCTCTTAATTTTAATGAATGACCTAAAAATTTGAAAGTAAAATTAGGTCATGTTTCTTTAACACTTTGAAATAAGCTTCAATCACATATTCTAGAAAACAAATTATTAATTAATAGTCTACCAATATAACAATCAAAGATAGACACGCTTACTTATCGTCAAATTCATCTGGTCAAGTTTAAAAGGGTAGAGGAATTCAGGCACTGAACGTTTTGTTTCCTAAAGTGTTTACCATTCTTCCACCATGCAAATTTGGTAGCTTTCTTATAAACTCTACCTTCACTATCCCTATCACGTTAGTGTAATCCAAATGTGTATAGTTTGGACGGGTAGAAAGATAGGGTGGAAAAATAAATTATTTAGAAACATGTTTTCATATTTCTGTTTTCTTGAAACTCCAAATTGTTTTTTCATAAGCGGCTTTACTTATTTTCAACATGTACATTGTACAGTATTTTGTATTTATATCTATAGCAGATTGCTATATTGAGAATACGAAAAATATTATAAAATAAGGTTAAATTATTTAAAACAGTGTTAACAAAAAGTTAATGTAATAAACTGGTCTCGAGATTTTTATATTTATAATAAATTGATAGTCAAATAATAATATGTGTTTTATTGTAAATGTGAAAAATATATATCCTTATAATGGATTTACAACCTAGAATATTTGTGCGTGTCACAATTTTTCATTACATCCTTAGCAATACATTTATATATATATATACATATATATACTGTATATATATGTATATATATACTGTATATATATGTAATATATATATATATACAGTATATATATATACTGTATATATATGTATATATATATATACTGTATAAAATACTCAATATATGAGTATTTTGTGTCGTCACATATTATGGAAATGTCAACAGATTATTTTCATTACTAAGAATAATGTTTTACTATGATCTAACATAGGACTTGGACAATAAAAGGTTATTATGAATCCGTACACACTACACATTATTTATAAATAAGATTTGGAATTCCACACTTAAATTAACTCGGTTTCTAATAGAAAGGGAAAAGCTGAGATTTAATCACATTGTTTTCAGGAACTGAATAAGGAATGACGGGTATCAACGAATTTTACACAGAATCAATATTTTATATTGCATATGGTGATGTGGAAGCAATAAAAACTCTTGACCTACCTTGAGATTAACTAATTAGACCTTGATGACCTTTTGTATGGTTCCTCTTTAGATAAAATGTCTTATTGTTCCAGCCAGGAATAGAACCCATGTCCTCTAGTTCAGTAGCAAGGTGCACTGGCCACTGTGCCTAAGGGCTGATTTTCCCCTCAGTGATAAATAAAGCATATATATAATTTTTTAAAGTGTTTTTTTCTAGTGTTAATGTAATTAATACGTTAAATATAAAGGATATTAATGGTTTAATCAACTATATAAGTAAGAGGGTAGTTTAAATGGAATTATAAGTGAATTAGGGTGGAATTAGAATAAAATGATAAAACACAGATAGTAAACCAATATAAGTGAACAAGTATGAGTTTATAACATTGAAATTACCTTCGCCAACCAGCCAAATAAGGCTAAACGGACTGAAGCCTTTATGTGCATACATTGTTGAATGTTATAGGAATACACACACGATAGAGTTGCTGAAGTTAGGGTTGGATTGTTTGAGAAACGAGAAAAGGTAAGAGTTTTTTTTATAATAAAACATATTTTGGCATAAAAAAATAAATCAAATATTGTTCAAGTAGAAAGACAAAATTTAATTTTCTTCGCATGGTAATATAGACAGGTCTTAAATATCCATAATGAGCATTTTGGCATTAAATTAGACTTTTAAAATGAATGTAAAAAGTTATCGTTTAATTACAGGATACCCTTTACTGGTACTCAACAAATGTTGATATCACCATGTGGAAAAGATTAAAATCTTTCTGTTTCTATTGGAAAAAATATATTAATTTTGAAAAAAAAAATAATTTTTTTTTGCTCTACAGCTACCAAAACACTGCACTTTTGTCGCGTTCTATACACTTTCACCATTATAGAGAAAACTTTATTTAAATTGTGCTTGGTGAAGGTTGGCGTCAGGAATCAATTTTGATATCTTATATCCTAATATAACTATCATGCTATGTTATCTCGTATCAGTTCTGGCTGTCTAATTACCCTCAATATAAATTATTTCACAAAGCATTTTCATTGATTGAGTAATGTATGACTAAGGATCACAAGGAGACAAATCTAGGGCCAGAACCAACTAGTACGGAGGTACCTACTGCCTCAATGGACTAATTTTTCTAAGAGAAATTAAGAAATATATTTAGGCCCTAGTATCAGATCTAACTCATTATTATTAGAAGCGTATTACCCAAATGTTTAGTAAGACACAGTGATAAAAAAAAGTATTTTCATGTGTGATATATATGACGTAATAGGGTAGTACAAGCATCTCTAGACCTCTGTTACTTTCTCTAGAAATATCTTCCAGCATCACTATACCTCTGTTTCTTTCTCTATCAGTAACTTATAAAATCACTATACCTCTGTTTCTTTCTCTAGACGTAACTTCCAACATCACTATACCTCTCTTCCTTCCCCTAGCTGTAACTTCCAGCATCACTATACCTCTGTTCCTTCACCTTGCAGTAACTTCCAACATCACTATACCTCTCTTCCTTCCCCTAGCTGTAACTTCCAACATCACTATACCTCTGTTTCTTTCTCTATCAGTAACTTCCAACATCACTATACCTCTCTTCCTTCCCCTAGCTGTAACTTCCAGCATCACTATACCTCTGTTCCTTCACCTTGCATTAACTTCCAACATCACTATACCCTCTTCCTTCCCCTAGATGTAACTTCCAGCATCACTATACCTCTGTTGCTTCACCTTGCAGTAACTTCCAACATCACTATACTTCTGTTCCTTCCCCTTGCAATAACTTCCAACATCACTATACTTCTCTTCCTTCCCCTAGCTGTAACTTCCAGCATCACTATACCTCTGTTCCTTCACCTTGCATTAACTTCCAACTTCACTATACCTCTCTTCCTTCCCCTAGATGTAACTTCCAGCATCACTATACCTCTGTTGCTTCACCTTGCAGTAACTTCCAACATAACTATACTTCTGTTCCTTCCCCTTGCAATAACTTCCAACATCACTATACTTCTCTTCCTTCCCCTAGATGTAACTTCCAGCATCACTATACCTCTGTTGCTTCACCTTGCAGTAACTTCCAACATCACTATACCTCTCTTCCTTCCCCTAGATGTAACTTCCAGCATCATTATACCTCTGTTCCTTCACCTTGCATTAACTTCCAACATCACTATACCTCTCTTCCTTCCCCTAGATGTAACTTCCAACATCACTATACCTCTGTTCCTTCCCCTTGCAAAAACTTCCAACATCACTATACCTCTCTTCCTTCCCCTAGCTGTAACTTCCAACATCACTATACCTCTGTTCCTTCCCCTAGCTGTAACTTCCAACATCACTATACCTCTGTTCCTTCCCCTAGCTGTAACTTCCAACATCACTATACCTCTGTTCCTTCCCCTAGCTGTAACTTCCAGCATCACTATACCTCTGTTGCTTCACCTTGCATTAACTTCCAACATCACTATACCTCTGTTCCTTCCCCTAGCTGTAACTTCCAGCATCACTATACCTCTGTTGCTTCACCTTGCATTAACTTCCAACATCACTATACCTCTGTTCCTTCCCCTAGCTGTAACTTCCAGCATCACTATACCTCTGTTCCTTCACCTTGCATTAACTTCCAACATCACTATACCTCTCTTCCTTCCCCTAGCTGTAACTTCCAACATCACTATACCTCTGTTCCTTCCCCTAGCTGTAACTTCCAGCATCACTATACCTCTGTTCCTTCCCCTAGCTGTAACTTCCAACATCACTATACCTCTGTTTCTTTCTCTATCAGTAACTTCCAACATCACTATACCTCTCTTCCTTCCCCTAGCTGTAACTTCCAGCATCACTATACCTCTGTTCCTTCACCCTGCATTAACTTCCAACATCACTATACCCCTCTTCCTTCCCCTAGCTGTAACTTCCAACATCACTATACCTCTGTTCCTTCCCCTAGCTGTAACTTCCAGCATCACTATACCTCTGTTCCTTCCCTAGCTGTAACTTCCAACATCACTATACCTCTGTTTCTTTCTCTATCAGTAACTTCCAACATCACTATACCTCTCTTCCTTCCCCTAGCTGTAACTTCCAGCATCACTATACCTCTGTTCCTTCACCTTGCATTAACTTCCAACATCACTATACTTCTGTTCCTTCCCCTAGCTGTAACTTCCAGCATCACTATACCTCTGTTGCTTCACCTTGCAGTAACTTCCAACATCACTATACCTCTGTTACGTCCTCTAGGAGTATCTTCAAGCATCACGAACCCTCAACACCTTCCCACCACAGCATGTAGGGCTCAAGGATGTAGCCTTGTGGCCCGCGGGACCACTCGACGTGTTGGCTCGTGTTTGCCAAGTCACGCAGCGGCCGCAACTCCTGGTCCTACTGCAGTGTTTACACAGCATAGACCCCAGGAGGGCCTGCCTGCTTGGCCGTGCGAACATGGGGGGAGGGACTACCCGTGTATCACTTCTTGTTTGCTGCAAGGAAATGTTACACGAGGATACAAATGAAGACAAGTTAATCCTTGCTCTGATACTCGAGTCGAATAATAGTATATTTGATCTAAAATGAATTACCTATAAATGTTTACCACTTATCAATATTAGAGTATTTTATATTTGTTTTTACCTTACATATAGTGTGGGCACCACTCCTGAGCATATCACTAAAGAGATTTTAAAAAATCATACTTTTCCTCGTCAGGCACCAAAGGATTCTTTACCGACAGTGGTGAGGAAATATTGCTATCGTCATGTAGGGAAACAATATATCCAAAACACAACACTTTCTCGTATATTTTTCGTTTTTTCTAACAAAAAAATGCATACCTATTTTAAACATGTTTCAACTTTCGTTAGTACTTCTCTCTCCCCCTTATAATATAATTTTAAGTACGAGATGAAACAAGAATATAATATACAATATTTAACAACCAACTATACTTTCCCATAAAATATAGTTTAATGTAATTAACTTATATTTATCAACTCTTGCCATATACATACAGAAAATAGCTTGTTCTGAACATATTATATTAAGAAACTTGTACCACTGATACCTCTGTCTGTACCATACATATATTTTCGCTTTTATTTACTAAATACTCCTCTTGGAGTGAGTAAAACTTCAGGCTTAACTTCGTGTAGACATTTATTAACTGGGTAAACGAGAAATTCTGTTAAATATGTCCAAACAATATCTAGAAGTGCTTTATAAGCCTGCTAAAAATAACTACCTTCAGAATCCATGCTTATTGTTTAGTGCGGATAGTATTAATTTTATTCGCATAAATAAAGTTTAGTCTTGTGCTGAGTATTAAATATACATTATTCGTGTAGATTGTTTGAGTAGTATAATATAACTTTCATTGCTAGTACATATTAAATAAACCCCATTGTTTTAGAAAATGAAAATATATTCAAGCTCGTTGATGGATGATTTTATTTCTTTCGTCGTCTTTTAATTTATATTGCTTATCCTGTTGACATATATTTGGTTAAGCTCATATGAAAATGTAAATCATATTAGCTTATACTCTTTTTACAATTTAAAATGATATTTAATTGGTCTAATTAGTGAAGTGACTCTAATCTGGAATTATGGGGTTCAAATACCAACTGAATGCATTGGGGTGGGATGTAAGAGGATGCGGGAAAAAACTAGTGTTTTTGCAGTATTTATTGATAAACTTTTTTTTTGCCAAAATTAATAACATATTGCTCCAGTACGAACATAGAATAATTTAGTTCTATTCAGATGGTGACCTCAACATTTCTTGAATATTTGTAGAGGGTGTACTGGAATTTAAAGACAACTTTTTCTTTTCATTTAAAAAGTTTCTCATCTAATATACCGCTATGCTCATTTCAGATATTCAGGAACTGTTGATTTCAACATGTGAAGAAAATTACACTTTATGTTTTGGATGGAGTGATATTTTACCCAAAAAAAAGTTTCGACCTAAAAACTTCAAAAACACAGGCCTTTTTTCTTGCGTCCTCTTCCATCCCACCTTAAAGGTGGTTTTTTTCCTCATCTCTGCCAACAAATGTATTTGTATTTTTTTAAATTTGCCCTTCGTATTTATTTCACTTGAATATGAACAGCCCTAAAACTTATTAATACTAGAAGCCTTAGCTAAGCCTATTATACATTTTGTTCAGGGGGGAGAGGGGTGCAGGGGGGTTAGGCTGATTGTGAGGGAGAACAGCCCCCCAGCCATCAGAGGCGAAGATTATTATCAATATTAAATACCTCTAAAAACTACGTTTAGGTTGGGTTTCTTTTGTAATTAAGAGCAAAAGTTTTAGAATATTTAATTTCTATAAAATTTATAGAAATTACTAAATTATATCTATTGATAGATATTTAATAATTAGTTTTTGACGAGCTAACCAACATTTTAAAATATAAATTTGTTTTATAAATTAGAATTAATTTGAAGAGATTCGCTATTTATAAATATTAGTTACCGGAGATTAAAGTTTTTAAATGCATATAGAGCCTAAAAAATTTCACAGCAATTAAAGTTCGTAGGACATTTTGTACTATTAGAATATGTAATTAATTATAACTGTTTTAAATATATCAAAATTCATAATCAGGTTCATGTATGGACAATAGCGCTAGTGTGCTATATCTCAGTGCCTTGACAAACCAGCTCTGGTAGCTTTGCTAGTTCTCTATCAGGCCGAAGTTAACTAGTCCCACACGCTGCTAGATCGTGTGTGGAACTAGGGATTATTTTCTCTCTGTAAATGTGATATCAAGTGTTAATAAACTCTAGCTTATTGTAAAAGCATTAAATATAATAATGTAGACATTAATAAAACAACCGAATGGTAGCTACAATTTAGTGATTTTTTTTATTTGTACTTTTATTTTGATATTGATCAAAGCGTAAAGAAGTAATAACTGAGCTGAAATAAGATATATCAAATTTCTAGGAGGGTAGTGTAACATTTAACATGAGTTATTATGTTTATTATTATTAATATAAATAGGTGATAATGTTAAGAATTATTATTTTATTTATACAAATTTAACTTATTCTTGATTTTTATTAAATAAAAATGTATTATTAAAGCTATTATCAAGAGGGTATTTAATCATCCTGCCCTCCTAACCTTCTTTCATAACTGAGATAAAGTTTTCCATGACAAAAATACCTTGTACTGTACTTTACAACGTGTACATACTATATATATATAATATATATAAATATATAAATAAATAAAATTTATATATTATATAATATATATAAATATATAAATATATAAATAAATATATATATATATATATATAAATAAATAAATATATATATATAAATAAATATATATATATATATATATATATATATATATATATACAGTCACACTGATCTATTTTTATGGAAGAAGCAATTCTGAATTTTTAAAACCTTTAAAACAATCCTCAATTTTCTTACGATTGTCTATAGTGACAATATTAAATATTACTCCATTGGTTTGAGGAAGGATTTTTCCGAATTTCCAATCATCATCATCAACTGTTTCAGTTTGTGGCAGGGTCAATTGAGTAAAATATCTTCATCTTCATCAATCTTTGCACCATTCTTCTCACTTTAATTGATTTCACTCTTCTCCTCTCACTTGCACACTTTATTTTATCTGCTCCTACCGTCTCTTTCTTGGCCTCCCTTTCAGTATACTCCATTTCCATCATTATCTTTGCCATCCTCTCTTACATGCTCATTAAATGCTCATACCATCTTAGTCTTGCTTCCTCTGCTATTTCATCTACTCCCACTCTTTCCCGGATAACTTCATTCCTAATCTTGTTTCAACTCGTGACAGCTAGCATTCTCCTCACAAACTTCATTCCCAAGGCCTTAACTTTCGTCATTTTTCTTAGATTAATTGTCTATGTATCTTCTTCATATGCGACAATGGCTACAAAGTACGCCCTCACTTACTTACACTTCAAGGTCATTTATATTCTTCATAACAGGCCTCGTAGACACCTGTAGAACAACTCTCCCTGCTGTCCTCTTCTCATTGGATCCTCTCTACTTCCACCTTATGCCTCAATAAAGCTTTCAAGATATTTTGCGTTCTGTACTTTCCTCAGCTCTACTCCGTATAACTGTATAGCTTTACTAGGCCCTACTCTCTTCCATGTCATTAATATCACTTCACTCATCACTTTGCTAAATTTAATTCCACACTATTTCACTTCCACATTCCATTACTTTAGCTGTTCCTGTACTTCCTTTTCTTCTCCCTTTAAACCATCAAGTCATCGACAAACATAATCTTGGATTTCATTACTTACTCCCTGGGTTTTCTTGCCACTATATTTATGATAATTTCCATATCTATTACAGATAGTAGTGATGGGAGGGAAATCCCCTTTATTTATTATTTATTTGGAACCACTACGTCCTCCCACTTTACACCTTAACACAACTCCTGTTACCTTAATACATGCTTTTAACCCTCAATATAACTCCTCTTTCCTACCATATACCTTAATTTAAAAACTAAGAAATTCCAAGTAAAACGTCTATGAGTATAGGATAATTTTTACCCTTTCATCCATAAAAAAAAAATATAAAACTTAAAACACATAACCAGATATTATAGTTGTTAAGTTTGGTTAAAACTACATCTAAATATAATCTTGTTTAAGGCGTCATTCTTATATTAGACTAAACTGCCGATGACAGATATACCAGGGTTTGAATCCCAGTTTGGTGTACTGAGGGTATATATTTATCCAAAATGATTTTCAATCTTTATTCTCCTCAAATGTGGGTACAGTTAATCTAAATTCAATCCTCCTGGTCCCTCCTGGTCCCTGGCTCATTAGTGTAATTAGTATATATGCGTATAACTTAAACAGATGAAAAAACACGGTGATAAGAAATAATATTTATTAAATTGAAAATTGACACCTTGAAACTGGAATGAAACCGGTTTACTCACATAAATCTAGAAATGAACCATAATTTAAAATAATAACAACTTTATAGATAATTTGGGCTTTTCTTAAAACCTTCAAGGGCACCCTTCGAATCGTTCCTAAACTGTCGGCTACATCCACGTTTTATGTCGGTTATTTCCCTTTAAATAGTTTTATACTTTGATCATCAGGTTTGGGTGACGAGTTCACAATCCTGACCCTAATTAGGGAGACCAAGGTTTAGGTTTAGTCTAATATAGCTTTACTCGGAGTGTCGCTTACCACTATGTGATTTCTTGTACTCATTCCAAACAAATAGTGAAACAAATTAACTTTTTTTAAATGTTATTCAGTAGGCAAGATCAAGTATTAGCCTATTAGCCTGAGCTGAAACAAAACGGTTACTATAAAACACATTTTTGGCTTCCTACCCTAACTCTAAGAGCTGAAATTGAGGGGTATAAAAACAAATAATAGTACATTAGCAAAGAACAACAATTTATTTCATCTTAGTTTTTTGGTGTTGAGAAAAGTATTTTAAAATTTTATACCATACATTTTTTGATAGCATCACCACTTTAAAATTTAAAAAGTTAATTCTTGTCTTAAATAAATCCACTAAAATAAAAATAAAAATATTAGGGCGTTGTTTTATCTCTGTGAAGACATATTTTTCATACGAACGTGAATACACAGAGGCACTTGAATATTAAAACGCTTACTTATGGATAAACTAGCGGACAAACCACGTTTTACAAGTTTGTTTATAAACTATATAAAATTATACCGCATTAGATTATAAGAAAAAAAGCATAGCATTTATTTATGAAAAGAAAAGTAAGCTGAAAATCCTCTTAAAAAAATCGTATATTCAGGATATGAATGTTTTACTTTGGCTGAAAATAAATGGTTCCTTTGAACGTTGTATTCTTTAAAATGAATACAAATGTAGAACAATTTATTAAATCCTAACCTTTTTTATATGACAATGCGATCCAAAATTATTTAATATCTTAATATATATAATTCTTCTGAACGTGTGTATGTCACTGAACTCCTCCTAAACGGCTGGACCGATTTTGATGAAATTTTTTTTGTGTGTTTGTGTGGGTCCATGGATGGTTTTGATTCACAATTGAACACGGTAGGTGACGCTGCAATCGGGTTCTAGAATTTATTTTTTATTTTTAGGGAATTTATTTGAGGGGATTTTTTTAAAGATTTTTTGCATATCAGAACACGTAACCTCACAATTTTACTCCCCCCCCCCAATATATATAATAATGAATATAATATCAATAATCGACCGTTAAAACCTTCTGAATAGTGAATAATGTAACTTCTGAGAATAATTCATAATTATTTTTGTGTACCATAAGTGGCATTGATTTCGAATTCTGTGGTATTTGACGTACGCATCAATACATGCGCAAGTCTCTTGCGTCGTGGCTTGGCGTTGTTTTGACATTTCAATTTCTGTACGACGTGTTTCACTAATCCATGTATCACAATCGCGTGAATATTGAGTGTATTTTTCATCAAGTGTACTCAAATACATACATTGGGAAAATGTGTAAGGTGCTGTGTTGAAGTGAATATCTTACATGATCTTCCATAAATTTAAATTATATACATGCGTATCCAATGACAATCAATCTAACCTGCAAATTTTTATTTTAAGTGCTTATTTGTGTCGATGATTTTATAAAATTTACGGAGTGTTAAACGTTTCATCGAAAAACAACAACATGTAATCCATAAAATTCAAATATAAGTTGCTTATATTTAGGTGTTGTGTGTTTATTAAAGAACAATGCCACGTCTTTGTGGAAGAGAAGGAAATATTGATTGACGTACACAGAATTCACAAATAGTCCACACCTGTCGGTTAAATCGAACGGCAGAAGATCAATTGACAGACAATGCAAATTTAAGAGTCCAGGTTGCAAACAGCAAATGCAATGAATGCCTTCGAGCTAATGCATTGAGACAAAGACAGGCGCGTCAACGAGCCACTGACGCACACAGAGCAAATGAACCACAGCGCCTGCAAGTACATCGCGCATTAACATGCGCATCACTTATCCGTCTTGCGTTCGAATATAAGTCGGACATCGACTATTCGTCACATTCACAAATTGTCAGCGGCGCTATGGACAAAGAATGCCAATCTACCATGCATTCAAATACAAAGGTGAATCGGCCGGTTTCTGCTGCGCGTCTGGAAAAGTTGTACTTCCACCATTGAATTCGCCGCCAGAACCATTGAAAACACAATTGGCTGGAGCCACACCTCAATCAAAATAGTTTTTGCGTAAAATTCACAAATTCAATTCTTGCTTACAAATGAAATGACATCATTTGGAGCAACAAAAATCGTTCAGAATGAGGATGGTCGCAATTTTGAAACAACGTTTAAGATTCAGGGCCAAATATATCATTTAATAGTTATTTAATCTCAATGCCTGATGCCGATCCAAAATTCTTGCAAATCTACTTCATGGGCGATGAGGAGCAACAAATAAACGCACGCTGCCAGTACAACCACATCGAGCAGTTGGAGGAGCGAGAAATTGTGGCGACTTTGGAACAGATTTTACGAAATCACAACCAGTTGGTCCAGTTGTTTTATACCGTTTCAAAGAGACTGCAAAACGACAACTACATGATCGTCAATAAAGCAGACAAAGTACAATTTGGAGAGCATGCGGGCCGATTCAATTCACACACCGTTAATGAAGTTGCAGTTGTTATGGTTGGCGACGCTATGAACGTCGAGATATACGGATACAACACAGAGATAGCACGGTTCACACAATTCAAGACAGTCATCGTTCTTACGACGCTTTGTATTATCCGTTGATATTTTGGGAAGAGAAGATGGATATCATTTTAACATCAAACAAATAAATCCAGTGACAGGTACAATCTACATATTATTTTTATTTACTTTTTCTTTTTTTGTAAGATTAATTTCTTTTTGTCTTATTTATATTTTTACTTTGCTGGTGCAGAAACCAACAAGAAAGTGAGCGCGATGAGCTTATACGCATATCGGTTGATGATTCGTGCCAATGAAGAAAACAACATTCTCTGATGCCTCCAGCTGTTTATCAATACATCGTTGAAATGTATCCGAAAATTGAAAGCGAGCGATTACAGTACATCAAGTATAATCAAGCGAAGCTACGTTCTGAGGAGTACATTCATTTGCGTGATTCTATTGTCGGTAACGTCGGTAACGTTGATGGAACCACTAATAGCAATGACATCGTTCCCGCATATATTCTTTCATCATCACATATTGGTAGCTGCGTCATATGCAAGAATACATTCAAGATGCCATGACTTTCGTGCGCGCGTGCGGCCGACCAGATTTGTTCATTACATTTACGTGGAATCCTAACTGAGATGAAATTAAAATTTTGTTATTGCCAGGTCAAACAGCAATGCATCGCCATGATATCACTGCACGTGTCTTCAAACAAAAATTAATATCATTGATTAACTAGAGTACACATCAATCTGTTCATTTATACACCTCAGGGATTATACGAAAAACATTGTTCATCAACTCGCATTAAGATAAAAACAAAACTATCTTTATTGATTTTGTCGGACCGTTTTTATAACATCAAACCTTAGGTATAATAGGGGGTGAGGTTTATATGCAGCTGACTGTACGTATCATCGAAATAGAATTTACTTCGTACAGCATTACATACTATTTAGATAGTACGTATATAGGTAAGTTGTTCGGCTTAAGCCCGTAAAGGTTCTAGGCCCAAAACAGTATATTTTTTGCACTATGAAAATAGAAACAATTAAAAAGTAATTTGACATTTGTCATATTTGAAGGTACGCAATAAAATAAAATTAGCTGTTCCCGGCATACAAATTTGTAAGCAAGCTTCGCAATTTTTTTCGATACAGCTGATATTTGTGGAGTTGTGGGCGAAATTCCAAAAATTGTTGGGATCACTATTCCATATATTATTATTTTTAATAATGGATACCATGTATGTATAAGTGTCTAGCAGTTCCTTTTCTAAGTAAAATTTATTAGTTTCAGAAACAGACAGACGAAATGGGAAAGCATTTCCATTACTGTGAAACAAAGTATTTGTAATGTACTATTGTCTCAATATAGTTGATTTTGAGTAAAGAAAATATGTTTTATTTTGTATGTTGTCTTGACAAACCCTGAATTTTTAATATTTGTGTAACTCACTAATTGGAGTTCATTGTGAATTTGTAATTGTGATGATCACATAGTGTTTGTTTTATTATCGAAATCAATTATGCCACCCAAACGAAAAGCCAACGTTCGGGCAGGACAACGTCTGTCGGGTCCACTAGTTATATATATATTCTTCAAATAAAAATATTTAATTTAAAAAAAATATCAAATATTGTTTATTTTGGTTATACCCGCATCGGGGGAGCGTGGTATAAAGCATCAGGTTCGCTTAATTTGTTTTCCATTGATGGACAGTTTAATGTTCAAATCTTAATCGGGTGTTCCAAAACAAGTTTGTTTTAAATGGTTTCCTCTCTTTCCACACAAAAGTGGATACATTTACTCGTATTTCTCTACTTATTTTGACCTCATTTGTGTCAATATGTTGACGGGTGTTATGATGGGGTTGAAAAAAGAACAAATTGGGATGAAGTTTTCCGTAAGATCATTTAAAGTTGACGTAAAGAGGAACTATTATTAGTATTATTATTATTATTATTATTATTATTATTATTATTTATTATTATTATTATTATTATTATTATCATCACCGCGTCTTACTACCCGTTCGGGTTATACGCACCTACGCTAATGTGTAATGGTAGGGTGATTGTGAGATGAATTGGAGGACCTACAGTTTAACGTGGGATCCGAACTACGGTGGAGGCATGGCACGCCACACATTCACAAGTTGTGACTTATACAGCCCTTGTCAGAGGTGAAGGAAGGGTTTGGCAATCAGATATATCTGTACCGGGACCGAGGATTGAACCCCAGACCCCAGCACAGATGTCCGACACCTTACCCCTAGACTACCAGGTCACCTTTTAAGAGGAACTATTGACACACAATGGTATGTTTCAACCAGTTTCAAAAGTTACTTAAACTACTTTCAAATATTCATAATTTATGTGTTAAGATATAATTATCTTGGCGCTGTCTATTTGAACAGATACTATCAATGCTGATAAAATAATATTATAGTGCGTATGTGTATTGAAAGAACAAACATATTTAATATTCTCTAAACCTATAAATGTACCATTCCCCAATATATATAAAAGTGAAATGTGATAGTATTTATCTAAAATTGCTATGTGTAATAGTAATACATCTATACTTATAAAATAACATGTCCTGATTGATTGACTGACTGACTGACTGACTGAATGACTGACTGACTGATTCATCATCGCCGAGCGCAAACTATCAAGGCTACAAGCATGAAATTCGGACTGTATATTCATTTTGTTATGTCGGCACCCACTAAGAAAGGATTTTAGAAAATTCCACCCCAAAGGGGTCAAAATAGGGGATGATAATACGTATGATAATATGTATGAAAGTCCGTCATTTTGAAAGTTACATAAAAAAAATTTGTATTTCGGTTATTGACGTAAAACAAATAAATACGTGTTTCAGGAGTTTTGGAAATTTTATTTAATAAGGGATAAAAAGGGGGGTGAACGTTTGTATCGGACTTGCATTATTTTTGATCTGAGGTCAAGTTATGGTCATCAACGTAACGTAATATTTTAAATTAATCTGTAAATACATATGTATATTTTCGTATTTGTATATAATCAACTTCCACGCGAGCAAAGCCGCGGGCAACAGCTATCTAGTAATAAAATATAATACAAACTTATTTGTAACGGAGCGATACCAAATGTTGATCTATTGTGAGGATACGAACTACGTAAGTTTTAGTGATGACACGACAAAATAATCGTTCAATTAGAAAGAAATTTAAAAAATGTTTGGTTATTGTTGTCACTAGCTTTTGATTTATCTTTAACTCGTTGTGACTCTCTTCATCATGAATTTATTTGTTTAATCAGGGTGATTATAAAACTACTGTTACAAAATTCCCTGACCTTTCCTGACAGCAATTTAAATTTTTCCCTGGCTTAAACTTCTCTAAGTTTTCGATAGTGGATGCTGGTTTTTCTATTAATTACTCTTCCTCTTGTCTCCTTAACTCCCAAATTGAGGACAAATAATTGCAAGTGATCTTAGGGAAACAAAAAGAAAGATATCGTCATCCGAGAATGCAAGTGTTTTTTATTCATCTCTTCACTTTTGTGTAAAAGAACATTGAAGTTTGACCTTGTGTATAAAACCAATGCTACTAGATGACAACTCGAGTTTGTATCTTCTTAAGTAATTATATAATAGTCTCAATTTCACCGCAGGTAAATCATATACATTATGGGCCCACTGATGTGGATTGCATGTAATTAATATGATTGTACATCGTGAAACGATGATGCAATTTAGTCCAAGAATGAAGTCTTACGTTTCAGAGATTTTTTAAAAATGTTTTATGTTTCATAGTGTTTTTTTAAATAAAACCCCATGTTTCAAGCCATTTTTGAAAAAAATCTTCATGTATAATAATATTTTTAATAAAGTTTCACGTCTCAGAGATTTTTTGAATAGTGCCTCACATTAGTGTAATTAGTATGTAACCACAACCACAACCACAACCACAACCAAGGTAGTAAAACCCCCGCAGATGCTACATGGTCTAAGACGTTTGTCTCACAATAAACTAAACTGCCGACGACGGGTATATTTGGCTTCGAACCGTGGTCAGGAGTTCTGAGAGGGGTTTTCCCTAAGTAGTATTCCTCTCTACCTTAAAGTGCATGTGGGTAGACTTCCTATAAATACAACCCTCCTCATCTCTCGCACATTATGATATTTAATACATACGCGTACAGCCGGAATGGGTATTAAACGCATATCCATATAGTAGCCTACATTTCGTTTACCTTCAAAGGCAGCAAGGATTATTATTTTAAACAATTACAAAATATTACCTTATTTTGTAAGAAAAACCTTAATCCAAGCTGTCAAAGAAAGCTGGTCACTTTTAAGGGTGAACGTAGTGTACAGTAAAATATTTTCAATGTAATATACTCTCAAAAGAATTATAAAAAATAGGTATATTTTGACAAAGTCGAGTGCAAGTAAATATAGTTTATTATATTTTTGATTTGGATCTAATTTTGTATATATAATGACTTAATTAAATATACATATTATTATTTCAAGTAGATGAAAATTATGAGTTTAAAATTGAAGTTGACAAATAATCTAAGAATCAGATGTGATCAGAAAATTTCATGAGAGTTGTGTTGACATTATTTTCTTCAATAAATCATCAATATGGAAATATTTGTAACTATAAATTTACATATACGTTATAAATTACTAGAATATTGGTATATTGGTATATTCATATATATACATATATATTGGTGTCCTAAAACTATGAGTTAATGATGTATAGAAAAAGATTTGTCTCATCGTAATACATTTTACATTTGGCACAAATTATTATTCCCGAACACACCCAAAATAATTATATTTTGACTGACCCCTGGTGACGGAGAGTTTAAGTTTCGATTTATTGTTGGATGTACTGTTTTCTCTTCAAGATAATCTGGCTACTCTTCCTCTGAATTCCGCCTTCATCAACTCTAACGCTCTATCGTTGTCAGTATATATGCATAGGAACTGTAGCCAGAACGGGGAGAATTATGGGGTGGTAATTTAAAAAAAATTAACGTCATTGATAACAAAACAGTGACTTTTGAAAAAATATGAATGTTCTAATTGGATTCCATACAAAATTATATAAAGTTGATGTGAATAAAATAAAATAAAATTATAATTAGGTAGAGTGTAAAATACTCACAATTTTACAAACTATTCTAATGCATAGATTTCCCCAATTATAAAGAAAGTATTGTGGTTCAAAAATAGTCTTTTTCAAATAGGAAACTCTCCATTGTTTATTAATTCTCTTGATAGTCTTATCTGCTAGCTTATAAGATCAAAGTTTTTAAGAATATAGGCGGCAAAATAAAATAAAAGTTTTTTCCTTGCGGGGGTGGGGGGGTCTGGGAGGGGAGAGGGCTATGTTTTTTGGCCATGACATCCTAAAGACTGACTTGGCATAATATAAACCAGCGACACAGACCCTTACCAAGATCCCGGAGAGTAAAAATACGGGTGGAAAGTTGAAGAGGAAGAGGGCCATTCTTTACAAGAGACAGAAAAAAGAAGGAAAGAAGGATTGAAAAGGGTAGAAGAGGATGGTTGGTGGTAAGGAAAGAACAGAGTCAAGACAAAGAATGTTTTAAAAGCAAACAATATTATCTTAGTCTTCTTAGAGAACAGCGCTTCATAGTAGGCAAGTCTTCGCTCGCAAAGACTCAAAATTAACTACAAGGACTGGGGGAGGGGGAAAGGGGGGTAGAAATTGGGAAAAGAGTAGTAGTGCTGAATGAAAAAAAAACTGTCGGGGATGAACGTGGTGGTTAATGTTATTTTGATAAACGAACGCCTTGGAAATGAAAGTGGATGTTGTCAGAGAGAGGGTGAGGGGGAGGGGGTTAGGTGGAAAGGGTATACGGGGTGAAAGGAATGGGGAATGTTGAGGGTTGAGGGAAATAAATGAAAAAGGTCACACAGAAAAAAAAACTTATTATTTTGTGGCAGGAACAAAAGAAGTTCGTAAACAGTGGGGCACATGAAAGTAAGGACCGCAAAAGGACTCAAAAGGTTTCGAGATGAATGAATATAACAGGGTTGGTTATTAAAAGAAAAGTGAGGTGTGATCGATTATCGTGGGAAGAAACAAGTCTAAACTTGTGCTACTCTTTCGTCTGGCAAGAATGGAGTCTATTTTACTTGGCGCAGGTAGGGACAGGCTTAATTGATTAAATACTTCTTATTTATATTTACAGATTACAATAAAATGAAACGTATATCATTCAAGGAGAGTAAAACTGTAAAAATTAAAAATAGATAGTTTGAGAAGTAAGTCTAACCTCCAATTTACCTGAAATATTGAAAGCTTGCCTTTATACAAATTTAAGATAAGACAATAGTACGAGTATATGAATTTAAGGTTAAGCTATTTGTTAATTTAAAGAAATTTTGTAAAACCAAAGAAAAATAACTTATTAAATTATAGAATGTCCGTTGTGAATATTCAAAGAATGTTTAGATTAGCATGTTTAGAAAATTAGACTGAAACTGAAGTAATAAATTATTTATGTTCAAAAATATTAACTCTCATTAAACTAAAACAATAACTTAACTGCTAGGCATAAGGAAATAACTTCAGAAGAAGTGTACTTCCACTATCATGAATAGGAGGAGGTAAATCCACAGTGAGTCATTAGGTGGGGAAAAAAATACCTTTAATAACCACCGGTCAAAAGAAAAAAAATACCTCCTTGTCCTAAGAAATCCAGTTTTGTGTCAGACTGTGTGACCACCATTGATTGTGTGTAAGTAATTTATTTTCTACTTCTTTAACCTTAAAACATTAATATAATAAGTTACTTACTTTTCTGGTTGCGCGTCTAATTATTTATTTAGGCATCATATTGGTTCATATTCCATCGAGAATACTGAGAATAGTTTTCATAAGTGGTTTTTCCTTTAAACTCTGTGAAAATGTGGGTGCATTTTCTTTCAATTTTACCTTCTGCATTACTAAAACATTATTCCCAATCAGAGTCTATTGCGACTCAAAACTGAACTGTATATAGTTATGTGTAGTTAATATTTTAATTCATGTATCTCAAATTGATACGTTAAGATATATTATGAAAGTACACAGGATCAGTAGTGAAATATTTATTAGGTGTTTTGTATTCTGATATATACATTTGGTTCAAAAACTACACGATAAATACCTAAAATAAACAAACAAAATAATCAGGTGTTTTGTTTTTCAACAATTCATTGTTTTGTTCATATTGTATCCTCCATCAGGTCATGTTATCAGATTAAATTTTTATATCCTAACACTTAGTCTTCCTTCCTTGTTTGAGGCTACCCTTCAGATGCATATGTGGGCATCTTTCTCCTTTTCATACACTTAATAAATGAATAAATTTCCTAGACATAGAAATTGAACCCGGAACCTTGGTATTTGCACGCCAATGCTCTATCACTAAGCCATCCTTTAACCAAGGTTTTTAATTTTCATTTGGATTTCATTCAACTATCTGTACTGATATTTTGGACACTAATCCTATAGCATCCTTTATAAACATGAATTAAATGTTTATTTTGGTTTTTCTTCTAGGTAAAATGCTTATAATTTTATTATTATTGATGCATTGAATAAGACAAGCTATACAAGCATATCTCCTTAGGAAATATCTGAACTAGGTGCATCTTCTTCAACTCTTACTTCCTAAATACGGTCAGTTTCTCCACCCCTGATGCCCCCAAGGGCCAAGTTAGCCTCACTCAATTAGGATCACAGTAGAATCACCCTAACTGATGTTGCAGTAATTACTTCCCGACATTGTCACCGAGCCTCTGAGCTGGTGGGATGTCAAACTACTGCCGCTCCAACCCCTTAGGGTAGGTCTGTGTGGGTCAAGGGGGTTGATTGCTACAGCTTGACCTGGGCTTGTTTGATTAGTTAACCTGATACAGTCCACGTCCGATCTGTTGGAGGTTGAAGACAGAGATAGGAGTAAACCTCCACTGGCCTATACTGTTTCAGACATACGACAGTATGTATCTGACAAATGGAAAAGTTATCAAAGTTAATATTTTGCAAATATACCCTCATACCATTATTGAAACATAAAGTAAATTTGCACTTATACATTTAAATAAATAATACAACACAATTGCACAAACCTTATAGTAAAATATAGTTTAGAACTAAGATTTCAAAAACAGGTTTTAAATAAAATACCCTAAAATATGTTCTCCTTTGAAAAATAAACAAAATATTTTCATTATCATACTACTACTCTCATAAATATTTGACAGATTTTAAATTTATAAAAATTAGTAAATTACTCTTAATTCGAAGGGTAGAATAAAAATTTAAAAAAATATATGTTCAAAGGTATCACTATTATACAACTAAGTTGGAAATAAATCCATTTAAAAGTGTCGGTGGGTAGCCCCAGGAACAGAGAGATGTTTATAAAGAAAGGCAGAATTACAAAACCAAATTCTGGGGATTCTGGGACACAGAATAAAAATATCATCAATATCTCAATAGCGAAAATACTCACGATCATTCTACTTTTTCGATGTTATCAAAAACCTTCAATGTAGTTAAAACATTACTAGCCTCTATAAGTATAGAGGTAGGCATTCCTGACTCTTACCTGAGAGTTGGGGTTCAATCCCTAACCGAGAGAATTAGGGGTAGATTTTTGGCCACTAGGGATTTTCCATTCTACCCTGTTACATTTTGTTAAATTGTGCTGCAATAGAACGTAAGTTAATCTTTATACTTTTATAGTATGTATAACTAAAAATAAATAAAATTTGACCAACATAAATTAAAGATTAACTACCGTTTACATGAAAAGTAAAAGTCCTGTTTAAATTCATTGAGTTTATGCAAATGTTCACGAATAATCGTTGAGATTTATTTTTGCAAACAATTAAACTAAAAATATCTATTGAGACAATATATTATTTATTTGAGCAAAATTTGGTTAATTATGAATTCTTGATAAAATATTTACATTAGCTCACGTTCCCTTCCTTCTTACCTTTAGGGCGTTGCTTATCTGTGACGTCACTTCCGGTCAAGATGAGATTTCTCATGAAACAAAACAAACAAAAAACATATATTCTTAAATCATTCTAAATCATTCCAACAGTGTCACATTAAAAAAAAAATGTTTAAGTATTTTTTTGTAAAAGTGTTTTTTATAAATCTTCTACAACTTAGGCTTGGTCACAAAAATGGCCTGTAGGAAACCTCCTGTCAGGATGTAAATTAAAAAAGTCGGTTTTAGTATATGTCTATCTAGAATAGGAAATAAGAAAAAGGTAAAATTAAAAAGAAAGCCAATGTTTTCAAGGCAAAAATATTAAAGTGACTGTGTATGCTCGTTAGAGGAAGAGGGAAAGTCTTATTAGCGGGTATACAAGAGCCCAAGAGTGAACTGCTCATTTTCCTCCCGCTCTTTCTATTCCGTACATTGGTGTATAAATGTGATAGTTCTTAGACTGCTTTGGTGCGTCAGGTTGTGCCGGGACCAAGGATTGAATCCTGGACCCCCAGCACAGAAGTCTGAAACCTTACCCCTGAACCGCCTAAGATACAACCCGCTTCATAAAATAGCTTCGAAATCTCCAAGTAGTCAACTTCATTAGTATAAATTCTCTTTATTATGTTCTTGAACTAATTTTAAATTCTGAGTTTAATCAATCAGATTTTTAAGACGTCTAGTTTTAAAATAATAAGAAAAATATGAGGAGGAGGACCTTAAATAAAAATTTACCGAAACCAGCCTGGATAAAAGAGGGAAAAGCTTATTGATAAAATAATATTCTGGAAAAACCATTATGGATTGATGTTAAAAGATTATTGAGCCTGTTGGTTTTGAGCGCAGCAACTCTAAATGAAAAAACAGAGTGAACGGATGGATATCTACTCACCATAAAGAGGAGATTCAAGCCACTAACAACACGGTAGTGATAACTACCTAAATAAATGGGACGACTCAATCGTATATATTTTCACAAACAGTCTGTTGTAGTTTGAGACTAAATATATATAAAAAAAATAAGTTAGCTGTAAACAAACCTCATTATTATTTTCATTTGAAAAAACGAATTAACATTATTATTTATTAAGTAAATCACTCCCCAAAACAAAAAGAGAATAGCCATTTTATAAAAAGTTAAAATTTTCAAAATAAGATATCAATCATATCATGGGAAATAGAATTTTAAAAAGCATAATCATAAAGCATATAAATATAAAATTTGACATAACATCCATTAAACCGTTTCGGCTGTGGCCCAGGAGTAACAAACATGGAGACAGACAAACAGACATGGATACACACATGGAGACAGACAGGATAGACATGAGACAGACGACAAACACATGGAAAAATAAAAGACAAACAGGACAGTGAGACGGACAGTTAGAATTGTAAGGCCCAATCTCTTTTTTTTTTTTTAGTTTCAGACCCTACGAAGCGTTAAGAATTATCATAAACTCAAGGTCAACCATTTCCAGGACTACTATTATTTTTCTACATGATAAAATAAAAAAAGTAATAAACTTTCCAGGAGCATACGCTTTGATCTATGAGCCCTAGATACATGAAATAAATATATCGATTGAGCCACCAACACCGAAACAGCTCAGCATATCCTGTGGGAGGGAACACAGGAAGGCGACCATATCTGTTTGGGGGGTGTGAGGGAGTGGGGGTGGGGGGGTGAGGAGGGAAGGAAATTAACCGCTACATGTCCACATGTGCAGAGTTATAAAAAAAATCGATCCCCCTTCCCTTTTGAATTCCCTTATAGGTAGGAGAAAAGGGTGCAGTAATTTTTACAGCAAAAGATGGATGGAGAGAGAGTAGTGTTGACTCATTCAAAAACTAGGCATTAAAAATACGGAAAGCTTGTTAAATTTATAGAATTTTTTTAAAATAACCCTACACATGGCTTTGAAATAAAAATAATGTATATACTTCTTTTAATTTTAGATAATGTTCCTGCTTATTCATAGATTAGATCAAATTTAAAGTTTGTAAGATATATGCTTCACTTCCTTAAGTGGAATGGAAAGGAACACAGGCTCAGATCCATATTCTTGCAGTTGTTTTTTATAACAAAGAACATTTTTAGTCAAAATATGTTAAATAGTTCTTCATTAGATATGTTTAGTCTAATTTGATATAGAGAGGAATCTCGATAGTTCTTCAATATTTGTCATGGGTATATAGGAAATTGAACTGGACTTCTTCACTTAACCTTCGAGGATTGGCGCTTGAAAAAATAGCAAGAGGACTGGCACCGTTGCATTTTGTGACTCTTATAATATTCTAAATACTAATTAAAAACACATACTTTAATACATGATATTATTATTGAAGAAATATTTTTAAATACATATTAGAAAAATATTTTATTTTTTGAAATTTTATATATATATAAAGAAACTACATTTCTGTTAAACTATTACAAAAACATAGCTTATATTCCTGATTTCCTTCAATTAGTATCTTTACGTATAATAGCTATCGTATGGAAATAACAACTACAGAAATCTAAAGCAACGTGATAGAACATTCAGACACGTGATAGAAGTTTCAATGTAAACATACGGCGGCAATGAGTCAGAGGCATGACATCTCAAATGAAACTGTTGCGTATTCACAACATTCCTGCAGGTTTACAGTTAAAACTATATCAGAAAATAAACTTTTATTGAATGTTTGATGACATCATTCTACGCAACAGGAACTAATTGAGGAATAATTGAAGGAGATCCGACCTAACATATCTTTAAATTGCAAAAATATTACAGCTGTTGTAAAAATGCAACAGCCCAGTCACAGAAGGTTAATTTATAAAGTTTTTGTTCAAATTACTTTATGCTCATAAAAAATTAAGTTCAATAATTGTTGAACTTATTATGCGTAGAAAATTAAACTAAACTTATTTACTGGAGCAATATCTTATTTTTTTTGCCCAAAAATATATTTTTTACCTAAAACACAAATTCCCTTCCACTACACCTTAAGACTAAGTTGTTTAGCTCCCTATTCACCTTAGTTTTAAGAAACATGAAAATCATTTTACTGCTTAGCAGTGAAAAAACATGGAGTTCAACTGTGAGTTATGAGGACTTTTATATTTTAGAATTGATTAGTTAAGACAAATTAAGTCAAGGCAAATTAGCTCGTGTAAGAGCAGGTATAAGCAAGGTCCGTTCATCCTTCCAGTGTCATTTCAATTTCAGATATATATCGAGAGGTGTTATCCCACAAAATGCATAACAATAGTTCGCTATGCTTCACTAATAGTCAGTAAATTATATTAGATTAGGCAATTAATCAGTCAATTGAATTAGCTAAAATAAAGTCAGGTTGACTTAGCTCAAGTAGCTCATATTTACTGAAGATTAATCAAATTTGTTCAATGGCTAGATTTCATAATGTTTGGTGGTGTATGTTAAGATTTCCTAGGCTTAGTTATAATGTATGTCGTTGAACATTAACATTTAGTTAAGATTGTTGAATTTGGCTTCATTAGATTTAAACTAAACACATTCTTAACATATATTTATCCTTAAAATTATTTTTTTAAATTCGCTAACCTTTATAAACATCTCTAAGCATACAATATTACATAATAATGTGTTTATAGTCACATATGCGTTTAAAAAAATATTTATCAGTAGTTTATTTTCACTGTTAGTCAAACTTGTATAGAAAGATTTAAAACTATGTTTGATTTTATATTCTATGCTTAAAAATACTAAATGGTATGATACACTGCACAGACTGTCTCTTTTATCTTAAAATGAGATATTTTCTAAAAACTTTAAGAGTTTTTAAACAAATAACATATATTATTTCTTTCATAAATCTTAAGAGTTTTTAAAAATATCTCCATTTTAAGACATATTTATATACATATCTTGGAACCTATTTTTTTATAAAAATATATTTCAAATAAAGCAATGGTTCTCAAACTTGGTTTAGATTGTACACCTTGGCCATGACTAAAAGTTTAATGTACCACCAAGATAACAACAAATCCAAATGACAGACTTTAAAAAATATGACCACTTGGTAAATTATTAATCTATATAATCTAGTGGGGAAAAAATATCCGTAATCAAAATATTTCAGATGTGGCAAAGCTAGTTAGAGAGAATCGTACTGTTACAGCCTTATCATTATATCTTATTGAGAATCATTACTATCAGTTAAAAAACATAATTTTTATGTAAAAAGCTGCATACATTTTCTTCACAAATTCGTTCAAGATAAATAAAAAAGTAAACATAAACACAATATTTTCAAATCAAAATTTTTAATTGTATTTCTGAAGCTGATATATTATGAATCTTAAAGTTTTTGAGTGAGAGGGATGTGGCTGCATAACTTGGCACAATTTTTGATGTCTGGTTGTCCAGTTGAAACTTTCAAGCGGAGGTCTGGATCCAAATTTAGCTTGTTATGGTACTTATTTTTTAGTTACACTATGGATGAAAAACAACCCTACCAGAGATATTTTGTTGAGAAAAACATTTAAAAAAACTGCTAATGTAGAAGGTGTCAGGTAGAGGGATGAAAACTCTCAGAAATTTGTCTCTAGCCGAGAGCAAATACGGGGAAAAGTGGGGTGGAAATAAGCTGATAACTGTAATTGCCAACTATTAGGGTTTTCCCTAAGTCCCCTGTTATTTTGCCAACTGTCCCTTGAGAGTTGCTCGCGTACCCCCTGAAAGGTACCTGCGTACCACCTGGGGTATGCATACCCCAGTTTGAGAGCCACTGAAATAAAATATTGCCTGAATACAAAATTTAATCAATATTATCTGATCGTATTAATTTTTTTTCTTTTTTACCTTCAGTAAACTATCCCTAATTTTAAGGTTGGATAGATAATCCCGTAAAACTAACTAGGGAACCTTAATAAAGCCCTGTTTTAGTTCAAATTCCCATTGGTGGTTTTGCCAGTCTAGATACACACATATATATAACCATATTAGTAGCAAGTTTAAGCCATCCAGCTCACCAATCCATTGCTATAGAGTCTACACACTTACACAGAAAATATAGTTTTCTTCAGATTTTAAAGAAAAATGTCATAAATAAATTCAGATTCACTAAATTGTTTGTATGATCCACCACAATTACCTAGTTGAGGTATAGCGGCACTACCCGTTGGAAGGTTACAACTAGGCCTAGGCTTTTTGCTATGGCTACTAACATCAATATACCTAATTAATTACTGCATTGTGCTGTGTGTTGTAACCACACTGTTAATTACTTTCTCAATGGCATTAGAATACTAGGAACACTATTACAAAATAAATGGTACGAATCTCCTCACGGACTTTCTAGTTACATTGTTTAAAACTCTAGATATTAACTCAAAGTTTGTAATATATGTGAAATGAGATAATATACATTAGCAAACTCAATCAAAATATGCGTTTTACTTATGTTAGTCTTTTTTGACTACCAGATTTATATTTTGTGATTTTATTTTTAAATAATTAAAGTCCTCATTTGTGTATTTAAACAAAAAAAAAAGAGACCGATATTGGGTCCACAAGGGTCAATGCCTAGTATTAAAATTTCGACTTCCGGTTACAATTTTTGACATTTTATTAGGGGTTGCACATCTTATGGCTATCGAATTTTTACTATGTAACGTTATTTGCCACCCTACCATGTATTCCCCTATATTTTCTAATTTTTGTGAAGAGTTTACCCAATTTATTTTCGTTTGAAATTAAGCACTTCAAAGTTCGGCCGCCGCTTAACACGCTGTATATCCTGCTTGACAAATAATACTATTTACATCCATTCAATAAAATAAAAATACGGAAGGAACAATGTATAACATCGTTTTTAATAATTAAAATAAGGAATTTAGACTTATGGAAGAACACTAACCTTTTATTAATCATATTAATTATCTTTCTAAGAAGTTTGTTGACGCTTCTTTTATTTATTTTGAATGTCGGCCATGATTCATTTCAATGCATGCGCAGATCTGTCAAACAAATGAGTGGCGGGTCTCGTGATTGTAAAAGAGGAAACAAGGAAAGATGTAAATAACTCCAAACTATCGCGCTTTTCAATTCTGACAGATAGAAATAAACATTTAATTCTTTTAGAAAACATTGTTCACATTCATTGTCATACAGTTCAATATTTATCTTAAATTTGCATTGTATTTGATTTTTTTCTCTAGTCCATAACCAACATTTTATATTTTGTTTTAAAATATTAGTTTTCTCTTTGGACTTGGAAGTAAAGAATATAACATTTTTAAATTTGATTTTGGAAGACTTTCTGTAGGAGACTGGGTCTTTTCCTCGGTGTTGGTCTAACATGGTGCCAAATATGTGGAGTTCTTAATTTAATTTATTTTTAAAGTAAATTAATGGTTGTAAAGCAAAGTGCGAGTTGCAAATGGAAGGCTAAGTGTATGTGCAAGAGCTAAACTGTTTATTATTTTTAAGAATAGTGGACGAGTAAACATTAATAAAGTGAAACAAATTTCTGAAGCTGGTGTTGTTTCAGCACGGACTAATTCATGGGTGAGGTCAAACCAACTCTTCAACTTTAAATTCATATTTTCTTTTCCTTTATTTAAAATCAGAATTCAGAATTCATGTAAGAACTTTCAGAAAGACTAACTAATTCAGAGAATTAATTAACATTTTATTTTATGTCTATATAATCATTGTATTTATTTTGTTTTCTTTCGTCTTTTGGTATCAACAATACTATTTTATTTTGTCAAATTATAATTATAATTATCCGGAATTCCACAGGTAGGATTGGAATGTGGTAAAAAAGGAAACAATAATAAACCCACAAAAGCTCCAATAATTTTTTTTATGCATTTATTTTTATTGTAGTCTAAATTACATTATATTTCAAAAATCCATTTTTATTTAAAATGCTCATGTTTTATTTTAAGTACTCCCCAGTGTTCCCGATTATTGAGAGTCGTCGTGCCACTTTCTGAATTAGCCGAGGTAAATGTTTTTTTTATTATTAATATTTTTTTCCCCTAGATCCTAGGAGTGGTGCCCAATAAATAGCACAATTTTTATACATCTTGATATTAACAGTTGTTATGTAAACAAGATTCAGAAGACTCTGATATTAGACACAGAAAATTATAATTTATATAATACATTACATTATTTTTTATAAAATACCACTAAATGACTCATTATAAATTTAGTTCAATAAAATAGGTAAATAATGACTATTGAGGTTAAAATGATAGAGATTAGATCATTGCTGTACATACATTTTCCTTAAGAGGTTAAAAATATAAATGGTATAGAAAATCCACACGAACTCTCTTACTCTATTGTTTAAAAATGGAGATATTTACTTAAAACTCGTTATATATATGAAACGAAATAATTTACACTAAGCAACCCGAGAAAAAACTGCGTTACTGTGTATTCCCAATTTCGCTGCAAAACGTGAGCAGTGCTGAGATTTGGTCACGTGACAGCTCTAATCCAATCACAAATAGTCCACTCGGCCAGCGTAGCCCGCACTGCCAGAGTAGAGATAATTTCAAATTTTCCAACTCTTCTACAGAAACTGGCCAAGAAAACCCAATCAGCGCATGCGCAAACTTTCAACCATGCGTTATTTATAAAAACAGCACATTCTCAAGGCAGCATATCTCAAAAGTGATTATGAAAACCGACAGTTTATTGGAAGCCTCGAGTTTTATCGATAACAAAATAAAACCCAGGAAGTAAGTAAGATATCTAATTTTATTTTAAATACAGTAACTTGCACTAATTGTAATATTTTCCTTTTATATTTTACGTTTAAATGCATCATGGTTAAAAATAGATTTCCAACTTTCCGCGAGCGTGTGAACAGCTGCACCACTAAGTGGTGCTGACTTACTGAACTAATCTCAAATTTTCAGCGTACGTGTGAATTCATCTTTATATTTACGCTAAGCATTTTTCAACTCCCGGATTAAAATTTTAATGATTTTCTTTTTAAAGAATTAAAGTCCTCACTATTATATTTTTAAGACAAAAAAGGATCTATATGGGGTCAACAAGGGTCAACACTGCGTGTTAAAATTTTGACTTTCATCTAAAATTTTCTACATTTTATTAGGGTTTGTAAAACTTTGTTTATTGCATTTTCATTAAATTCCTAATTTATAAATTTATTCCAATAATAAAGGTAAATAATTAGGCCCTACTATTGAGTCTAAAATGATTAAGATAGATCATTGCTGTACAAGTTTTTCCACTAAAAGGTTAAAGAAAAAAGAACATAAACATTTGAGAGACTTACTAATATATATATACTAATATATATATACTCAATAGTATTAGAGAATTTTTGCATAAGTTGAATATCTGTATAACTAAATCTCACAAAATTGTATTAATATATTTGCCAATATCTCGGAAACTAATAGTTTTGAAAAAATATATTTCAAATATAATATATTTATTTATAATAGTGTTACAATTTTGCAATGATAAGTTATTTAGCATCTCAAATAGTTACGGAGATATGGAAATTTCCGCTTTTGTAAAGTACCCTAAAAGTAATTTTCATGGGAAAATGAAAATAGTCATTTTGTTTTTAATTTTAATCAATGAATATAGCTAATTTTAATAAAAATAGTTTGAGCCGATTTGAGAAAAACGTTTTTTCCCTTTTCGCCCTTTAAAAAACTACTCTTAATTTTGAGACATACGGAATTGCAAAAACAACTTTTTATGGTTTGGGGGTCTATATATAATAAATTCGACGCCCATCAATATCTCAATTTATATATATATATATATTTGTTTATGGTTTCTCTACGAGGTGTCGAGCGAAAGTTAGTACAACAAATTTTTTACTCATCCAAATTGCTACAACTTATCACAAATTATTATTATTATTATTATTACCGCGTCTTACTAACCGTTCGGGTTATACGCACTTACGCTAATGTGTAATGTTAGGGTGATTGTGAGATGAAATGGAGGACCTACAGTTTAACGTGGAATCCGAACCACGGTGGAGGCCTGGCATTCCCCACTTTCACAAGATGTCTTTTCAGAGGTGAAGGAAGGGTTTGGTAATCAGATAAATTTGTGCCGGGACCGAGGATTGAACCCTGGACCCCAGCACAGAAGTCCGACACCTTACCCCTAGACCGCCAGGTCACCTTATCACAAATTAATTATAAGAAATTACATGTTTTTTTTAAATAGAATTTTATCACCTGGTTTAGTTGTAGACTCCCCTTAGTTAAAAAAAAATTGGGTATAGCCTGGATACACTTGAAGTATGTTTATTACCATTATAAAACTGTTCTTTTTAATCGTCTGATAATTATAGTAGAAACACTTATGATTTTTAGAAGAATATTTAAATAACTGGTGTTATTTGTGAAAAGCAATAACTATACTTTACTACATTTCAATAAGTCAAAGCCTTGTGAAAAATCTTATATTGACTACAATAAAAATAGTATCCATACATAGCTACACATTAATGGAAAATTAAATGAATATAAATTAAATTAATAATTACACTTGGGCACGGGATTCGAACCTTTGGCTTAGCGCATAAATGCTCAACCAATGAGCCATCCATGATTGGTCCAATTCTCAGGGTCATTCTTCCCTCAAAGTTAAAGGCTGAAGGTTTCCCCTGTTGCCCCAACCTCCCCACTTGCCAATAGAGTCATTGACAAGTAGAGGGAAGTTTTGGCTGATTTGATATGCGAGTTACAGGTTGTTTTCACAGACCCTTATCCTCGTTGCATGAACTTAACATTATATGACTTGGTACCTATGATTTAATCGTACAAAGTACACGGTTTGAGTTGTTTTGTAGCCCGACACAAGATATCCACCTTGACAGAAGCGTCAAGCTAGGTCACCTGTGAAAGGGCTTTATTGCTTTGTGAGTTACAGGCAGCATACGCTAACCCTTATCCTCATGGAATGAGGGTGAAAACAGTGAATTTATGAAATTTCTACAACTAATGGATGATGATTGTGATTGAAGTATGGAGGTGTGAGTGATTCCTGAAAGAGAATTACATGTTTGATTATTCAAAATATGCACTTGATGAAGGATGGAATTGAATGTGAGTTTGTGGGTGATTTTTTTTTCTTTAATATTTTATTACTGTCTCTATCTGTCGGCTCGTCTTTTCGCTCTACTCCAGCCTTGGGCGCTTCTAGGATCTTCGGTCATGCGGG
>JBCFYV010011164.1:3649402-3685538 GCA_039000515.1 Timema cristinae | reverse complement strand
AAGACAAAGGTCCCGGGTTCTCATGTCAAGGAATCAGATTTCAACTAATTTAAATTAATTACTCTAGCAAATTTTGTTGCCTGACTAAATCAACACAATCATAAACAATTTATTTCAATGTATTTTAAAATATGAATGGCAGCGACAAGCTAAAAAGATGTATTTTATTGTTTTGTTTGAATCGTAAATTAGGTAGTTTTTATACACTTTCGGAAGGAGGGGTTGAACCCCCAGAGCCCTCCCTCACCCTCCACAGCTACGGCCATGGATTAAACTCACACTCCAAACTATTCATGTAAATATGAAAAAGTTTAATCAAAAATATACACATCAAAAGTAATTTTTTAAATAATCTATAGATTAAATATATAAAATATTTATCGCAGAATTAAGCTGTTACGCATTAATAATACATTATAAGATATTTAATTGAATTGAAAAATCATTTTAAACCAATTTAGTAGAAAACTTTAATTGAGAATAACTGTTGAAAATTGATATCCAAGCAAGTTTCTTTTTAGTACTGCATCTTAGTACCCATTCTGGTTGTAAGTATACGTACTAATTACGCTAAAGTGCTAGAGAGGAGGACGATTGAATATAGAGGAAGTTTATTCAAATTTGCATGGAGATAGAGTGGAAAACTACTTCAGGAAAAACCACCCTCAGTACACCCGAATGGGACTCAAACCCCAATCTCTACATCATCAGCAGCTTATAATAATTTTGGGAGTGACACCTTAGACTAGAGGTCTCCAACCTTTATGTACCTTAGAGCACATTCAAAACTAACGGTAGTGCGGAGGGCACCAATTACTTTTTCAAGGTAAATTTACAACTCCGCCCAGCTCAGAGGTCAGCCTCAACGCTATACACACTGCCGGCCGGTCAACTGACATGTTAAGTTTCCAACAGGGAATGTGACGTTACATGTGGTTGTGGGTAATACTCAATGCTGTAGCCATGAGGGGGAGGGGGATGGAGGGGTTCAACCCACTCCAAGTTGACAAACTAAGTTTAAAAAATACTGCTTTATTTAAAGTTTTAACAAGACCAAAATAAAGTCACCAGGAAATATTTAACTACTCACCACCATATTGGTGCTTGGGTACATTTATTAAAATATATATTTATTCTGTGTTTATTCATGCAACAAAGCTGGGTAGACCCATTCCAAGATACTTACAAAGGAAATATGAAATATTAGCATGTTATAAGTGAATGTGAAGAGAATGATGGAAAGGGTAGCTCTTCGAGATTAGGGAAAAGCAAAACCATTCAGCTTGAAACTACTGTAGTTCCGAGTAAGAGTACACTTTGTAAATGAGCCGGCAAAGAAAGATGAATGAGAGGGAGAGATTGTAAAGAGGGGGCTTTCAATCAACAACTTCTTGAGAACAGCATACCTGGAGATAAGCACAAACATTATTTTTGTCAGAAAATTGACAGATTAATATTATCAGACAAGAACTTTTCAGCTGTTGTCAAAAATTAGTGGGCAAATTCAAAAGGGTTCGGGACCCCTGCCTTAGACCATGTGGCCATCAAAGCGGGTTTTAAGAAAGTTCATCGAAATATTTGGCTTAGCACGTGAATACTATATAGTACATTGAGAAAACTAGGATAACTTATTTTGCTGTATTTTTGACTAATTCAATATAATTATAATTCGTGAACAATCTAATAAAACCTATCTAACAAATATATCTAAATCTACCTATTAATTTAATTAGGACTAAACGATTACACAAATTATCCAAGATAACTTGATATTTATCTATTAAAAGTTATAAACTTTAACTTTCACCCATCAAATAAAAAATTATTCATATTTAATATTTTGATTTAAAAGATGTTTTAATTAATCCATATTTTAGTGGACACATTTGATTTTTTTCTAAGATAAAATATTTTATATCCAATATTTTATATTGTATTAGATGTTCCTTCCTAAAAGGTATTTTAAAATTCACATACTAATCAAATTTCAAAGTATTTTAAAAAAATTATCAATTAAGATAAGAAAAAATAGAATAAGTTCATGAGCAGAAAATATTTGTTTGTTTACAATTGTTAAGGCGAGATTTATTTCTAGATATTCTCAGTGAAATTAAATAAAAATAAGACTTAAAATTTGGCATGAAAATATATCAAATAAAAACTTCAAAATTCTAAAGACATTAAGTTTATTTTTTAAATTGTTAAATTTCCTAGATTTTTTAGATTGTAATTAGTTAAATCGTATGGATGGGATCTTAAAAAAATCTATGGTGTGAGCCCACAGACGAACTGTATCGACCGAGCAGCTGACTGCGTTAGTGGTGATAGAGTCAACATTTCCTGATAGATGGTGTCAGGTGGTACGCACAATGATCCCTCCTGCCATTAATCTCAGTTTTCTAGACAAGAGCTGTTAATTCTATATTCAAGTAGCTCCTACCCACCTCGGTGGCGTAGTTAGCCAACCTACTAGTTATATTGATCTCGAATGCCGAGGACGGAGAGATTGAGGTTCGAATCTAATTTGAGTGAACTGGGGTTTGTTTTTCCACACAGATGTGGGTTCGCTTCCCCTAAATTAAACCTTCTCAATTCCTAATCCATTAGCGTAATTAGTACATAATCGTATAACCCAAAAAACATAGTAAGATGCAGTGCTAAAAATATATATTACTTAAAAGTATCTACATAAATATATTTAAGGCTATGCAAAATGATTGTCAAGACAAAATATACATAATATTACTTTACTACTAACTCTCTAGTGAAATATATTTAACATTTTATCTATATTAAAATGGAGGTATTATTTTTGTAAACTTAAGTCATGATGGCTGTGTTAAATTGCAAAGAAAGCTATTTTTTTCCAGATGAATCAACTAGAAAATGTTACTATACCTTATGCCAATAAAAGTTTGTACACACATGTCCCTCTATAAGGGAGATCCTTTAAATTCCAGGGGGTATCCGGACCCCTTCACATCTCCTTCCTTCTACGCTCTTGTCTGTCTTTATAACATCTAAAATAAAATAACAATCTTGTAAGTTCAGACGGACAACAAATTAGTATTGAAGTGCCTGAGTTTTAGACTATCTGTATAGCAAAAAGAGGCATCAAGATCAATTCCCTGGCTAAATCATGAACTGCGTGAAAGCATAAGCCAAAATAACAATTTTTCGTTAACGCTTATATAAAGTTTTACGGAAAGTCATATTTATTTTAATAGTTTTGTAAAAAAAAAGCTTTTAATTTCAAAATAAAATCCACTAAATATAGTATGTTTAAAAACTAACTATTGTTTATTTTAAAATATATGGGAGTTATAAAAAACTTTAAACCGCAGTTATGTTTGAATAAATAACAGATGTAAATAAAAACATTTTAATATTACGTTTATAGAATTAATGTATTCCAAAGAAAACCTATTATTTTTTAAAGTTAAGTTTTAAATTTATTAACACAAAGCTATATTAACACATTTCTTACATTATTAAGATGTATTTTATGGTACTACATATCTTTATCGTTAGGAATTTAAATATTGAGGTAAAATATCCTATAAATAATAGTTTTATATTGATTAAGGGCTATACTTGATTAAACTAGTTGTTTATAGACCTATTAACTCTAATATTAGAAAGAATGGCATAAAAAGTAAGATAGCTTACAAGAAAGTGTACTAAAATAATAATAAATGTAGTTATACCTATTTCATTGAAAGTTTAGTGCTTTCATCTTTATATTGCTTACAGCAAATCCAAAAGAAATATAAAAAAATTATATTACCGACACTGTGACACTCATAAAAAAGGTAAAACTTGCATAATCTAATAGCATCTCATGACTTAACCAAGAATTAACGTATTCTGTTTATTGTTTAATGTCCTCGAACGTTCCTTTCATAGAGACGAAATTATCGAATACGAAGGCTTCGTAACTTTAGAAGTAAAGGGGGCTACTTTTATTACTTTTTTTCACCATCGCCCATTTGGCCATTTAGAAGCTTCTGGACTCTCCCAAATACCACCACATATATGAATTAAAAAAATGAAAAAAAAAGCTAAGTCGTAATTTACTTCATAAAACAGAATACAAGATGACTGCTGGTATTGTGTTACGGCTACCGTTAGAAGCGGGGTATGGGGGGAAGGAGAAGGCTTAAGCTTCATGGAATGTAAATGTGCACACTGCTCATTAAGCTACTGTCAGTGTTGCATAATTTATGAGCAGTGTTATTGATGTCACGATGACAACTAACGGGAACAAAAAACAAAACAAAAAAAAGATCATCCTGTTCTGTTTGCTGAGATGTAAATTGTTGACTCAAAATATTATACTATTATTCCAAAAGATTGTTTTTTAATAACACCAATATATTTGTGTAAAAAATAGATATGCATTGCTTGAAGAAATTATTTTGTAATATAAATTTATTATTAATAATCACTTCAGCGAAGTAAATAGTTTTAAAAGTATTATTAAATAATAGTTATTTATGGAAAGTTTAATATCTTTGGAAGCTTTCTACCATATTAATCCTAAACTATTTTTAATAATTTTGTTAAATTAGTTGTGCTTTATTTTCCTGTTTAATTATTCTGCCTGCCTGAATGAAGCAGTGAACTACAATTCCAGGAAACACAGGGATGAGGTGTAATTAGAATATTGTTGATAGGCCTAAATGACTTTGTTTTTAACATCATATAGAAAATACGTCCTTGATTTAGGGTTATTGTGAGTTTTCTGACCTGGATTAAGCTATTTTGTAAGTCGTGAGCCATTTTCCTTATGAAATAAAGATAATACTTTTACAATATTAATTGTACACGAATAACTAAGCTTAGAAGATGGAAATTATATGTACTATTCTTTAAATTGAAAAATAACTCTTGGACACGGAAATCAAACCTTAGTACGCAAATGCTCTAATCACTGAGCTATTCAAGAGTCATCTCGTGTCCAGGGTAGTCATTTACTCATATTTTAAAGTAGAGTCTGTGATGGACGTGTGTGAATCGTCAGCAACATATGAATAATCACTTAAGATCATGAGCTATCAAATAACACAGTCATCTTCGACTCGGTAGGTTTTATGCTTCCAACAGTACAATGACAACTGTACGAATTTACACAACATGATGTATCAAATAGACAAGCGATTTAATCCACAATTATCTTCAAGTTACGTATGTAACGCATCAAGTATCATATTCGTAAATTTAAAAATTACACATGAACAGGAGAATCAAGCCAGAGAGCTATTGGCTAAGAACGTCAATATTCCACCAAATACATTACTAACTATGGGTGAAAAGCGACGCTAAGCAATGGACGACTCATGGATGACGAAGTGCCAAAGCATTGGAACGTTCATTTGAGTTTTCCGGGTTCGATTCACATATCCAACTGTAATTTTTCAAACTATAGTTATTATTATTTATATTGTTATTATTAGCACCACGTCTTACTACCCATTCGGGTTATACGCACCCACGCTAATGTGTAATGGTAGGGTGGTTGTGAGATGAAATGGAGAACCTACAGCTTAACGTGGAATCCGAACCACGGTTAAAGCCTTACACTCCTCACATTCACAAGTTGTGATTGATACACGTCTTGTCAGAGGTGAAGAAAGGGTTTGGCAATCAGATAAATCCGTGCCAGGTCTGTGGATTGAACCCCGTACCCTCAGTACAGAAGTCCGACACCTTACCCCTAGACCGCCAGCTCACCTAGTCTAGAATTAAATGGCTTTTTGTTATAAAATAATATTATATTCCCGTTGTTAATATAAAATGTATTTATATCTGATAAGTTTAGTCTTGTGAAGTCAATAAATATTTTTTCTCGTGCACCAAGCTTTACTGCATGTACACGCTATCTTAATATTTACCTTGATGGGGTAGGCGAAAAACAGATCTTAAATATGATGTACCGACAGTTGCATGGAAGGAGACTACTTTTATGAAACATAGCCCATAGCCCTGGTCGGGATTAAAATTAGGAACTCTTCTTCACCAAAAAATAAGACAAGACGATTCTGACGCTTTGTTTGCGTGACCCTTGGTGTGTGTTTAAATTAATGTTGAAATATAGAACTACTTTTCATTAACTAGTTCAATTTGTTAACTTGTTTAACTAAGGTACGAAACAAATGATCAAGAATACAGTTGGGAAATTGCATGCCCGATCAGTAAGTTGTTGACAGATCGTCTATTTTCAACGAATGTAAAGCTCGGAATATATGAAAATGCCAGTTTTTCTATATGGGTGTGAAAGTGGTCTCATACCTTACATGACCAAAAAGAATTTAGGGTACTCCAAATCAAGGTGCCTGTAAAGATATTTGCTCCAAAAAGGCATGAGGATAATAGGGAGAGGAGGAGATCACATAATGATGAATTAATAACATGTACTCATCACAAGTCATTGTCATGATAACAAAGTATCTTGAATTACCGTGGGAAGTACATGCAGCATGGATAGGATATTCTATAATCTTGTTCATAGTAGTGAAGAGACCATTTAGAATATCTAGGCCGCAGATGGGAGTGTAGCATTAAAGTGGACCTAAAGAAGCTAAGGTGTGTAATGAAGTGGACTGTATAGAACTAGCTCAAGGTAGGGATGGGAATAATAAGTAGACTTGATAGGACTAGCTCAAGATGGGGTAGGGTGTAGTGAGGTAGAATGGATATAACTAGTTCAATATAGGACTAGGTAGAAGATGTTTGTAACAGGGGCAATGAACTATCGTGTTCCTAAAGCTATAAAGTAAATAAGTAAATAATAATCAATTATCAACCAAACTAGTATTACAAAAAACATGTAGATAAAAGATATACTTTTGAAAGAATTCTTTATTTTCATATATATAAAAATTCATCCATTTTATTATATTTAATCGTCTGAAAGGGTCATTAATTCGTGATAAAGATATGATAAACTCAATTTTATGATGGCTAATTTTAACGTTCAAAGTATATGTGACAGGTCCTTACTAACAATTTAATAAACACAATTAACCAGTAAAAAGTTTCATAGGAATAACTATCTGATAGCTAAAAACACAGCCAGATATATTTTCATTTATACATATATAAAGTCATTTTATTTTCAGCTATACATTTCGATAGATATTATAAATATCTATAAAATAACATTAATATTATAGTAAAATATTATCTTTGCTAGATAAAAAATTTTTTTTATTTTCTAAAATCTCCCTTATTTTAGAACCCTACCATAATAGACAAGCCCCGTAACAAACCAATATATTAGTATTAATAATGCGTGAGTTGATTAGTTCTGCTTCTTATATCAATTAAGTATTCCTAGAGTATGATATTACCCCGATATTATCTCTACCTTCCGTACTCCTAAAGGTCTTGGTGTTGTCCGTATCACCGCATTTCGACCCACGATTCTGAAACTGCAGCTCTGGGTACAATGTTTGGTATGGATCACGGCATTCCGGTTTCATGGTCCATTTGGCTCGAGACAAGTGTGGGAGGGAGAGATAATTGGGAAAGTAAAAAAAGGAGAGCTGGAAACATAGCCAGAAAGTAGATTAACATGGAAAAGGGACGGGACAAATGTAGTATAATGTCGGTTGAAATAGTTGAATAAAACCTATTAGGGGAAAATGTTGAAAAATAGTGATTTACAAAAAACTGAAAATATAGTTAAAAAGTTTTTTTAAATGTTAAGAATTAAATAAGGTTTTAGATACCAAAACTATAAAATAAGAGGAAAGAAAAACCTTAAAAGCTATTAATCTCTTTAAATTACTCAGAAACCATAATAAATATAGAGAGTGCAAAGTATTCAAGTAATTCCAAGTATATAAAATGAATATGAAGTCGTTTAATGTCTCGATAAAATGGAGAATAGGGCAGCAGGAAGGTATAGATATATAAATAATATCTGACCCGATAAGAAATAGTAAACGCATACCACCTCAGTTATAGAAGACATTAAAAAGAATGGCAAGGGGAGGAAGAAAAACTCGAATAAATGAAAGAGGAATAAAAAGAGGAACTAAGAAATAGAAGATTCAAGAAGAATAGAGAAGGAGAAGGGCCTAAAACCAAACAGAAATATAAAGTAAAATACATTCGGTTTTAGAAGTATAGGAAAGATATTTAAGTAAATAATAGAGCTAAATAATTAAGTCAGAAGAAACAATATACATAAATAATGGAAAATTAAAGCATAGAACGTTTTGAAAGAAAAGAAGAAATGGCCAGTAATATATCAGAACATTAAAAAATGCAAGAAGAGAGATAAAACATTCCAGAGAATTTAAACAACCAAACAAGATGTAGGAATAGAAGTAGAGAAGGAGTGAGTTGAAATAACAGAGGAGTTGAGACGATTGGACGTTGGGAAACGACGGGCTGGAAAGGAGGTTCGAGTGTATAGCCGGAGAAAGCAAGGAACAGACGACGATTCTAAGAAAGTGAGAGGTTTGAGAATAGAGGAGGCTGAGAAAGATAGAGCGTTGGAGATTGGAGGCAGCAGAATCCCTCCCTCGTGGCTCCAGTAGTAGCACACTCACCCACCTCACCCGGACACACTCAGCAGTTTTGAAGACACGCATCCCGCATAGACAATCGGCCACCACTTGACGTCGTGCCGCCATCGCTGCCGGATCAATCAGAGTTACTTCACCTTGGTATCATTCGGACAACCCGCTTTTACAATAATGTATTCTGAATCTCATTACAATTACTTTCACATAGATATTTAAAAATAACTCCAGTTGCTTCACGGGAATTTTGTAAAATTTGTATAATGTGTGTTTAAATTGGTGGGAGAATTTGTGAACCTATTTTGGTCGTATATTTGTATGTAAGTCACGTAATTTTCCATAACATGGTTTCCATTTTAATTGAATGAATCTTTAAACCCCAAAATCAGTAAAGAGTGTATTTAGCTTACACTACTAATATTAAGAATGCCTCTAGATTAAAATTGAATATTTAAAATTTGGAAGGTAACCTATCTGACCAGAAATATATTATTATAATTTGTTTCATGTAGAGTAAAATTGAAATCAAGCAGAATAATATAGTGAGATTAAAGATTACTTCTCACCCCATGGATAAAGCATAACTTACCAAGATTAATATTCTTGGGAACATTCTAATAAATTATTTTTAAGTAAGGTACGTTACAACACAAAGATAAAAAGACTTGAAACACATATATTTCATAATTTTTAATGTAATAAAAAATACCAGAACAGTGTTATGTGCGTTTTTCAGTTTACAAACTGTTTAAAAAAAGATTGACTAGCATGAGCTATTTTTATAATTTAAATGTTGAATGTTAAATAAATACATTTATTTTTTATTAATGTTGAAATTGATTAAGTAAATTTTTATCTGACAAAAGAATGAATGCACAGCACATAAAAATTGACTATAATTGGATAATTTTAAGAATTGAAAATGTTGAATCTTACATAAAAATAATTATAAAATAATGTATACATGTTGAAAAAATGTTTAGAAAAATTCTTAATTTGACAAAATCTGATAAATTTAATTTATAAATTAATATTACCTTATGTGTACACTTTAAATTTATCAAAATTTTGCATTAAAACATTTCACAAACAATAACAACATGGCACAATTAAATGTTACATTTTAAGTAAAATTTCATACATAATAAAAGGCAATTTACTGGTAGTAAATCGTAATGTGCAATGTTTGTGACATTCCTTAATCTGATAATTGAAAATGACACCTGGACACGGGAATCGAACCCGGACTTCGGCTTAGTACGCCACTGCTCTTACACTGAGCTATCCAGGATTCGTCCCGTGTCCATGGTCATTCTTCCCTCAGAGTTTAAGGCAGAGTCTAAGATGGACGTGCGGAGGTCGTCAGCTTTTATAAACACGTGATACACAAGATCACAGCCATCAGACCACGCAGCCATTATCGACTCGGTAGTTGGCAATTTTGCAGCCATTGGACAATTATATATATATATATATATATATATAATTCACTATATATGCAATCCTATACAATTATATATATATAATTGTCCAATGGCTGCAAAATTGCCAACTATAGAGTCGATAATGGCTGGTGGTCTGATGGCTGTGATCTTGTGTATCACGTGTTTATAAAGCTGACGACCTCCGCACGTCCATCTTAGACTCTGCCTTAAACTATGAGTGAAGAATGACCATGGGCACGGGACGAATCCTGGATAGCTCAGTGGTAAGAGCAGTGGCGTAATAAGCCGAAGGTCCCGGGTTCGATTCCCGTGTCCAGGTGTCATTTTTCAATTTTCAGAATATGATATCGGAGAGGTGTTATCCTCATTAAAATGCATTAACGATAGTACCGGCTATTGTTTCACTACATTCCTTAATGTTACGATCGATTTGATTAGTTTAAAGTGTCCCAATAATATAATACTATTGTATAAATAAAATTCATCATATTTTGTCAAATTAAAAATTGTTTTAAAACAGTTTTCAACATTAATTTATAATTTTATGATCGTTTTTATGTAACAGTCAATATTTTCAATTCTTGAAAATGTTCAATGCTAGTCGATCTTTATGTGCTGTACATTCAATCTTTAGTTAAATCAAAATTCACTTTCAATTTCAACATTTATATATATATTAAAATTGTTTTCCTACAACAAAAACATTTTATTTCTTAAAAGATCTCAATGCTAGTCAATATTTTCATGAATCCTTTAATCTTTTTTGAAACATTTTAATAAATTTTAAATGCACTTAACGCTGATTTGGTACATTTTTATTATAACCAATTAAAAATTACTAGTATATCAGTTTCAAGTCTTTTTATCTATGTAACTAAGATTGATAATAGTGTATAGCCCGAATGGGTAGTAATACATGGTGCTAAACAAAAAATTAATAATAGAGCTAAAATCAAACATATTACCTTGTTCGATAGTTTGTAGTCTTCATTGAATATAGTTGGTTTGTAAAGAGTGGAACCAATTAACAATATTATAATAAATTCAACCAAATTACTAATTCGGTAAGAATTAGAAAGGAATAATTAAGTGTAAATACATTTTCACTGAGATGGAGTGGTAAAGCATTTATTAAAAACCACACACATTACACCTGACCGGGATTTGAAGCCCAAATTCTTAGTTACCGTTAATCCAGTATAGTGTGAGACTGACGCGTTTGACCATGAAAAATTCTGATACAAGCAAGAAAATACTTTTTCTCTCATTCCAAGATGTCATTTTTTAGTTGAATAATACTTTAAAATACACTTTTATGCAAATTTTGGTCAACACATAAATAAATATTTAAGGTGCTTAGAATAAGTTACTTTTAGCATTCTACCATTTTGAAGAGTTTAAAAGTTTTATTTCTGCTTGTTTATATTTTATAGGTTGACTTCAGTGGGCTTGGAGTAAGGTTTTCACATCAGGACCCGATTTTCATGGGTTCAAACACAGCTAGGTTGACGGATTGAGTGATAAAAATCTGTAGCGTAACTTCCTTCAGTGGGAAAGTAAAACCATTGGACCATGTCAATTATGGCGTGTAAAATAATCCTGAAAGTTATGTGGGAATACCTTTTCCAGCAAAATTGGTACGTTTTTTCCCATTCGCTCGTAGGATTTCAATGCAGAAGGCAAAGGGGAGCCATCACACTTTCAGGACCTCTTAAGTACACTGCATGTGCTTTTTACCAGATAGTGTGGACAACGATCGTCAGCTGAAAGGCAGATGAGAAGTGCGTAAAACCCTATCTGAGGTTGAACATTCAATATCATAATCATCATCATCATCATAATCATATTTTAGAGATGATTTGTATGCAATATTGACGGTACATGTTCGTGCAGTGGAATTTAGAGCACTGTACAAAATATAAATTGTTGGAAACGGTTTAGAGATGACGCGTTAGACACAAAGATAATTATTTTGTGATCCTGCGCATCACACAGTTTTTATTTTTCTGACTCTTTCATCTTTTAAGCGTGTCACGTTTCTCCTCACCTTTACCCATGCGAGTATAATGGTTAAAGTAGAATTATTTTTTCTGAACACAAAATCCACTCAACTTTTAACAAATGACATTAAAGTTATAAAAGTAATTCTTTCTTTCGTTTTAACTAAACTTAAAATTCAATTTTGTAAAAGTAGTCCCTTCTTCATTGCATATTAAATTGTCTCAGATAAAAATGGTATGGAGCAATAAAATACTGTTTATTCATAAAATATTTACATTTCCTAAGAGCGAAGATGTTTCAACATTTTATTTTATGTTTTTTTTTATTTCACAATATTCTCACTGCATTGTTCAACGCAAGAATGAAGAGAATTGAACGTGGACTAAGGGTAGAGAGGAAATGGTTGGGTTAGTAAGGGAAGGGGGGGAAATGGTGGAAGGGTGGAGGCAAACGTAATGTAGAAAATCAAAACACAGCCCGAAGCCGTTGAAAGGAAATATGAAATTTGCTGATTTTCTCTTGTTGATTTAACGATGTACTACACATACGAATACATATAAAATAAAATTATTTGAGAGATGGCCAGCTCAAATCATTTTCTGTGCGGGAATTTATTTTCAATTAAAACACTGAAATGCTGAGAAAGAAAACAGTGTTTGTTTATTATACTTGTTTTGATTCAAATTGTATTATACTTGAAAATCTGAGGGAATAAAAAAAATTGTTTTTTCAATATCATAAAATTGATTTAACATAAGATGGGCAACTATATAAAGCTGTTCTAATCTACTTCGGTGCCTGCATGGTTTAAGGCGCTAATCTCTTCCCCCCCCCCCTTTTCATATAAGAAAATGTGGGTACACTTCCTCTGAATGTAGCCTTGCTAATCCCTAAATCCATTAGAGTAATAATTAGTACATAAACCTATAAGCCTAACCGGTAGTAAATCGCGGTGCTAAAAAAAATGTTATAATAAGTTTAGAGCTAACCTACCCACATTTGCTTGGAAGGAGAGTGTAAACCATTTGTGAAAAACCACCCTCAGCATACCCGACCAGGATTAGAACCCCTATCTCTTCGTTTTCAGTCTAATATGAGAATGGTGCCTTAAATCATTGGTTTTTTTTACGTTATCTCCTAGTGTACCACTTATGTTATAGTAATAACAGAAGTACCATCAATGCCTAAAACTCCATAGTCTATCAGGTGTAGATAATTTCTTAAAGATTGAATCGTATTGTGAAAAATAATGTATTCATACCTAGTGACTAATTAAGATATACATAATGTATTTTTTAAATGTTAATATAATGGAATTGACCTAAATATTATTAATGAGATATTAGAACGCTAATCATTGAAACTAGTTTCTTGATATCAGGCTGTCTTGCTTAGTTTTTACTTCTGGATGTTGAACACATTCAATTAGTTATGGTATCTGTTTTTGACGAAAGGAAGTGCAAGAAAAAAAATATTCACTTAAATATGTTGTCGAAAGAGGCATGAATAATTTTTCAAGAATTAGAATCATCATTTTTATATTTGGCCAATAAAAGATATCGATATTGGACCTACAAGGGTCAAAACTTCGTATTAAAATGTCAACTTCAGATTAAAATTTTCGACATTTTATTAGAGGTTGTACATCTAATGGTTATCGCATTGTTATTAAATTCCTCATTTATAAATTTGACCAATAAAATAGGTAAATATTGACTCTAAAATGTTAGGTATTGATCATTGCTATGCAAATATTTCCCCTAAGAGATTAAAGGAAAAAGAACATCAACTTTTTGAGAGAATTACTTATTTGTTTATTCTATGCATTAGAGGATTATTGCGTTAAGCTTAGGTAGTATCTCTGTACAACTATAGTTCACAAGATTCTATCAATATATTTTCCAATAACTCAGAAACTTTTGGTTTTATAAAAATATATTTCAAATAAATTTATTTTTTATTTTTAATAGTACTACACTTTTACAATGATAAGTTTTTAGTATTTCAAATAGTTGCGGAGATATGGACATTTCCGCTACTGCAAAGTAGCCTAAAAGTGATTTTCATGGGGAAATGAGTATAGCAATTTTTTTTATAATCTTAATCAACGCCTAGATAAAAAACTTTATTCAAAATCGTTACCACCTAGTTTGAGAAAATAGATTTTTCTCTTATCATCCTTTAGTAAACTGCTCTTAATTTTAGATTTAGACAGACACATAGACAGATGAAATTGCAAAAAAAAACCTTTTAGAGGTCGGGGGTCATTAAACGTCGATATCTCGGGTTAGATTTTTTTTTGACGTTCGTAAAACCTTACCTTAAGTGTGGTAAAAAAATAATATATTTATGTGTATATATATATATTCGTATGGTTTGAAAAATATTTGTTGTATAAAAATATGTTTCAATTAAAAGATGATTAATATAAATAGATCTACATGTATGTAATGAGAAGTAATTTCATATCTCAAAGACACGGTGATATAATTAAAAATTAGAATTCACGCATCAGACCGGAACCCTTAAAGTCATTTTGACGAAAAATGGAGAGTATCCATTTGGTTTGTAATATTGATAAAAGCTCAGAAATTAAATTTAATCAAAATTGTTGAAACCAATTTTGATAAAATCAATTTTTTCTCTTTCCACCCTTAAGGAAACTACCCTTAATTTTAGGGTTGGATATCCAATTCCAAAAAGCCCTCGGGGCAACCCTATGAAAACCATGTATACCAAGTTTTAGCCCAATCGGTAAAATATGTTTAGGACCTAGTCCAATTTACAGACAGACAGACAGACAGTTGGAAACTCAAAAACAGATTTTTCAAATTCGGGGGGGTCATGAAACTTTGACATTAATCAAAATATCAAGCTTGATTTTTCTGACGATCACAATACTTTCTCTACCTTTAAGAGAGTGAGAAAGTAATTAGGAGAAAACTTTCCAACTCACATCTCTAGTTCTGACATTTGGAACTGGCCGTGTCACTGACTAGACAACACTCTCACAAGACTAGGGCGTCCTTGGAGACGTCTTACAACGCGACACTCCTAATGGACGCCAACAGCGACACGTTACCAATTCATGAATTATGGCACTGTGACATGGAATATGTCACTTGAGAACTGAATTAAATCATGGTTTATCTCTTCCTCTATTTTTACTCTCTGTCTCACACATAAACACAATTTAAAATACACTATTTCAGTATATAGACCATACGCAACTAAAGAATACGGATTAATTTCAATCTATATTTTAAAATATTAGGTCTAACATTGAATAAATATTATTTGAAGATCTCAACAAATTTGGGATAGGTTTTATGTTCATGAATAATAATATGTTTAGTTAGTATGTACAGTTTATGCGTGGTAATTAAGGGAATTGTTCGCACGGATAAACCAAAGCCACGGATAATCCGAATATTTAGTAAAACAAGATATCGTAGCACATTCAATTCAAACTGTCCTAGTACTCACATATCGTGACTGCTTTTATGAACATATCATTATATTTCACACGCTCAGAGAAAAATAGTAATTTAAATCAATGTACAATTTATTCAAAATGGACACGTCACTTAAAAAGTTTGTATTAGTATTCTGCATTTCATTGCAGCTGCTTATTTTTCCCTCTTCCAGTGCAGTCCTCTTCGCATAAACATTTTTCCTCACTGGCCATTCATTATCTCTTCCTTAGGGATTTACTGAGTACAACAGTCGGTAGCTCTGTGTTCTTCATCAACGCGGCGATTAGAAAAAAACGTATTACCAGCTGTTGGCGATGCAGCGGTTAAGCTATAAAGTAGAAAGTCAGTCCGCTAATAATTGGGAGTCTACTGTAGTACAAACCATCTTCGGTGGCTTCATGGTCTATGGCATCAATATCTCAATAGGTTGGACTGCCGAAGATAGAAAGATTAGGGTTATAATCCCGGTCGGATGTACTGAGGGATTTTACAAAAGTTTGTCTATTCTACCTACATGCAAAGAGGGTACACTTCCTCTAAATTTAACCTGCTATATCCCGAACACATTATTTTTTTTATAACATATGAATATAGCTCGAAAGCTTTGTAAAACGTTATGCTAACAAAAAGATTAGTACGTTGAATATCACAATTATGACTTAATCTAAGAAGTAAGACCTTGGGAAAGTTACTTAGAAGAAATGTTCCTGCATTAGCTTGGAGAATTGAAAATACAAAAGGATAAAATTAGATGTTGACTATCCCCTTAACTTTACAGCTGGTTAAAGAAAATATAACAGAGGAGTTCATGAATAAAAAGTTGGTTGTTTATTTGGATAAAAATTAGAAAAAAGAATATCCACCACATCTCAATACATATCCAAACTGTACTAAATAGGCAGAAATGAGGAAGGTGGAATATGGAAAAATTGTACCTGTGGCTGTGTGCAGATAGAATTAAAAGTCTTTCAGTAAAATAATTGATGATGGATTAAGTAGCCAAGCTATTATAATTTGTTGGTTACGGTTATAGCTCCCTCTAAATATCAACTACTTTAAATTTTAAAATTATACATGGACACGAGAATCGAACTAAGTACCTTTAGCTGAGTACGCCAATCCTTTAACTACGTCCATCACAGACTCAACCTTAAAATATTATTGAAAATTAACCTTGGGCACGGGACGATTGCTGGATAGCTAAGGGGTAGAGCATGTGCATACTAAGTCCAAGGTCCAGGGTTCAATTCCCGTGTCCAGGCTTCATTCCTCAATTTAAATAATAAAATAATTTATACTAAACCTTAGCCATGGTTTGATCCCTGTAATACTTGATGCCCTCCATAACACAGTGCTTAAATGATGGTCGAAATACTTTAAATTGTGTTTGAACTTAAGGTATACACGTTAAAAGTGTATAATAGTAAAAAAAGTGAAATCATTCAACAGGAGTTTTATTTATTAAAACCTTAAAGAGGGAGGGTAGGGAACTCAAGGAAATGCTAATATTTTGGCAGTTTTTATAGCAAAACATTTTATTGTCAAAAGAAAAAGGTCTCCAATAAAAACATAAAGTTCAATTTTCTTTACAAATTTACCCCCCTCACCTTAAAAATGTGGACCTATGTTTTGACAGAATGCGTTATAACCAAGGATAGGAGGGATGAGTGGATGTATGATTTTGGGCGTTTGTGATTGCTGTTCGAATTGGATTTTATGTTTTTTATTGATACTACTCTGTATATTACAAATGTGATGTTGATAGTAATAATTGAAATATAAAAGGACTTGAAAGATTATTTGGACGCTTGTGACAGAACAAAGTATTTCAAGGAATAAAAAAAGTCTGACCTTTAGGTGATCCTACACGGTCTCCAAACCCCGGTATCATGGGTTCGGGCAGTAGCCCCCAAATACAAGTACTGATGTACCAGCGTCCTAACCAGCATAGTTATTTAATATATTTCAAGGGTGTCCTGGAATTTAAAGACCAATTTTTTTTCTCTTCATTTAAAAAGTTTGCCACATAATACCGCTATGCTCATGACAGATATTTAGGAATTATTTACATCAACATGTAAAGAAAATTAAACTCTATGTTTCTATTGGACAGTATTGTTTATGTAAAAAAGTGCTATAAAACTGCAAAAACACTGAACATTTCTCACGTCCCCTACACTTTTAAAAAATATCTGCATCTTACTATCTGCTCGGATTATACACATATGTACTAATTACGTTAATAAGTTACAGATGAGGAAGGATGAATTTATAGGAAGTGTACCAGTATTTTCACGGTGGAAGAGTGGAAAAACATTTAAGGAAACCCACCCTCCACAAACCCAACCTGGATTCGACCTTCTAACGCCCTATCACATGCAGTATAACCTATTGAGAGAATGACTCCTTAGACCATGCGGACCTCATGACAATTAAAGATAATTTAGACAAAGATGAATTAGCTGATGCCGCAGTCCTTAATAGATAGACCACATGTGAAGTAAGTTATTTCCCCACCTATTAATAACATCTCACGATATGGTATGTTATTTTACGACCGTGTGTAGCGTGTCTGACCAATTAGCACCATATTTAGAACATTAATAAGCGGCTCTGTGTGTGTGTGTGAGGGAGGTGGGATGAGAGTGTTTTAACACGCGAAGTAAAGGAAGGAGGGCAACTCTGATAAACAGCAGTGAAGTTCGGGGCGGACGCCAGAGGTTCATTTAGAAGTCATTACCTTCAGCCTTGACCCGTCCCCGTCCCCCCCAAATCACCCCCTTCTGGAAAGATCTGATCACCCACTCTCTCTGCTAGAGGAGTTTGCGATGGCCTGGCACGAATCCAAGGAGACGGTTTTACGAGGGAGGGTAGAGGGGTTGAATTCCATATAGGGTTGTTTCGTTTGGAGAACTTTACAGTTTCAGAAACTGCCTTAAGGTTAAGATTAAGCCCAGGTCCATTAAAGTCCCTATTTTGTGAGGCTCTTTAATCAGTAAGTATTTAAACAGGATAGTATTAATAATTAGCATAAATACTATATTGTACGTCCAAAAGTTCTTCTTAGAGCTAGATATTACTATGCAAAATGATGCTACGCAACCAGCATTTGTATTAATCTCTTTTATTAATAAAAATACTACATTTGATATCATCTCCAAGGGACTGCATGGCATTGTCATTTATTAATTACGTTTGGTCAATTTTCCTTCTAAATAAAAGACAAATTTAGCAACGCTGGCTAGGGGAGGTTGCCATTATCTTATTCCTAACCCAAAACTACACCTTCCAACACAACTAAAAGCGAAGAAATTTTGCAATAGTTAATCGAGCAAGAATGAAGATAAATATTCCCCCTCACAAAACATGGCAGTTCCTTCAGAGGTGACTTTGGGTATAAGCGTACAACCTGATTGGGTACTACTACTCGGTGCTAGATAAATAAAATTGGTATGGATATATATCACAAGATATTTAATTTTCACTTGTATTTATCATCACAAGACATTGCTAGGATAATCAAGTCTCGTAAATTACAGTGGTCAGGACATGCAATGCGAATGGGAGAATCTAGAACCGTGTAGGAGTAATGGGAGGTAAACCCAATGGGAAGAGAGCATTGGGAAGATCTAGATGCAGATGGGAGGATAAACATTAGAATGTACCTGTAATCGATAAGGTGAAATAATTTGGACAGCATAGGTTATTCATTGGGGGCGTTGAAGTAAAAATGAAGGAGATTCTAGATTAAGCTTCCATTTCAACATTTTTAAGATTTTCACATTCTTTAGCCTAAGTTCTGCTTATTAATACTGTATTGATTTTTTTAATATTCAATGACTAGCATTATTTTAAAGACGCTTGTTAAAACTCACATTAATATGAAACAATAAAAAAAATACATAAAAACGTATCCGTTTTAAATTTCCTCTGTCTACAAGTTACATAAAAACATCAGCAAGTAGACTATAACCATCAACTCTAGGCAACACATTCCATTGAAAACTATTCCCCAGTAACAGACAGGAAACGTGGCTACACATACCCACATGTCGGAAACTACAGTTCTACCAAGTTAAGATTAACGAATCAACTGACAGGCAAAGTTCCCCCTCCCCAGCTCCAAAACACTGGACCTTGTGTGAAAATATGGGCAGTACGTAGTAGCATGCATGGCACGTCCGACTCTTGTTCATAAATCTGCCCCCCTAAACCCCGTCCAACCCAACCCAACAACCAAACTTCCTGCCCCCGATACCTCCTATTCCCTTCTCCTCTGAAATCCCCGCCCCCTTGATAACTACTCTGTGTACTACACTGCGGCCTTCCAGTCATCCCACCCCACAAACACCCTAACCCCTCACATACATCAAGTAAAACAATGAACGCACGAATTCGCGAATTAACTTTTTCCATAAAAAATATATATAATTTCAATATTTTTTATATGTCTGTGCATACACATTTTTTTTTTCAGATGTGTCTTTTTGCCACCAACGTTAAATAAAAATTCCTTTTGTGTCCACGTGTAATTTCTTTTCATATTTTTTTGGAGGGGGAAAAGGGTGATCCACCCCTTTTTTTTGAATGAGTAAAAGACCATTACAGAATTTATAAATAATTAAGGTTATAATTTCGGTATTATAACACGTCGCCAAGGCTACCCCTTAATTGTGAAATAAAAAAAACGCTGTTTTAATTAACACAAACATTTAACTTAAAGGTGTAGTCCAGACTGTCTCTTCAACTCTTTTATTGTGATTTTGACCTTTTTGCCATGAAGAGGAGGCCTCTTCCTGTTTTCTGGCGTAACTGCTATGTATGAATATTATTCTCGCTTTGTTAGTTGGGGGCTTCGCCCGCATACCCCAGTGGGTTTTCTTGGCAAGTTGATGTAAACTAATGTAATACCAGAGCCGTTTTTTGATAGGTCTTACAGTTTAGCCACAAGAGACCTCTAAAGAAAGGTCCACACCAACTATTAAAGTTGTTCCGCCATTTTGAATTTTTTTCGGGGGCTAAATTTTTTTTTTTACCTTTTTGTAATTTTTATATAAGTTACAGGCTAGAAGCTATATGTTCACCAAATTTCAAGTTTCTATCTCATCTGGAAGTGGGTAAAATTAATGTCAGTGAATGAGTCAGCCATGTGGCTTTATAGTAGTATAATAACTAGAAAGCGTATTTCAGTCAAAATGGTAATAGTTTGTTTGGTAATTAAAATCTCACCCAAGTGGTAACGTAATCTTAGACTTCATGCTCGAAATCAACTGGATTGTCGTTGAGGAGAAGGTAGAGCTTAAAAACTGCACACAAATACCTTGGAGGATATTTTATAAATTTGGTTTATCCCTGTAGTTTTCCAATTGCTATCCAGCTTAATATTGCTATATTTCTTTCAAAATACCCTCCTCTTCTCTAGATCCTGTATTAAATTTGCATTAGAACTGATATAAAACGTAATAATGTTAAAAACTATTATCCAAGTAGGTACCCACGTGGTCTAAGTTGTTAGATTCGCCATTGACGGAACATTGAAGTACTATTATAGATTCCAGTTGTATAGCCTTGAAGTGTTATATCATATATGGTTTGGATATGGTTTTCCCTGTATCTCTTCATGCTAATTAGTGACTAGTGTCTCTAAGCTATAACAATTATTATTTACTACTTAGATTTATTCGTTTAATGTTGAACTTACTAGTTAAAAATAGGTCCAAAGGTTGTGCTTGATTTATGAAGCCACTTTGTAATATCCGTAAATCTGCCCACAGTGAGACAGAATTTTTAATGGCCAGCAGTTAATTACACCTATACCGAGAATAGTAACGCTGGTATGCATAAAATATTAATATTAAAGAGATCCGAACATCATTGCACTCATAAAATTGAAGCGGATAGAAATAACTAATTTCTTTGTCAAATTAAAAATGATGAGCTTTTAATAGCATTGAACTTCTTTGCAACAACTTTCTTTACCAGGCCAATATTAGGGTGAAGAAAGAGTAAAGGAGATAAAAGATAAGGTAAATAATCTATAGGCGGAAAATATAATAGCTTGGCTATCTAATCCTTTATATGATCATTCGTACAGTTGTCATTGTACTTTTTACAGCATAGATCCCGCAGGAGTATAAGGTGGCTGCGTTATCTGATAGCTCGCGATCTTAATTAATCACATATATGTAGCTGACTATTTCCACACGTCCATCACAGACTCCGCTTTAAAATGAGATTATAGTGACCCATGGCACGGGATTACTCCTGAATAGCTCAGTGTTCAGAAAATAGGCATAATAAGCCAAAAGTCCCGATTTCAATTTTCTTGCTCAAGTGTCATTTTTCAGCTTAAATGATTTGATATTTAAATGCGGCTATAAACGTAATTAATAAATATATAACCTTGGCTGTTTGATCCATAAATAATTAATAGCTCAATATCTTAGTTAACTTTGAATTTATAAAAGTCGTCAAAACCTAAACGACTAAGATTAAATAATATTCTAACTTAACAAACCTATCAATATTATGTTCTCAACAAATATTCAAGTACACTTCCTCCTGATGAACACTAGACACAAATTAAGGTAAATTACTATCTAGAGTTAAAAAATACTTTTACATTATTGTACGTAACATTATTTATTTAATTAAAAATAGAACCAATTAAACTATATAGTGTGTGAGTCATAAGTGTTAGCTCAAACTTAAGCTCTAAGGTCCCCTCTTCTTTTAAAGAAATATCCTCACCTTTCTCACCTTTCTGTTGTTTTTTTAATTACAGATCTAATACTTTCCGTGACAATCAGGTCGGAATGAAGTGAGTGAGATTGATACCTTATAAACGTTCTCACAGGTGCTGACTAATAATAGTTGCTAAAATTAAAGTACTTAACCAAATCTTGAGCTTAAATAACGTTATTGAAACATTTTCAAGATAGCATAGTATGTGTTATTTAAATTTAAATCTGAAGAAGAAATAAACCAACCAAAGTGAACTATTTATTGATATCTCAAATAAACACTTCTAGAATGGACATACAAGTATGATTGACGACTATGTTGAATAAATTATAATATTGATCTTCCTGCAAACAAGATTTTTATGAACTAAACTCGACCAATACTACAATGCATACACGTATTGTATATATGTATAACGCATGTATATATGTATTTATACATTGATACATGTAAATATGTATGCAAATATGTATATGTATGCATGTAAATGTACATATGTGTATATGTATGTATATACGTATGGTTCCATATATGTATGTATGAATGTATATATTGTAGTATATCATAAAAAATTAAATAATGTATTTATATAAATTATATGAATTATAATTTTCTGTATCTAGTATCAGTGTCTTCTGAATCTTGTTTATATAACAACAGTTAATGTCAAGATGTATGAAAATTATGTAATTTGTTGGGCGCCACTCCTAGGATCAAGGTGAAAAAAATTATTAATAATAAAAAAAACACCTACTTCGGCTAATTCATACAGTGGCACGACGACTCTCAATACTCGAGACCACTGGGGAATACTTAAAATAAAACATGAGCAATTTAAATAAAAATGTATTTTGAAATAATATATTGTAATTTAGACTACAATAAAAATTAATATATAAAATAACTATTATTGGAACTTTTTACGGTTTATTATTGTTCCTTTTTTACCACATCCCAATCATACCTGTGGAATTCCGGATTGTTATAATTCTAATTTGACAAAATAAAATAGTATTGATACAAAAAGAAGAGAAAACAAAATCAATACAATTATTATTTAGACATAAATTAAAATGCTAATTATTTTTCTGATTTAGATAGTCTTTCTGAAAGCTCGTACTTGAATTCTGATATTTTATAAAAGAAAAAATAATAATCATATGACATTAAAGTTGAAGAGTTGGCTTCAATTCACCCATGAATTAGTCCATGCTGAAACAACACCAGCTTCAGAAATTGGTTTCAATTCATTAATGTTAACTCGTCCACAATTCTTAAAAAAATAAACAGTCTAGCTCTTGCACATCTATTTAGATTTCCATTTGCTACTCGCGCTTTACTTTACAACCATTAATTTACTTTAAAAATAAATTAAATTATAAGCTCCACATACTTGCTCCCTGTTAGACCAACACCGAGGAATAAGACCAGTATCCTAGAGAAAGTCTTCCAAAATCAAATTTAAAAATGTTCTATTCTTTACTTCCAAGTCCAAAGATAAAACTATTATATTAAACCAAAAGATAAAATGTTGGCTTTGGACTAGGGATAAAAATCAAATACAATGCAGGTTTAATAAATATTGAAATAAATCCCAATGAATGTGAACAATGTTTTTTAAGGAATTAAATGTTTATTTCTATCTGTTAGAATTGAAAAGCGCACTAGTTTGGAATTATTTACATCTTGCCTTGTTTACTATTTTTCCTTCTTTTACAATCACGAGACCCACCGCTCACTTGTTTGACAGATCTGCGCATGCATTGAAATCAATCATGGCTGACATTCAAAATAAATAAGAAAGAGTTAAAAAAAAACTCCTTAAAAGGATAATTAATATGTTCAATAAAAGGTAAGTGTTCTTCCTTAAGTCAAAATTCCTTTATTTAAATTATTTAGAACAATGGTATACGTTGTTCTTACAGTCCTTTTACGTTATTGAATGGATCTAAAGAGTATTATCAAATAATTAATTTTTATATGGTCTAGTTGATTAATTTCTAATTGGTTAATGTATAAATGTGCAGATTTTTGTAAAAATTAAATTGAATAAAATTTTTGGTTGGATAAGTATCATTGAGAATATATTATATATATGAAGTTCGTTATTTTTGAGGATGGAATACATAAAATAATTTATAGATAGCTACAAATTTATATTTTATAATAAGTACTATTTATGTAGCTGTACTACAGCTTACATTTTATAAGAACCATTTTATCTGATAGCTAAAAATCTACTAATTATTCTTTCATATATTCATACTCCTATCAGGTTAACTGTCGATGCAGAGTTTGTAATATTTTATCAATACTTATAAATAACACTATTAATCTAGAAAAATGTTTTCATTGTTTATCACAAAAGAGTATGTTTTTATTTTCTAAGAGATTCTTCCTACCATAATCATACTATATAAATGTTTTCTTTAATCGCATGTGTTATTTATTGAATAATTCTTGAAAACTTCCAGAAGAACCTTCATCCTATCATTTCTTGGACGTCCCGTGTTGAGCGCTGTAATGTTGGTATCCGTGCGGACTTGGCCACCCCGACACCAGAAAGGGTGGTGAAGCTCTACCAATTAGAAACAAACTAATCGTCTCCCCAACTCCATCCTTCCCTTACTTCCACAGGGGTAGTTTGGCCCACAAGAGCCAGGGCCAAAGTGTTTGATCCCTAGAGGGATTTTGAGGGAGAATGAGGTGGTTCGTTATTCAATTCCCTCGGCTTTGGCGAAGCGAGTAATGACGCTTGTCTGGTGTGTGTACATTGCGTGTAGGAAAAAGTACAGTCAGCTACAGTTACTGGGAGCTTAGGGTGGAGTTTCAAAGATAGGGCTCTAATTTATTTTATATGTATTGTATTGCATTGTATATGAATAGTATTGTATTTTATTGCTATTCGGATGGCTTGCAATTGATCAATTTAGAATAATAAATGTTTACGATACCTTAAAAGAGCCCGAAATATTTAAATTAAATTTAAAACAAAACATATGTAATCGACATGGTCTAAATTGAGGCTTGTGTTTGTTTAACATTTTTTATGTTGTGGATTGCAAGTGTCAAAACGATTATTGCAAGTGTTTTGCTTAGTTACTAAACAATATAACATATGTGCTGACAACTTAAACAACGTGTAAAAATAAAAGTCAGCAATTCCTCATGGTAAATCAGGCTAGGAGTCAGGATAAATAGTAATGTTTTATAGCTAACTGGGCTGATATCTCACCATCAAACCCAAGACGGTACGTTGCCCATTTTGGGATATAGATGAGCTAGGACTTCAGATCGCCAAGTACGAGTGCTAAGGGGCTACCGTCGTATCCAAGGTACCGGGTTTCACACCCATGTAGGGCCACATAGAGGTAATGCAGGTTATTGTTTAATCATTCCTTGACATACTTTGTTCTGTCACGAGCTCCTAAGTAATTACATTAAGTCTTTCATATATTATAATATTCCTTATCAACACCACTTTTTGTAATAGAGAAAGGAACGTGATACAATAAAACCATAAAAAAACCTAGCCGGACGTCAATTACGAACCCACACAGTCATTTCCAAGTCACCACCCTTATCCTCGGCTGCAACCCATCCTCCTGACAATTTAGGCCTACAATAGAGAGGGGGGGGGGCGTATTAAATATCACAGTAGAGTGTAAATCCTAAACGAGTCGTTAGCTCAGAGCCAGTTTGTTTGACTATAACTTGGATTTAAGGTTCGAATCACACCAAGGTACTCTAGTATTACTCTTTTATTACTATTAGTGATTTTGAATTATATTTGTAGGCTAACGCTAGTGTAATTACTGAATCTACACTCTCAATATATTAGTGATCAGATAACATGATTCAAATTTCTTATGGGCCCAAGGGGCTAGAAGGCGCATAAACACAATTAAAAATGTAGGAATGCATATGATTGTAAAAGTGGGTTTATTTAAAATCCATTAATTTTATAACTATGAATAATATTTAGTAATAACTTTGGGTTAGCACATTTTAAGAACAATACAAATTTATAACTGGATATTTGGTTATTGGTAATTTTCATTATGTAAATTTAACGCTCAATATTAAACACAAAAGTCATTTTATTAATATGATACCAAGGATGATATGAGTGGATACATATTTGTTAACACAAAGTTGTAGTGGAGATAACTCATAAGGTTTTGAGATGAAAAAAGATTTTTTTTTTTTGCAGTATCTTATTTCAGGTCATGAAGAGCAGTCATAAGAGCTACAGCCAGCAGGACCAGCATTTTATCCAGTCCACAATTCTTTTCCTTCATTGATGTATTAATGTGTACATAATTGAAAGGTATTTTGTGACGTCATTTCAGTCCATGGAATATATATGCTTGGCCCGTCTTATATATGGGGTAATGGCTATCTATTCTCTCACTATATGGTATTAACTTTTATTTACTCTTGTAAGCTAGCAATCTTTCTTCACATTGTTCTACTATGGAGTAGCTTATAAGATAGGGTCATAGTTAAGACCATCAAGGTAATACTACTGCCTTTCAGATTAAATTAAGTGTAAAAATGATTTTCATTAAAACCTCATGAAATTTACTATGTTCACTTTTCTTGAGGTTTATAGCCTTCTAATAAAGGCAGATAAAGTTCTTCTTTACATATAGCTCTATACCTTACCAATATAAGATAAAGCCTTTCACACACCGATTAACCAGGAAATTATACACACTAACACGATTGAATCAGAAAAGGTATTGAAGTGAGGTTACCTATATTCTATTAAATTGGTCACTCTCGCAATACACTCTATTTCAATTGCCAGGGATTTGGTGCCCAAATCCGAAAGGGTGTGCTTATGGTGGTTTTTACTAAAAAATTAATTTATTCTCCCTCAACGTAAATGTGGGTACATTTACTCTAAACTAAACCTTTCTTATACCTAGCACATTGACGTAATTAGTAGGTAGTATATATGCGTGTAGCCCGAATGGTTAGTAAGATGTGGGGCTAAAAATACTTGTTAAATTGGGATCAGTATAGTTTGGTTTTAATTTTAAACTAAAAAATTTTTAAATCTGTTTTAATTGTCTCAACTCCACTCTCTCTCAAAGTTTTGATTGGGGATGAAGGGAACGTGAGACAAGGATTTGTCACGAGCATAGCGGCATTAGATGATACACTTTCTAATTGAAGAATCAAATTCCAATACACCCTTGACAGATATTTAAGAACGGTTTAGGTCACCATTCGAAAAAAATTAAACTCGTATATTTGTGAAAGTTAAGACTTAGATAAGTTGATCTAGAAAATTATAAAAATAATTTATAAACTAAGCAGTTGATAAATGGTTAATGTACTCTTACTTTCAACTATTCTATTAGAATGTTTTCTAAATTATCATATATTAATACTGAAGCAATATTTGATTTATTTTGACCAAATAAATGATGTTTTAATATAAAAACTGCAAGAACACATAGCTTTATTCGTGTCTCTTACATCCCCACCTTAAGGCGCCATTTTCTCAATAGACTAGACTATATTAGCTACAGTAGCCCCATGGCTCCTTTGGTGCTGACTGACAGGTCACAGCTGACTTCTGACAGCCAACATTTAGGTAAATACCTAAATTTTGACTATCAGAAGGACAGCTGCTAAACAAATGTTTTTTTGCAGATCATATGGTTCGGCGTAGGAATACATAATTTGGTCTGGTTAATTTTCAAAGCCGTTATCTGTCAGCTGTGAGCTGTCACTCAGCACCAAAGAAGCCATGGGGCTACTGTAAGTATGCGTAGAAGGTTAATTTAAATGTGGTCAAAAGGTTGGTGTAGGAGGAGACGATAAAGTATGTAGATACAAACACATTAAAGCTCAGGGAAAGGCTAATCTCTCACAAATACTACAAAATACAAGTGAGGCATACTAGGTCCATCTCGTACTGAGCACACAGTAGTGTGTTATATAATAATATTTAGCACCGCGTCTTACTACCCGTTCGGGTTATACGCTTTAAGTACTAATTACGCTAATGGATTAGGAAATGGGAAGGTTGAATTAAAGGAAGTGAACCCACATTTGCGTTTAGGGAGAGTGGAAAACCATTTAGGGAAAAACCACCCCCAGTTCACCCGACCGAGATTCGAACCTTGATCTCCCCGTCCTCAGCAGTCGAGCTCAACACGACAGCGCGTTAGCCAACTACGCCACCGAGGCGGGTTAGTATGTTATAATTTGGATATAGTATAAGGATGGCAGACACATGCGCAGTAAGAGCAAAGCCTCGTCTCTCTCCAGCGGATAAATGTAGTTCCATCTCATAATGAGCACACAGTAGTGTGGCATGAGTTGACCACAAGGAGAGAAGTGAGAGGGATGGGAGAAAAGGGGGTGGCTGTCTGGCAATAACGAGCAGAGCAATGTGCTCCCAGTGATTGATGGATAGCACCTCTTCCTGTCCGTCTACTACTCTCTCCCTAACACATCTCTCTCTCCATTCTCTCCTACTTTCAGAGAGAATTTAGCGGTCCACCTCGACAAACTTGCTAACGATCATCAACAGGAAACTTCCTAAACGTACAGTACAATACCGTCATTTCAACTGACCAGTACAAACAATTTGCTTTAGAAACTTAGTTACTGTTTAACTTGTTTAACTATAACAAAAGATTTAAATGTGCCAATATTATATATATTTATTTTAAGAGAAACTGCGAACATGACCATTTAATAATGAAAATTTCTTACTTATTAAACTTACCTTTATAGATAGCTAAATATTCACTACATGCCATCTTTAACGTAGCTCTATTTATAAATCTACCTAAGTTATTTGTTTTATAATTGAATCCAAACTTAAATTCTTACTGTAAATGTTATATTTCAATCCTAATATTTTGATTTATTAATAAACGCAGAAAATTCCCTGAGAAATACGTTAAAATAATATGTCTTAAATCATAGTCTCAAATTTGAATTTATTTAGAAAACTTACTAAAGTGTGTATTGACATAATTCTTAAAGTAGCTTTTTTATTTAATTATATTCTTATAATCCTATTAGCAACTTGATTTATACACACACACACACCACACACATATATATGTATGTATATATATTATTATTATATATATACATATGTTATATATGTATATATATTTATATATATATGTATATATATATATTATTATATGTAATATATATATATATTATATATGTATATATATATTTATATATATGTATTATATATATTATATATATATATGTATATATATTTATATATATTATATAGATATATATATTTTTATATATATATATATATGTGTATATATTTATATATATGTATATAGGATATATTATATATATTATATATATATATATATTTTGTATATATATTTATTATTATATATATATATAAATTACGCCAGTGTAGTAGAAATGAGGATAGTAGAGATTTGAAGGAATTGTACCGGCATTGGTGTGAAGGGAGATAAAAACCACCCTTGGGACGCCCAACCATGAATATATCATTGATCTTCCTACAAGCGACGAGATGACTATGAGACCATAAATGAGTTTTTTTCATTAGGGGATTAAAAAGAAACTTTCGAGCCAAATCCTTATTCCAAGCTTTTAATTATTATTATTATTATTAATTTTATTTTATTACACCGCGTCTTACTACCCGTTCGGGTTATACGCACTTACGCTAATTGTAATGGTTAGGGTGATTGTGAGATGAAATGAAGGACCTACAGTTTAACGTGGAATCCGAACCACGGTGGAGACCTGGCATTCCCCACATAAGCTTTTAATGCTTGACCAAAACGATCCTATAAGACAGTTTTTTATATAAAGAACTCAGATTTTAATGTGAGATTTGAACTACCCCTACCAACTTGCAAAATAAAAAATAAAAACCTTGTCATCTTTAGTCATTCCAAGACCAGAAATTTTTCTTCGTGAAAATCTTGCCTGAAAAAAACAACAAAAAAAAACCAGTGTTGGTATTATTTTATTTTTCAAAGTTTTCCCTCTCACGTAGACAATGGTCACGGCCCTATTGCCCACAAAGTTTGATACGAGAGGGGAGTGGGGGGTTGATATTGTTGAATACAGGGGCTAGCGACTCCTGTATACTTCCAACCCCCTTCTCTGGGTTTCACCCACCATAATAATGCTGTTTACTCAAGCCAACACCTCCATGCATACAAATCTCGCTGTTTGCCCCTCCAATCTCCACCCAAAACAGACATGGAAAGAAGAGTCAACTCTTTTACCCAAGGCCTTTCTTTAACCATATTTTGTGAGGAAGGAGTCAAGGGGGGGATAGTAGGGGGTGGGTGGATTGGAGAGCAGAGGCCATTGCCTTGGTATTGCTAACCAGACTATCGTGTCCTATGTTCTCGATCATTCTCACATAAAGAGAAGATCAAGATTGTCTCAGAGATGTTGCCGTGCCGAGACATTTTACAGCTTCAATGCGGCACAAGACTTGGCCATTTTTTTTTTTTTTTTACTATCTTACGCTTAGAGTTTGTTTCTTGGGGACGTAACATGTGATACTATAAAATGGTTTAATAAGTCGTTTAGTTGTTTATTAGCTTGCACGTGGCTTTTGAAAAATATGACTATACTTTTTAGCTTAGCGTTGAAATACAAAATCAAACTAGAGATGGTTTTAAAGAATAATACTACACACTTTCTATTTATATTAGGAAAACATTTTGGAATGTAATATTTTAATAATGTATTGACTATCTCATGATATTTATTGAGAGGTGACGAGGGTAAAATATTAAAAAGCTATTTAAATAAATAATCAGCGAGTAAAATGAAACTATGGTTAGATATAGCTTGTAAAATATTATCCCCTTGATATTTTGAATTATTTTCATTTTTATATGGGTACGTAAATCAAATTTGAGTCTTTTAACGCCATTAAGTGTTATAAACAGCGCTGTCACGAATGCTATATCAAAGCACCAATAATTTCAAAATTTGAATCAAAGTAACATTTATACTCACACAAAACAATATATAAATAATGAAAATCACAAAGAAATATATATTTTTAACATAGATCTTATTTATTTCATTTGAATACTACTTTAATAAATACCTAGAATTAAATTATGTAATAGATTGACCTTTTGATAAATATAGTTTGGGAAAAGATGTTAAAGTTCCAGGATTCGTCCCATGCTTGGGATTATTTTTCACTCATAATTTAAAACAGAGTCTGTTATGGACGGGTGTAAGTAATCGGCTACAATGCGCTATCATTGATACCACAGACACTGTCGACTTGGGAGTGGCTTTATATTGCCATCAATACAATGTACACTGTACATGAAAACGATTAGCATGGTTGTTTTGGTCTCAATGAATGATCAAAGTAGCCGATGACTTATACGAGCTCTTACGATACTTTGCTTTAAAATATGAGTTAAGAACTATACTGAATCCTGGATATCTCAGTTTTATAGTTTTGGTAGTAATTCAAAATTCCCGGGTTCGATTTCTAAATTCAGGTGAAAATTACAAATTTACTAATATGATACTCTATGAGACTATACCCTGATTTTGGTTGGAATAACAGAAGAGAAAATGCAAACATACTTCTTTGCGGCCAATATTGATTACAGTTTACTTTGTTATTTGTGTAATTTATAGGTATTGATAATATATATCAATTCTGAAAATTGAAGATCACAATATTTGATGCATGAATACATTAAAATTGTTTGAATAACTTTAGTAACTAACCACTACTGTTCTTCCTACCAAATTCATACTCTATCTCTCTCTATATATATATAAATATATAATCTATGGATAGTTTCGATCCCTAAGTTTTTTCTATGCATGCACAATTAAGTGTATGAGCGTTAGACTTTTGATTATTAAAAATGTGTTTGTTATAAAAATTTTGGCTTTATTTACCGTTCATTCTCACCCCATTTCAATCCAATATCAGGTACAGTGTTTCCTATCTCTGCTGGTTCTTTATAATTTTCTGCACTGCGAATTTCGATTCCACTCCATCTGCAGTTTTTAAGGTATCTCCGAGAATACGACATATGTTATTCTGGAGACGCGCTTCCAATCATAGCACGGCAGTAAGGAAGTAACGTGTTACTGTCCGCAAACAAGCAGAGCTAGCCTCACCAGTGGTCAGTATGTCCTCAAGGGATTTCGTCTCGAATCTCGCACGAGGCAGTTCCGTAACGGTGGGATGTGTTGCCTGGGCCAGACGTGATGTGGCGTCATGAATACAGACAAGGTCCCATTTAAAGTAGATTCAAGTCGCCATAGCAAGATCCTTTGATGATATATCAGAAATAGAGGTTGAGTAGCTAATATTGACAACAGATCTCAAAATTGACCCAAATTGTCAGTAAGAAAATCTTTATAATAAATATATATAATATTATATATATGGTACGTGTAATATAATAATAATAATAATAATAATAATAATAATAATAATAATAATAATAATAATAATAATATTTAGCACGGCGTCTTACTTCCCGTTCGGGTTATACGCTTTAAGTACTAATTACGCTAATGGATTAGTAATTGGGAAGGTTGAATTAGAGGAAGTGAACCGTCATTTGCGTGGAGGGAGATTGGAAACCCGTTTAGGAAAAACAACCCCAAGTTCACCCGACCGAGATTCGAACCTCGATATCCCGTCCTCAGCAGTCGAGCTCAACACGACTAATGGTACGTGTAAATACACCAAATTAAATAAAATATATTTTACACTATCAGATAAAATTCTTCCAATGAAGATCCGACTATAGTTCATGAAAATCATATGTAAAGAAAAAACTATCTGAGTTTGTGGTCATGCTGTTTAAGGGATGAAACTTACAAAAAACCAAATGAAATATTAAATTACCTTCATAAGTTCTCACGCAGTATAAGTAAACTGATTTGAAATGGACTGGATTGCCGGTGACCATGAGACTTTGGTTCTAATCATGAAACTATGTTATTTAATAGGTATTGATTATATCCATCAAAAGGGAAAGCTTGAGATCACGTGACTTTATGGAAAAATACTCAAAAGTAGATCTGGTAACGTTTACAGCCCTTCCTATAAAAATTATACTGTAATTATATGTTTAGACTTTGACATCTCTGGATTTTGTATGAATGATTGTGTAAAGTGAATTTAAAATTTATTATTTAACGCTGATTGAGATTTTAGGCTACATCTAAAAAATTAACAGAGATTATAAACTTGAAAATTTACTTCAATTATTTTACACATATAACCGAATTCTGATGCTCTATTTTCATAGGTTGATTATATATTATTGGTTCTAGTATTGAATAAATAGTAAAACTATAGGCTCTTCAGTCACTTTGACACTGGATGCACCAATTGTAATCAAATATGTTGATAATTTATTATGTATTTAAAGATACTCTTATAAAGGTACTATTTTGGTTTATATTACACTAACTTCACAGTCTTAAGAGGATTGCAGATGGTTTATTTAAAGCGTTACTAAGGTGTTTAATTAAATTATCTCACATTCATTCAAAACTATTATAAATAGATTGCGTACGTTTTATGATTGTATGAAATTGACTAATAAACACTCTAAATTAAAATTGAAACATTATAAATACTGCTAAATTTAAATGAATGTCCCGTTCTATTTGTATACATTTTCCAGTGCCTAAATGAGTTGACAGAATCATCTCCTTATATAACAAATTTGTTATGAGCTATAAGTTCAGTTATTATTGTGCAAACAGATAAAGGAATGCTATATGTAATCGTGATATACACTACTTTATTAAGGAAGGATCTTATATTACATCTAGAAAGGCTACTATATCTACTTTCATGTAGCTATGTAGCTGTCTGTTTTGATATATATCGTCACTACTGAGGCTGAGGCTATTCAATTGGCAGCCCGCATGCGGCCACATGCAGCCCGCATGCAGCCACATGCAGCCCGCATGCAGCCACATGCAGCCCGCATGCAGCCACATGCAGCCCGCATGCAGCCACATGCAGCCCGCCAATCTACGCAGATTAGCTCGCGGATTGAAAGTCCACTACTGTATCGCTGGAGATGCATCGTTTAGTTCAGACGGTATATAGAATCACCTGACCTTGAAAGGCCAGAGAGATCTTCAGTGTCTTAAATCAGTGGTAGGAGACGCTGCAATCCCAGTGTTACTAAGTCCTTGAAACTTATATCACCTCGTGTTTACAAGGGTGTGTAAGCTTACCCTCCAGTGATGTTCGTCCCCCACTCTATACCTGGTATCTCTCCCTCCAAGTACCACCAACATCATTTGTTTACAAGGGTGTGTAAGCTTACCCTCCAGTGATGTTCGTCCCCCACTATAGGGTACCTGGTATCTCTGCCTTCAAGCACCACCAACATCATTTGTTTACAAGGGCGTGTAAGCTTACCCTCCAGTGATGTTCGTCCCCCACTCTATACCTGGTATCTCTCCCTCCAAGCACTTCAACATCATTTGTTTACAAGGGAGTGTAAGCTTACCCTCCAGTGATGTTCGTCCCCCACTCTATACCTGGTATCTCTCCCTCCAAGCACTTCAACATCATTTGTTTACAAGGGAGTGTAAGCTTACCCTCCAGTGATGTTCGTCCCCCACTCTATACCTGGTATCTCTCTCTCCAAGCACTTCAACATCATTTGTTTACAAGGGAGTGTAAACTTACCCTCCAGTGATGTTCGTCCCCCACTCTATACCTGGTATCTCTCCTTCCAAGCACTTCAACATCATTTGTTTACAAGGGCGTGTAAGCTTACCCTCCAGTGATGTTCGTCCCCACTCTATACCTGGTATCTCTCCCTCCAAGCACTTCAACATCATTTGTTTACAAGGGAGTGTAAGCTTACCCTCCAGTGATGTTCGTCCCCCACTCTATACCTGGTATCTCTCCCTCCAAGCACTTCAACATCATTTGTTTACAAGGGAGTGTAAGCTTACCCTCCAGTGATGTTCGTCCCCCACTCTATACCTGGTATCTCTCCCTCCAAGCACTTCAACATCATTTGTTTACAAGGGAGTGTAAGCTTACCCTCCAATGATGTTCGTCCCCCACTCTATACCTGGTATCTCTCCCTCCAAGTACCACCAACATCATTTGTTTACAAGGCAGTGTAAGCTTACCCTCCAGTGATGTTCGTCCCCCACTCTATACCTGGTATCTCTCCCTCCAAGTACCACCAACATCATTTGTTTACAAGGGAGTGTAAGCTTACCCTCCAGTGATGTTCGTCCCCCACTCTATACCTGGTATCTCTCCCTCCAAGCACTTCAACATCATTTGTTTACAAGGGAGTGTAAGCTTACCCTCCAGTGATGTTCGTCCCCCACTCTATACCTGGTATCTCTCCCTCCAAGCACTTCAACATCATTTGTTTACAAGGGAGTGTAAGCTTACCCTCCAATGATGTTCGTCCCCCACTCTATACCTGGTATCTCTCCCTCCAAGTACCACCAACATCATTTGTTTACAAGGCAGTGTAAGCTTACCCTCCAGTGATGTTCGTCCCCCACTCTATACCTGGTATATCTCCCTCCAAGCACTTCAACATCATTTGTTTACAAGGGAGTGTAAGCTTACCCTCAAGTGATGTTCGTCCCCCACTCTATACCTGGTATCTCTCCCTCCAAGCATCACCAACATCGTGTGTTAACAAGGGAGGGCGAGCTTACCCTCCAGTGATGTTCGTCCCCCACTCTATACCTGGTATCTCTCCCTCCAAGCACTTCAACATCATTTGTTTACAAGGGCGTGTAAGCTTACCCTCCAGTGATGTTCGTCCCCCACTCTATACCTGGTATCTCTCCCTCCAAGCACTTCAACATCATTTGTTTACAAGGGAGTGTAAGCTTACCCTCCAGTGATGTTCGTCCCCCACTCTATACCTGGTAT
>JBCFYV010011164.1:3303039-3643131 GCA_039000515.1 Timema cristinae | reverse complement strand
ATATATAATAGTCGTACGGTATGCATTGTAGTTTTGGGTCGAGTTTAGTTCAAAAAAAATTTTTTTGCAGGAAGATAAATATTGAAAATTTATTAACCAAAGTCGTAAATAAAATTTATGTCATTCTAGAAGTTTTTATTTGAGATATAATAAATAGTTCATTTTGGGTTTGGGTTTTATTTCTTTTCGATTTAAATTTAAATAACACATCTATGCTATCTTGAAAATGTTTCAATAACGTTATTTAAGTTCAAGATTTGGTTAAGTACTTTAATTTTAGCAACTATTATTAGTCAGCACCTGTGAGAACGTCGATAGAGGTATCAATCTCACTCACTTCATTCCGACCTGATTGTCACGGAAAGTATTAGATCTGTAATTAAAAAAACAACAGAAAGGTGAGAAAGGTGAGGATATTTCTTTAAAAGTAGAGGGGGACCTTAGAGCTTAAGTTTGAGCTAACACTTATGACTCACACACTATATAGTTTAATTGGTTCTATTTTTAATTAAATAAATAATGTTACGTACAATAATGTAAAAGTATTTTTTAACTCTAGATAGTAATTTACCTTAATTTGTGTCTAGTGTTCATCAGGAGGAAGTGTACTTGAATATTTGTTGAGAACATAATATTGATAGGTTTGTTAAGTTAGAATATTATTTAATCTTAGTCGTTTAGGTTTTGACGACTTTTATAAATTCAAAGTTAACTAAGATATTGAGCTATTAATTATTTATGGATCAAACAGCCAAGGTTATATATTTATTAATTACGTTTATAGCAGCATTTAAATATCAAATCATTTAAGCTGAAAAATGACACTTGAGCAAGGAAATTGAAATCGGGACTTTTGGCTTATTATGCCTATTTTCTGAACACTGAGCTATTCAGGAGTAATCCCGTGCCATGGGTCACTATAATCTCATATTTTAAAGCAGAGTCTGTGATGGACATGCGGAAATCGTCAGCTACATATATGTGATTAATTAAGATCGCGAGCTATCAGATAACGCAGCCACCTTATACTCGGGCGGGATCTATGCTGTAAAAAGTACAATGACAACTGTACGAATGATCATATAAAGGATTAGATAGCCAAGCTATTATATTTTCCGCCTATAGATTATTTACCTTATCTTTTATCTCCTTTACTCTTTCTTCACCCTAATATTGGCCTGGTAAAGAAAGTTGTTGCAAAGAAGTTCAATGCTATTAAAAGCTCATCATTTTTAATTTGACAAAGAGATTGGTTCTTTCTATCCGCTTCAATTTTATGAGTGCAATGATGTTCGGATTTCTTTAATATTAATATTTTATGCATACCAGCGTTACTATTCTCGGTATAGGTGTAATTAACTGCTGGCCATTAAAAATTCTGTCTCACTGTGGGCAGATTTACGGATTTTACAAAGTGACTTCATAAATCAAGCACAACCTTTGGACCTATTTTTAACTAGTAAGTTCAACATTAAACGAATAAATCTAAGTAGTAAATAATAATTGTTATAGCTTAGAGACACTAGTCACTAATTAGCATGAAGAGATAAAGGGAAAACCATATCCAAACCATATATGATATAACACTTCAAGGCTATACAACTGGAATTTATAATAGTACTTCAATGTCTCCGTCAATGGCGAATCAAACAACTTAGACCACGTGGGTACCTACTTGGATAATAGTTTTTAACATTATTACGTTCTATATCAGTTCTAATGCAAATTTAATACAGGATCTAGAGAAGAGGAGGGTATTTTGAAAGAAATATAGCAATATTAAGCTGGATAGCAATTGGAAAACTACAGGGATAAACCAAATTTATAAAATATCCTCCAAGGTATTTGTGTGCAGTTTATAAGCTCTACCTTCTCCTCAACGACAATCAAGTTGATTTCGAGCATGAAGTCTAAGATTACGTTACCACTTGGGTGAGATTTTAATTACCAAACAAACTATTACCATTTTGACTGAAATACGCTCTCTAGTTATTATACTACTATAAAGCCACATGGCTGACTCACTCACTGACATTAATGTTTACCCACTTACAGATGAGATAGAAACTTGAAATTTGGTGAACTTATAGCATCTAGCCTGTAACTTATATAAAAACTACAAAAAGGTAAAAAAAAAAAAATTTAGACCCCGAAAAAAATTCAAAATGGCGGAACAACTTAATAGTTGGTGTGGACCTTTCTTTGGAGGTCTCTTATGGCTAAACGGTAAGACCTATCAAAAAACGGCTCTGGTATTACATTAGTTTACATCAACTTGCAAAGAAAACCCATTGGGGGTATGCGGGCGAAGCCCCCAACTAACAAAGCGAGAATAATATTCATGCATAGCAGTTACGCCAGAAAACAGGAAGAGGCCTCCTCTTCATGGCAAACAGGTCAAAATCACAATAAAAGAGTTGAAGAGACAGTCTGGACTACACCTTTAAGTTAAATGTTTGTGTTAATTAAAACAGCGTATTTTTTTTATTTCACAATTAAGGGGTAGCCTTGGCGACGTGTTATAACACCGAAATTATAACCTTAATTATTTATAAATTCTGTAATGGTCTTTTACTCATTCAAAAAAAAAGGGGTGGATCACCCTTTTCCCCCTCCAAAAAAATATGAAAAGAAATTACACGTGGACACAAAAGGAATTTTTATTTAACGTTGGTGGCAAAAAGACACATCTGAAAAAAAAAATGTGTATGCACAGACATATAAAAAATATTGAAATTATATATATTTTTTATGGAAAAAGTTAATTCGCGAATTCGTGCGTTCATTGTTTTACTTGATGTATGTGAGGGGTTAGGGTGTTTGTGGGGTGGGATGACTGGAAGGCCGCAGTGTAGTACACAGAGTAGTTATCAAGGGGGCGGGGATTTCAGAGGAGAAGGGAATAGGAGGTATCGGGGGCAGGAAGTTTGGTTGTTGGGTTGGGTTGGACGGGGTTTAGGGGGGGCAGATTTATGAACAAGAGTCGGACGTGCCATGCATGCTACTACGTACTGCCCATATTTTCACACAAGGTCCAGTGTTTTGGAGCTAGGGGAGGGGGAACTTTGCCTGTCAGTTGATTCGTTAATCTTAACTTGGTAGAACTGTAGTTTCCGACATGTGGGTATGTGTAGCCACGTTTCCTGTCTGTTACTGGGGAATAGTTTTCAATGGAATGTGTTGCCTAGAGTTGATGGTTATAGTCTACTTGCTGATGTTTTTATGTAACTTGTAGACAGAGGAAATTTAAAACGGATACGTTTTTATGTATTTTTTTTATTGTTTCATATTAATGTGAGTTTTAACAAGCGTCTTTAAAATAATGCTAGTCTTGAATATTAAAAAAATCAATACAGTACTTAATAAGCAGACTTAGGCTAAAGAATGTGAAAATCTTAAAAATGTTGAAATGGAAGCTTAATCTAGAATCTCCTTCATTTTTACTTCAACGCCCCCAATGAATAACCTATGCTGTCCAAATTATTTCACCTTATCGATTACAGGTACATTCTAATGCTATCCTCCCATCTGCATCTAGATCTTCCCAATGCTCTCTTCCCATTGGGTTTACCTCCCATTACTCCTACACGGTTCTAGATTCTCCCATTCGCATTGCATGTCCTGACCACTGTAATTTACGAGACTTGATTATCCTAGCAATGTCTTGTGATGATAAATACAAGTGAAAATTAAATATCTTATGATATATATCCATACCAATTTTATTTATCTAGCACCGAGTAGTAGTACCCAATCAGGTTGTACGCTTATACCCAAAGTCACCTCTGAAGGAACTGCCATGTTTTGTGAGGGGGAATATTTATCTTCATTCTTGCTCGATTAACTATTGCAAAATTTCTTCGCTTTTAGTTGTGTTGGAAGGTGTAGTTTTGGGTTAGGAATAAGATAATGGCAACCTCCCCTAGCCAGCGTTGCTAAATTTGTCTTTTATTTAGAAGGAAAATTGACCAAACGTAATTAATAAATGACAATGCCATGCAGTTCCCTTGGAGATGATATCAAATGTAGTATTTTTATTAATAAAAGAGATTAATACAAATGCTGGTTGCGTAGCATCATTTTGCATAGTAATATCTAGCTCTAAGAAGAACTTTTGGACGTACAATATAGTATTTATGCTAATTATTAATACTATCCTGTTTAAATACTTACTGATTAAAGAGCCTCACAAAATAGGGACTTTAATGGACCTGGGCTTAATCTTAACCTTAAGGCAGTTTCTGAAACTGTAAAGTTCTCCAAACGAAACAACCCTATATGGAATTCAACCCCTCTACCCCTCCCTCGTAAAACCGTCTCCTTGGATTCGTGCCAGGCCATCGCAAACTCCTCTAGCAGAGAGAGTGGGTGATCAGATCTTTCCAGAAGGGGGTGATTTGGGGGGGACGGGGACGGGTCAAGGCTGAAGGTAATGACTTCTAAATGAACCTCTGGCGTCCGCCCCGAACTTCACTGCTGTTTATCAGAGTTGCCCTCCTTCCTTTACTTCGCGTGTTAAAACACTCTCATCCCACCTCCCTCACACACACACACAGAGCCGCTTATTAATGTTCTAAATATGGTGCTAATTGGTCAGACACGCTACACACGGTCGTAAAATAACATACTATATCGTGAGATGTTATTAATAGGTGGGGAAAGAACTTACTTCACATGTGGTCTATCTATTAAGGACTGCGGCATCAGCTAATTCATCTTTGTCTAAATTATCTTTAATTGTCATGAGGTCCGCATGGTCTAAGGAGTCATTCTCTCAATAGGTTATACTGCATGTGATAGGGCGTTAGAAGTTCGAATCCCGGTTGGGTTTGTGGAGGGTGGGTTTCCTTAAATGTTTTTCCACTCTTCCACCGTGAAAATACTGGTACACTTCCTATAAATTCATCCTTCCTCATCTGTAACTTATTAACGTAATTAGTACATATGTGTATAAGCCGAGCAGATAGTAAGATGCAGATATTTTTTAAAAGTGTAGGGGACGTGAGAAATGTTCAGTGTTTTTGCAGTTTTATAGCACTTTTTTACATAAACAATACTGTCCAATAGAAACATAGAGTTTAATTTTCTTTACATGTTGATGTAAATAATTCCTAAATATCTGTCATGAGCATAGCGGTATTATGTGGCAAACTTTTTAAATGAAGAGAAAAAAAATTGGTCTTTAAATTCCAGGACACCCTTGAAAGATATTAAATAACTATGCGGGTTAGGACGCTGGTACATCAGTACTTGTATTTGGGGGCTACTGCCCGAACCCATGATACCGGGGTTTGGAGACCGTGTAGGATCACCTAAAGGTCAGACTTTTTTTATTCCTTGCAATACTTTGTTCTGTCACAAGCGTCCAATTAATCTTTCAAGTCCTTTTATATTTCAAATATTACTATCCACATCACATTTGTAATATACAGAGTAGTACCAATAAAAAACATAAAATCCAATTCGAACAGCAATCACAAACGCCCAAAATCATATATCCACTCATCCCTCCTATCCTTGGTTATAACGCATTCTGACAAAACATAGGTCCACATTTTTAAGGTGAGGGGTGGTAAATTTGTAAAGAAAATTGAACTTTATGTTTTTATTGGAGACCTTTTTCTTTTGACAATAAAATGTTTTGCTATAAAAACTGCCAAAATATTAGCATTTCCTTGAGTTCCCTACCCTCCCTCTTTAAGGTTTTAATAAATAAAACTCCTGTTGAATGATTTCACTTTTTTTACTATTATACACTTTTAACGTGTATACCTTAAGTTCAAACACAATTTAAAGTATTTCGACCATCATTAAAGCACTGTGTTATGGAGGGCATCAAGTATTACAGGGATCAAACCATGGCTAAGGTTTAGTATAAATTATTTTATTATTTAAATTGAGGAATGAAGCCTGGACACGGGAATTGAACCCTGGACCTTGGACTTAGTATGCACATGCTCTACCCCTTAGCAATCCAGCAATCGTCCCGTGCCCAAGGTTAATTTTCAATAATATTTTAAGGTTGAGTCTGTGATGGACGTAGTTAAAGGATTGGCGTACTCAGCTAAAGGTACTTAGTTCGATTCTCGTGTCCATGTGTAATTTTAAAATTTAAAGTAGTTGATATTTAGAGGGAGCTATAACCGTAACCAACAAATTAAAATAGCTTGGCTACTTAATCCATCATCAATTATTTTACTGAATGACTTTTAATTCTATCTGCACACAGCTACAGGTACAATTTTTCCATAGTCCACCTTCCTCATTCCTGACTATTTAGTACAGTTTGGATATGTATTGAGATGTGGTGGATATTCTTTTTCTAATTTTTATCCAAATAAACAACCAACCTTTTATTCATGAACTCCTCTGTTATATTTTCTTTAACCAGCTGTAAAGTTAAGGGGATAGTCAACATCTAATTTTATCCTTTTGTATTTTCAATTCTCCAAGCTAATGCAGGAACATTTCTTCTAAGTAACTTTCCCAAGGTCTTACTTCTTAGATTAAGTCATAATTGTGATATTCAACGTACTAATCTTTTTGTTAGCATAACGTTTTACAAAGCTTTCGAGCTATATTCATATGTTATAAAAAAAATAATGTGTTCGGGATATAGCAGGTTAAATTTAGAGGAAGTGTACCCTCTTTGCATGTAGGTAGAATGGACAAACTTTTGTAAAATCCCTCAGTACATCCGACCGGGATTATAACCCTAATCTTTCTATCTTCGGCAGTCCAACCTATTGAGATATCGATGCCATAGACCATGAAGCCACCGAAGATGGTTTGTACTACAGTAGACTCCCAATTATCAGCGGACGGACTTTCTACTTTATAGCTTAACCGCTGCATCGCCAACAGCTGGTAATACTTTTTCTAAACACCGCGTTGATGAAGAACACAGAGCTACCGACTGTTGTACTCAGTAAATCCCTAAGGAAGAGATAATAGCCAGTGAGGAAAAATGTTTATGCGAAGAGGACTGCACTGGAAGATGTAAAAATAAGCAGCTGCAATGAAGCAGAATACTAATACAAACTTTTTAAGTGACGTGTCCATTTTGATTAAATTGTACATTGATTTAAATTACTATTTTTCTCTGAGCGTGTGAAATATAATGATATGTTCATAAAAGCAGTCACGATATGTGAGTAATAGAACAGTTTGAATTGAATGTGCTACGATATCTTGTTTTACTAAATATTCGGATTATCCGTGGCTTTGGTTTATCCGTGCGAACAATTCCCTTAATTACCACGCATAAACTGTACATACTAACTAAACATATTATTATTCATGAACATAAAACCTATCCCAAATTTGTTGAGATCTTCAAATAATATTTATTCAATGCTAGACCTAATATTTTAAAATATAGATTGAAATTAATCCGTATTCTATAGTTGCGTATGGTCTATATACTGAAATAGTGTATTTTAAATTGTGTTTATGTGTGAGACAGAGAGTAAAAATAAAGGAAGAGACAAACCATGATTTAATTCAGTTCTCAAGTGACATATTCCATGTCACAGTGCCATAATTCATGAATTGGTAACGTGTCACTTTTGGCGTCCATTAGGAGTGTCGCGTTGTAAGACGTCTCCAAGGACGCCCTAGTCTTGTGAGAGTGTTGTCTTGTCAGTGACACGGCCAGTTCCAAATGTCAGAACTAGAGATGTGAGTTGGAAAGTTTTCTCCTAATTACTTTCTCACTCTCTTAAAAGTAGAGAAAGTATTGTGATCGTCAGAAAAATCAAGCTTGATATTTTGATTAATGTCGAAGTTTCATGACCCCCCGAATTTGAAAAATATGTTTTTGAGTTTCCAACTGTCTGTCCGTCTTCTGTAAATTGGACTAGGTCCTAAACTATTTTACCGATTGGGCTAAAACTTGGTATACATGGTTTTAATAGGGTTGCCCCGAAGACTTTTTGGAATTTGATATCCAACCCTAAAATTAAGGGTAGTTTCCTTAAGGGTGGAAAGAGAAAAAATTGATTTTATCAAAATTGGTTTCAACAATTTTGATTAAATTTAATTTCTGAGCTTTTATCAATATTACAAACCAAATGGATACTCTCCATTTTTCGTCAAAATGACTTTAAGGGTTCCGGTCTGATGCGTGAATTCTAATTTTTAATTATATCACCGTGTCTTTGAGATATGAAATTACTTCTCATTACATACATGTAGATCTATTTATATTAAACATCTTTTAATTGAAACATATTTTTATACAACAAATATTTTTCAAACCATACGAATATATATATATATATATATACACAAAAATATATTATTTTTTTACCACACTTAAGGTAAGGTTTTACGAACGTCAAAAAAAATCTAACCCGAGATATCGACGTTTAATGACCCCCGACCTCTAAAAGGTTTTTTTTTTCCATTTCATCTGTCTATGTGTCTGTCTAAATCTAAAATTAAGAGAAGTTTACTAAAGGATGATAAGAGAAAAATCTATTTTCTCAAACTAGGTGGTAACGATTTTGAATAAAGTATTTTATCTAGGCGTTGATTAAGTTTATAAACAAAATTGCTATACTCATTTCCCCATGAAAATCACTTTTAGGCTACTTTGCAGTAGCGGAAATGCCCATATCTCCGCAACTATTTGAAATACTAAAAACTTATCATTGTAAAAGTGTAGTACTATTAAAAATAAAAAATAAATTTATTTGAAATATATTTTTATAAAACCAAAAGTTTCTGAGTTATTGAAAAATATATTGATAGCATCTTGTGAACTATAGTTGTACAGAGATACTACCTAAGCTTAACGCAATAATCCTCTAATGCATAGAATAAACAAATAAGTAATTCTCTTAAAAAGTTGATGTTCTTTTTCCTTTAATCTATTAGGGGAAATATTTGCATAGCAATGATCAATACCTAACATTTTAGAGTCAATATTTACCTATTTTATTGGTCAAATTTATAAATGAGGAATTTAATAACAATGCGATAACCATTAGATGTACAACCTCTAATAAAATGTCGAAAATTTTAATCTGAAGTTGACATTTTAATACGAAGTTTTGACCCTTGTAGATCCAATATCGATATCTTTTATTGGCCAAATATAAAAATGATGATTCTAATTCTTAAAAAATTATTCATGCCTCTTTCGAAAACATATTTAAGCGAATTTTTTTTTTCTTGCACTTCCTTTCGTCAAAAACAGATACCAGAACTAATTGAATGTGTTCAACATCCAGAAGTAAAAACTAAGCAAGACAGCCTGATATCAAGAAACTAGTTTCAATGATTAGCGTTCTAATATCTCATTAATAATATTTAGGTCAATTCCATTATATTAACATTTTAAATATACATTATGTATATCTTACTTAGTCACTAGGTATGAATACATTATTTTTCACAATACGATTCAATCTTTAAGAAATTATCTACACCTGATAGACTATGGAGTTTTAGGCATTGATGGTACTTCTGTTATTACTATAACATAAGTGGTACACTAGGAGATAACGTAAAAAAACCAATGATTTAAGGCGCCATTCTCATATTAGACTGAAAACGAAGAGATAGGGGTTCTAATCCTGGTCGGGTATGCTGAGGGTGGTTTTTCACAAATGGTTTACACTCTCCTTCCAAGCAAATGTGGGTAGGTTAGTTCTAAAATTATTATAACATTTTTTTTAGCACCGCGATTTACTACCGGTTAGGATTATAGGTTTATGTACTAATTATTACTCTAATGGTTTTAGGGATTAGCAAGGCTACATTCAGAGGAAGTGTACCCACATTTTCTTATATGAAAAAGGGGGGGGGGGGGAGAGATTAGCGCCTTAAACCATGCAGCCACTGAAGTAGATTAGAACAGCTTTATATAGTTGCCCATCTTATGTTAAATCAATTTTATGATATTGAAAAAACAAATTTTTTTATTCCCTCAGATTTTCAAGTATAATACAATTTGAATCAAAACAAGTATAATAAACAAACACTGTTTTCTTTCTCAGCATTTCAGTGTTTTAATTGAAAATAAATTCCCGCACAGAAAATGATTTGAGCTGGCCATCTCTCAAATAATTTTATTTTATATGTATTCGTATGTGTAGTACATCGTTAAATCAACAAGAGAAAATCAGCAAATTTCATATTTCCTTTCAACGGCTTCGGGCTGTGTTTTGATTTTCTACATTACGTTTGCCTCCACCCTTCCACCATTTCCCCCCCTTCCCTTACTAACCCAACCATTTCCTCTCTACCCTTAGTCCACGTTCAATTCTCTTCATTCTTGCGTTGAACAATGCAGTGAGAATATTGTGAAATAAAAAAAAACATAAAATAAAATGTTGAAACATCTTCGCTCTTAGGAAATGTAAATATTTTATGAATAAACAGTATTTTATTGCTCCATACCATTTTTATCTGAGACAATTTAATATGCAATGAAGAAGGGACTACTTTTACAAAATTGAATTTTAAGTTTAGTTAAAACGAAAGAAAGAATTACTTTTATAACTTTAATGTCATTTGTTAAAAGTTGAGTGGATTTTGTGTTCAGAAAAAATAATTCTACTTTAACCATTATACTCGCATGGGTAAAGGTGAGGAGAAACGTGACACGCTTAAAAGATGAAAGAGTCAGAAAAATAAAAACTGTGTGATGCGCAGGATCACAAAATAATTATCTTTGTGTCTAACGCGTCATCTCTAAACCGTTTCCAACAATTTATATTTTGTACAGTGCTCTAAATTCCACTGCACGAACATGTACCGTCAATATTGCATACAAATCATCTCTAAAATATGATTATGATGATGATGATGATTATGATATTGAATGTTCAACCTCAGATAGGGTTTTACGCACTTCTCATCTGCCTTTCAGCTGACGATCGTTGTCCACACTATCTGGTAAAAAGCACATGCAGTGTACTTAAGAGGTCCTGAAAGTGTGATGGCTCCCCTTTGCCTTCTGCATTGAAATCCTACGAGCGAATGGGAAAAAACGTACCAATTTTGCTGGAAAAGGTATTCCCACATAACTTTCAGGATTATTTTACACGCCATAATTGACATGGTCCAATGGTTTTACTTTCCCACTGAAGGAAGTTACGCTACAGATTTTTATCACTCAATCCGTCAACCTAGCTGTGTTTGAACCCATGAAAATCGGGTCCTGATGTGAAAACCTTACTCCAAGCCCACTGAAGTCAACCTATAAATATAAACAAGCAGAAATAAAACTTTTAAACTCTTCAAAATGGTAGAATGCTAAAAGTAACTTATTCTAAGCACCTTAAATATTTATTTATGTGTTGACCAAAATTTGCATAAAAGTGTATTTTAAAGTATTATTCAACTAAAAAATGACATCTTGGAATGAGAGAAAAAGTATTTTCTTGCTTGTATCAGAATTTTTCATGGTCAAACGCGTCAGTCTCACACTATACTGGATTAACGGTAACTAAGAATTTGGGCTTCAAATCCCGGTCAGGTGTAATGTGTGTGGTTTTTAATAAATGCTTTACCACTCCATCTCAGTGAAAATGTATTTACACTTAATTATTCCTTTCTAATTCTTACCGAATTAGTAATTTGGTTGAATTTATTATAATATTGTTAATTGGTTCCACTCTTTACAAACCAACTATATTCAATGAAGACTACAAACTATCGAACAAGGTAATATGTTTGATTTTAGCTCTATTATTAATTTTTTGTTTAGCACCATGTATTACTACCCATTCGGGCTATACACTATTATCAATCTTAGTTACATAGATAAAAAGACTTGAAACTGATATACTAGTAATTTTAATTGGTTATAATAAAAATGTACCAAATCAGCGTTAAGTGCATTTAAAATTTATTAAAATGTTTCAAAAAAGATTAAAGGATTCATGAAAATATTGACTAGCATTGAGATCTTTTAAGAAATAAAATGTTTTTGTTGTAGGAAAACAATTTTAATATATATATAAATGTTGAAATTGAAAGTGAATTTTGATTTAACTAAAGATTGAATGTACAGCACATAAAGATCGACTAGCATTGAACATTTTCAAGAATTGAAAATATTGACTGTTACATAAAAACGATCATAAAATTATAAATTAATGTTGAAAACTGTTTTAAAACAATTTTTAATTTGACAAAATATGATGAATTTTATTTATACAATAGTATTATATTATTGGGACACTTTAAACTAATCAAATCGATCGTAACATTAAGGAATGTAGTGAAACAATAGCCGGTACTATCGTTAATGCATTTTAATGAGGATAACACCTCTCCGATATCATATTCTGAAAATTGAAAAATGACACCTGGACACGGGAATCGAACCCGGGACCTTCGGCTTATTACGCCACTGCTCTTACCACTGAGCTATCCAGGATTCGTCCCGTGCCCATGGTCATTCTTCACTCATAGTTTAAGGCAGAGTCTAAGATGGACGTGCGGAGGTCGTCAGCTTTATAAACACGTGATACACAAGATCACAGCCATCAGACCACGCAGCCATTATCGACTCTATAGTTGGCAATTTTGCAGCCATTGGACAATTATATATATATAATTGTATAGGATTGCATATATAGTGAATTATATATATATATATATATATATATAATTGTCCAATGGCTGCAAAATTGCCAACTACCGAGTCGATAATGGCTGCGTGGTCTGATGGCTGTGATCTTGTGTATCACGTGTTTATAAAAGCTGACGACCTCCGCACGTCCATCTTAGACTCTGCCTTAAACTCTGAGGGAAGAATGACCATGGACACGGGACGAATCCTGGATAGCTCAGTGGTAAGAGCAGTGGCGTACTAAGCCGAAGGTCCCGGGTTCGATTCCCGTGTCCAGGTGTCATTTTTCAATTATCAGATTAAGGAATGTCACAAACATTGCACATTACGATTTACTACCAGTAATTGCCTTTTATTATGTATGAAATTTTACTTAAAATGTAACATTTAATTGTGCCATGTTGTTATTGTTTGTGAAATGTTTTAATGCAAAATTTTGATAAATTTAAAGTGTACACATAAGGTAATATTAATTTATAAATTAAATTTATCAGATTTTGTCAAATTAAGAATTTTTCTAAACATTTTTTCAACATGTATACATTATTTTATAATTATTTTTATGTAAGATTCAACATTTTCAATTCTTAAAATTATCCAATTATAGTCAATTTTTATGTGCTGTGCATTCATTCTTTTGTCAGATAAAAATTTACTTAATCAATTTCAACATTAATAAAAAATAAATGTATTTATTTAACATTCAACATTTAAATTATAAAAATAGCTCATGCTAGTCAATCTTTTTTTAAACAGTTTGTAAACTGAAAAACGCACATAACACTGTTCTGGTATATTTTTTATTACATTAAAAATTATGAAATATATGTGTTTCAATTCTTTTTATCTTTGTGTTGTAACGCATCTTACTTAAAAATAATTTATTAGAATGTTCCCAAGAATATTAATCTTAGTAAGTTATGCTTTATCCCCGGGGTGAGAAGTAATCTTTAATCTCACTATATTCTTCTGCTTGATTTCAATTTTACTCTACATGAAACAAATTATGATAATATATTTCTTGTCAGATAGGTTACCTTCCAAATTTTAAATATTCAATTTTAATCTAGAGGCATTCTTAATATTAGTAGTGTAAGCTAAATACACTCTTTACTGATTTTGGGGTTTAAAGATTCATTCAATTAAAATGGAAACCATGTTATGAAAAATTACGTGACTTACACACAAATATACGACCAAAATAGGTTCACAAATTCTCCCACCAATTTAAACACATATTATACAAATTTTACAAAATTCCGTGAAGCAACTGGAGTTATTTTTAAATGTCTATGTGAAAGTAATTGTAATGAGATTCAGAATACATTATCGTAAAAGCGGGTTGACCGAATGATACCAAGGTGAAGTAACTCTGATTGATTCGGCAGCGATGGCGGCACGACGTCAAGGGGTGGCCGATTGTCTATGCGGGATGCGTGTCTTCAAAACTGCTGAGTGTGTCCGGGTGAGGTGGGTGAGTGTGCTACTACTGGAGCCACGAGGGAGGGATTCTGCTGCCTACAATCTCCAACGCTCTATCTTTCTCAGCCTCCTCTATTCTCAAACCTCTCACTTTCTTAGAATCGTCGTCTGTTCCTTGCTTTCTCCGGCTATACACTCGAACCTCCTTTCCAGCCCATCGTTTCCCAATGTCCAATCGTCTCAACTCCTCTGTTATTTCAACTCACTCCTTCTCTACTTCTCTTCCTACATCTTGTTTGGTTGTTTAAATTCTCTGGAATGTTTTATCTCTCTTCTTGCCTTTTTTAATGTTCTGATATATTACTGGCCATTTCTTCTTTTCTTTCAAAACGTTCTATGCTTTAATTTTCCATTGTTTATGTATATTGTTTCTTCTGACTTAATTATTTAGCTCTATTATTTACTTATATATCTTTCCTATACTTCTAAAACCTAATGTATTTTACTTTATATTTCTGTTTGGTTTTAGGCCCTTCTCCTTCTCTATTCTTCTTGAATCTTCTATTTCTTAGTTCCTCTTTTTATTCCTCTTTCATTTATTCGAGTCTTTCTTCCTCACCTTGCCATTCTTTTTAATGTCTTCTATAACTGAGGTGGTATGCGTTTACTATTTATTATCGGGTCAGATATTATTTATATATCTATACCTTCCTGCTGCCCTATTCTTCATTTTATCGAGACATTAAACGACTTCATATTAATTTTATATACTTGGAATTACTTGGATACTTTGCACTCTCTATATTTATTATGGTTTCTGAGTAATTTAAAGAGATTAATAGCTTTTAAGGTTTTTCTTTCCTCTTGTTTTATAGTTTTATATCTACTCAGCTTTGGTATCTAAAACCTTATTTAATTCTTAACATTTAAAAAACTTTTTAACTGTATTTTCAGTTTTTTGTAAATCACTATTTTTCAAAATTTTCCCCTAATAGGTTTTATTCTACTATTTCAACCGACATTATACTACATTTGTCCCGTCCCTTTTCCATGTTAATCTACTTTCTGGCTATGTTTCCAGCTCTCCTTTTTTTACTTTCCCAATTATCTCTCCCTCCCACACTTGTCTCGAGCCAAATGGACCATGAAACCGGAATGCCGTGATCCATACCAAACATTGTACCCAGAGCTGCAGTTTCAGAATCGTGGGTCGAAATGCGGTGATACGGACAACACCAAGACCTTTAGGAGTACGAAAGGTAGAGATAATATCGGGGTAATATCATACTCTAGGAATACTTAATTGATATAAGAAGCAGAACTTATCAACTCACGCATTATTAATACTAATATATTGGTTTGTTACGGGGCTTGTCTATTATGGTAGGGTTCTAAAATAAGGGAAATTTTAGAAAATAGAAATAAAATCTTTTTAGTTTAGCAAAGATAATATTTTAATATAATATTAATGTTATTTTATAGATATTTATAATATCCATCGAAATGTATAGCTGAAAATAAAATGACTTGATATATGGATACATGAAAATATATCTGGCTGTGTTTTTAGCTATCAGATAGTTATTCCTATGAAACTTTTTACTAGTTAACTGTGTTTATTACATTGTTAGTAAGGACCTGTTACATATACTTTGAACGTTAAAATTAGCCATCATAAAATGGAGTTTATCATATCTTTATCACGAACTAATGATCCTTTCAGACGATTAAATATAATAAAATGGATGAATTTATATATATATATATTATATATATAATATATATATATGAAAACAAAGATTTCTTTCAAAAGTATATCTTTTATCTACATGTTTTTTGTAATACTAGTTTGTTATTAATTGATTATTATTTACTTATTTACTTTATAGCCTTAGGAACACGATAGTTCATTGCCCCTGTTACAAACATCTTCTATCTAGTCCTATATTGAACTAGTTATATCCATTCTACCTCACTACACCCTACCCCATCTTGAGCTAGTTCTATACAGTCCACTTCATTACACCTTTGCTCCTTTAGGTCCACTTCATTACACCTTAGCTCCTTTAGGTCCACTTCATTACACCTTAGCTCCTTTAGGTCCACTTCATTACACCTTTGCTCCTTTAGGTCCACTTCATTACACCTTAGCTCCTTTAGGTCCACTTCATTACACCTTAGCTCCTTTAGGTCCACTTCATTACACCTTAGCTCCTTTAGGTCCACTTCATTACACCTTAGCTCCTTTAGGTCCACTTCATTACACCTTTGCTCCTTTAGGTCCACTTCATTACACCTTTGCTCCTTTAGGTCCACTTCATTACACCTTAGCTCCTTTAGGTCCACTTCATTACACCTTTGCTCCTTTAGGTCCACTTCATTACACCTTTGCTCCTTTAGGTCCACTTCATTACACCTTTGCTCCTTTAGGTCCACTTCATTACACCTTTGCTCCTTTAGGTCCACTTCATTACACCTTAGCTCCTTTAGGTCCACTTCATTACACCTTTGCTCCTTTAGGTCCACTTCATTACACCTTTGCTCCTTTAGGTCCACTTCATTACACCTTTGCTCCTTTAGGTCCACTTCATTACACCTTTGCTCCTTTAGGTCCACTTCATTACACCTTAGCTCTTTAGGTCCACTTTAATGCTACACTCCCATCTGCGGCCTAGATATTCCAATTGGTCTCTTCACTACTATGAACAAGGTTATAGAATATCCTATCCATGCTGCATATACTTCCCACGGTAATCTAAGGGACTTAGTTATCATGACAATGTCTTGTGATGAGTACATGTTATTAATTCATCATTATGTGATCTCCTCCTCTCCCTATTATCCTCATGCCTTTTTGGAGCAAATATCTCTACAGACGCCTTGATTTGGAGTACCCTAAATTCTTTTTGGTCATGTAAGGTATGAGACCACTTTTCACACCCATATATAAAAACTGGCATTTTCATATATTCCGAGCTTTACATTCGTTGAAAATAGATGATCTGTCAACAACTTACTGATCGGGCATGCGATCTCCCAACTGATCATCTGTTTCGTACCTTAGTTAAACAATTAACAAATTGAACTAGTTAATGAAAAGTAGTTCTATATTTCAACATTAATTTAAACACACACCAAGGGTCACGCAAACAAAGCGTCAGAATCGTCTTGTCTTATTTTTTGGTGATGAAGAGTTCCTAATTTTAATCCCGACCAGGGCTATGGGCTATGTTTTATAAAAGTAGTCTCCTTCCATGCAACTGTGGGTACATAATATGTAAGATCTGTTTTTCTCCTACCCCATCAAGGTAAATATTAGGATAGCGTGTACATGCAGTAAAGCTTGGTGCACGAGAAAAAACATTTATTGACTTCACAAGACTAAACTTATCAGATATAAATACATTTTATATTAACAACGGGAATATAATATTATTTTATAACAAAAAGCCATTTAATTCTAGACTAGGTGAGCTGGCGGTCTAGGGGTAAGGTGTCGGACTTCTGTACTGAGGGTCTGGGGTTCAATCCACAGACCTGGCACAGATTTATCTGATTGCCAAACCCTTTCTTAACCTCTGACAAGACGCGTATCAATCACACCTTGTGAATGTGAGGAGTGTTAGGCTTTAACCGTGGTTCGGATTCCACGTTAAGCTGTAGGTCCTCCATTTCATCTCACAATCACCCTACCATTACACATTAGCGTGGGTGCGTATAACCCGAACGGGTAGTAAGACGTGGTGCTAATAATAATAATAATAATAATAATAATAATAATAATAATAATAATAATAATATAATAATAATAATTATAATAATAATAATAATTCTAGTTTGAAAAATTACAGTTGGATATCTGAATCGAACCCGGAAAACTCAAATGAACGTTCCAATGCTTTGACACTTCGTCATCCATGATTCGTCCATTGCTTAGCGTCTCTCTTCACCCATAGTTAGTAATGTATTTGGTAGAATATTGACGTTCTTAGCCAATAGCTCTCTGGCTTGATTCTCCTGTTCATGTGTAATTTTTAAATTTACGAATATGATACTTGATGCGCTACATACGTAACTTGAAGATAATTGTGGATTAAATCGCTTGTCTATTTGATACATCATGTTGTGTAAATCCGTACAGTTGTCATTGTACTGTTGGAAGCATAAAACCTACCGAGTCGAAGATGACTGTGTTATTTGATTACTCATGATATTAAGTGATTATTCATATGTTGCTGACGATTCACACACGTCCATCACAGACTCTACTTTAAAATATGAGTAAATGACTACCCTGGACACGAGGTGACTCTTGAATAGCTCAGTGATTAGAGCATGGCGTACTAAGGTTTGATTTCCGTGTCCAAGAGTTATTTTTCAATTTAAAGAATAGTACATATAATTTCCATCTTCTAAGCTTAGTTATTCGTGTACAATTAATATTGTAAAAGTATTATCTTTATTTCATAAGGAAAATGGCTCACGACTTACAAAATAGCTTAATCTAGGTCAGAAAACTCACCATAACCCTAAATCAAGGACGTATTTTCTATATGATGTTAAAAACAAAGTCATTTAGGCCTATCAACAATATTCTACTTGCACCTCATCCCTGTGTTTACTGGAATTGTAGTTCACTGCTTCATTCAGGCAGGCAGAATAATTAAACAGGAAAATAAAGCACAACTAATTTAACAAAATTATTAAAAATAGTTGAGGATTAATATGGTAGAAAGCTTCCAAAGATATTAAACTTTCCATTAATAACTATTATTTAATAATACTTTTAAAACTATTTACTTCAGTGAAGTGATTATTAATAATAAATTTATATTACAAAATAATTTCTTCAAGCAATGCATATCTATTTTTTACACAAATATATTGGTGTTATTAAAAAACAATCTTTTGGAATAATAGTATAATATTTTGAGTCAACAATTTACATCTCAGCAAACAGAACAGGATGATCTTTTTTTTGGTTTTGTTTTTTGTTCCCGTTAGTTGTCATCGTGACATCAATAACACTGCTCATAAATTATGCAACACTGACAGTAGCTTAATGAGCAGTGTGCACATTTACATTCCATGAAGCTTAAGCCTTCTCCTTCCCCCCATTCCCCGCTTCTAACGGTAGCCGTAACACAATACCAGCAGTCATCTTGTATTCTGTTTTATGAAGTAAATTACGACTTAGCTTTTTTTTTTCATTTTTTTTAATTCATATATGTGGTGGTATTTGGGAGAAGTCCAGAAGCTTCTAAATGGCCAAATGGGCGATGGTGAAAAAAAGTAATAAAAGTAGCCCCCTTTACTTCTAAAGTTACGAAGCCTTCGTATTCGATAATTTCGTCTCTATGAAAGGAACGTTCGAGGACATTAAACAATAAACAGAATACGTTAATTCTTGGTTAAGTCATGAGATGCTCTTAGATTATGCAAGTTTTACCTTTTTTATGAGTGTCACAGTGTCGGTAATATAATTTTTTTATATTTCTTTTGGATTTGCTGTAAGCAATATAAAGATGAAAGCACCAAACTTTCAATGAAATAGGTATAACTACATTTATTATTATTTTAGTACACTTTCTTGTAAGCTATCTTACTTTTTATGCCATTCTTTCTAATATTAGAGTTAATAGGTCTATTAACAACTAGTTTAATCAAGTATAGCCTTTAATCAATATAAACTATTATTTATAGGATATTTTACCTCAATATTTAAATTCCTAACGATAAAGATATGTAGTACCATAAAATACATCTTAATAATTTAAGAAATGTGTTAATATAGCTTTGTGTTAATAAATCTAAAACTTAACTTTAAAAAATAATAGGTTTTCTTTGGAATACATTAATGTTATAAACGTAATATTAAAATGTTTTTATTTACATCTGTTATTTATTCAAACATAACTGCGGTTTAAAGTTTTTTATAACTCCCATATATTTTAAAATAAACAATAGTTAGTTTTTTAAACATACTATATTTAGTGGATTTTATTTTGAAATTAAAAGCTTTTTTTTTTACAAAACTATTAAAATAAATATGACTTTCCATAAAACTTTATATAAGCGTTAATGAAAAATTGTTAGTTTGTCTTATGCTTTCACGCAGTTCATGATTTAAATTTATGTTGAACTATGACATTTAGCCACGGGAATTGATCTTGATGCCTCTTTTTGCTATACAGATAGTCTAAAACTCAGGGCACTTCACTACTAATTTGTTGTCCGTCTGAACTTACAAGATTGTTATTTTATTTTAGATGTTATAAACACAGACAAGAGCGTAGAAAGAAGGAGATGTGAAGGGGTCCGGATACCCCCTGGAATTTAAAGGATTTCCCTTATAGAGGGACATGTGTGTACAAACTTTTATTGGCATAAGGTATAGTAACATTTTCTAGTTGATTCATCTGGAAAAAAATAGCTTTCTTTGCAATTTAACACAGCCATCATGACTTAAGTTTACAAAAATAACACCTCCATTTTAATATAGATAAAATGTTAAATATATTTCACTAGAGAGTTAGTAGTAAAGTAATATTATGTATATTTTGTCTTGACAATTATTTTGCATAGCCTTAAATATATTTATGTGGATACTTTTAAGTAATATATATTTTTAGCACTGCATCTTACTATGTTTTTTGGGTTATACGATTATGTACTAATTACGCTAATGGATTAGGAATTGAGAAGTTTTAATATAGGGGAAGTGAACCCACATCTGTGTGGAAAAACAACCCCCAGTTCACTCAAATTAGATTCGAACCTCAATCTCTCCGTCCTCGGCATTCGAGATCAATATAACTAGTAGGTTAGCTAACTACGCCACCGAGGTGGGTAGGAGCTATTTGAATATAGAATTAACAGCTCTTGTCTAGAAAACTGAGATTAATGGTAGGAGGGATCATTGTGCGTACCACATGACACCATCTATCAGGAAATGTTGACTCTATCACCACTAACGCAGTCAGCTGCTCGGTCGGTACAGTTCGTCTGTGAGATCACAACATAGATTTTTTTAAGATCCCATCCATACGATTTAACTAATTGCAATCTAAAAAATCTAGGAAATTTTACAATTTTAAAAATTAATTTAATATCTTTAGAATTTTGATATTTTTATTTGATATATTTTCATGCCAAATTTTAAGTCTTATTTTTATTTAAATTACCCGCCTCGGCGGCGTAGTTGGTTAACGCGCTCGTCGTGTTGAGCTCAACTGCTGAGGACGGGGAGATCAAAGTTCGAATCTCGGTCGGGTGAACGGGGGGGGGGGGGGGGGGGGTGCTAAATGGTTTTCCACTCTCCATCCACACAAATGCGGGTTCAATTTCTCTAATTCAACTTTCCCAATTCCTAATACATTAGAGTAATTAGTACTTACAGCGTATAACCCGAACGGGTAGTAAGACGCGGTGTTAAATATAATAATAATAATTATTAATTAAATTCATTGAGAATATCTAGAAATAAATCTCACCTTAACAATTGTAAACAAACAAATATTTTCTTCTCATGAAATTATTCTATTTGTTCTTATTTTAATTGATAATTTTTAAAACTATAACCTTTGAAATTTTGATTAGTATGTGAATTTTAAAATTCCTTTTAGGAGGGAACAACTAATAATACAATATAAAATATTGGGTAAAAAATATTTTATCTGAGAAAAAATCAAATGTGTCCACTAAAATATGGATTAATTAAAACATCTTTTAAATAAAAATATTAAATATCAATAATTTTTATGGGATGGGTGAAAGTTAAAGTTTATAACTTTTAATAGATAATTATCAAGCTATCTTGGATAATTTGTGTTATCATTTAGTCCTAATTAAATTAATAGGTAGATTTAGATATATTTGTTAGATAGGTTTTATTAGATTGTTCACGAATTATAATTATATTGAATTAGTCAAAAATACACCAATATAAGTTATCCTAGTTTTCTCAGTGTACTATATAGTATTCATGTGCTAAGCCGAATATTTCGATTAACTTTCTTAAAACCCGCTTTGATGGCCACATGGTCTGAGGCAGGGGTCCCGAACCCTTTTGAATTTGCCCACTAATTTTTGACAACAGCTGAAAAGTTCTTGTCTGATAATATTAATCTGTCAATTTTCTGACAAAAATAATGTTTGTGCTTATCTCCAGGTATGCTGTTCTCAAGAAGTTGGTGATTGAAAGCCCCCTCTTTACAATCTCTCCCTCTCATTCCTCTTTCTTTGCCGGCTCATTTTCAAAGTGTACTCTTACTCGGAACTACAGTAGTTTCAAGCTGAATGGTTTTGCTTTTCCCTAATCTCGAAGAGCTACCCCTTTCCATCATTCTCTTCACATTCACTTATACCATGCTAATATTTCATATTTCCTTTGTAAGTATCTTGGCATGGGTCTACCCAGCTTTGTTGCCTGAATAAACACAGAATAAATATATATTTTAATAAATGTACCCAAGCACCAATATGGTGGTGATTAGTTAAATATTTCCTGGTGACTTTATTTTGGTCTTGTTAAAACTTTAAATAAAGCAGTATTTTTACCATTTAGTTTGTCAACTTGGAGTGGGTTGAACCCCTCCATCCCCCTCCCCCCCATGGCTACGGCCTTGAGTATTACCCACAACCACATGTAACGTCACAATCGTTGTTGTAAACTTAACATGTCAGTTGACCGACCGGCAGTGTGTATAGCGTTGAGGCTGACCTCTGAGCTGGGCGGGAGTTAGTAAATTTACCTTAAAAAAGTAATTGGTGCCCTCCACACTACCGTTAGTTTTGAATGAGCTCTAAGGTACATAAAGGTTGGAGACCTATAGTCTAAGGTGTCACTCCCAAAATTATTCTAAGCTGCTGATGATGTAGAGATTGGGGTTTGAGTCCCATTCAGGTGTACTGAGGGTGGTTTTTCCTGAAGTAGTTTTCCACTCTATCTCCATGCAAATTTGAATAAACTTCCTCTATATTCAATCGTCCTCCTCTCTAGCACTTTAGCGTAATTAGTACGTATACTTACAACCAGAATGGGTACTAAGATGCAGTACTAAAAAGAAACTTGCCTGGATATCAATTTTCAACAGTTATTCTCAATTAAAGTTTTCTACTAAATTGGTTTAAAATGATTTTTCAATTCAATTAAATATCTTATAATGTATTATTAATGCGTAACAGCTTAATTCTGCGATAAATATTTTATATATTTAATCTATAGATTATTTAAAAAAATACTTTTGATGTGTATATTTTGGATTAAACTTTTTCATATTTACATGAATAGTTTGGAGTCTGAGTTCAATCCATGGCCGTAGCTGTGGGGGGTGAGGGAGGGCTCTGGGGGTTCAACCCCTCCTTCCGAAAGTGTATAAAAACTACCTAATTTACGATTCAAACAAAACAATAAAATACATCTTTTTAGCTTGTCGCTGCCATTCATATATTAAAATACATTGAAATAAATTGTTTATGATTGTGTTGATTTAGTCAGGCAACAAAATTTGCTAGAGTAATTAATTTAAATTAGTTGAAATCTGATTCCTTGACATGGGAACCCGGGACCTTTGGCTTAGCGTGCCAATGCTCCCCCACTGAGCTATCCAAGGTTCGTTCAGTGCTACTAGTACTATCGCCAGCGATCAGGTGTATCTTTTAAAACTAATATAAATTAATTTAAATATGGTCCCCTCCATACAGACAATGATACAGACAATGATTTGCAAACTGTTCGTTGATATTCCTTGGTAGATTAAAACAAAATTTGGACAAAGTAAATAATAATGTGTTAGTGAATGTGAGGATGTTGTGCGACTCTAGTGACCATTCCGAGACCACGTCGCCCTTAACCCCTTCTTCCTCAAGCCCTCCCTCGCGCGGTCCGCTAAACGGGCCACCGTCCTCCCCAAGGCCCGTCCACTAAGTTCCAAACACTCTAAGAGATCGCGCCAGGACGAAGGGCTCGATCAAGCTAAAGACCATAAACAATAAAAGGGAAAAAACCCTATTCAAAGGTAAAAACATGTAACAATGATGCAGTAGTTTTAGTCTTAGATTAAGAATAAGAAGGTTAAAATAGACATGATAGAATAAGTTAGAGAATAAGACCAAGGAGGAGGGTTGGGCCCACCCTCCTCTCGATGATAGAGATTGCAAATGTACGGACATAAGAAAAAAATAAATGATAACAGCACCTGCTTCTACCTAATGATTTGGTTTCATTTCTTTAACCCAAACAACACTCTGCGCTCAGAACCATTCGGGCTGCCACTTATCCTTCACCCCTCCCCACCTCCTTTTTACTTACAAATGTTTACGCGCTCAGAACCATTCGGGCCGCCACTCCTCATGACCCCCTCTCCGACACCATTCCCGTACCGTCGCAGCAAGGGAGGTATCTGCCGTAAGGCCAGGGGAGAGCAATACCGTATTTTCAAGACCCTCCTCACACAGACACCTTTTCTATATCCATCTGCGTCATCCCCCCCGTTCCCACGCAATCCACCTACCGATTACGACCCCTCTCTCTTCCTCCTCCTTACAATCTAGTCAATTATCACCCCCTGCCCCTCTCAGACCCCAGAAGAACTCATATAAAATGCCTAACGAATAAAAAGGTGCAGCTGAAACTTCGCGACCTAGGTTTAGAAGACGCCCCGTCCAGCTCCCCGAAGCATGAAAGGACAGTCGGGGAAGGAACGACAAGGAGAACTGTTGAAACGTGGTATCTCTTTGAGATTAGGAAGCGACAAAAGTTTTTCAACTTAAAACTATTCTACTAATAGTTCGATCTAGGGGTAAGATGTCAGACTTCTGTGCTGGGGTCCGGGGCTCAATCCTCGGTCCCATGACAGATTTATCTGATAACCAAACCCTTCCTTCACCTCTGACAAGACGTGTATTAACCACAACTTGTGAATGTGTGGAATGTCAGTCCTCCACCGTGGTTCGGATCCCACGTTAAACTGTAGGTCCTCCATTTCATCTCACAATCACCCTACCATTACACATTAGCGTAGGTGCGTATAACACGAAAGGGTATTAAGACGTGTTGCTAAAAATAATAATAATAATAATAATAATAGATCCAAAGTCACGTCACACAAATGAATCGGCAAAGGAAAATGAATTAGAGGGTGGTTATGGGTAATAGGGACACGGGTAGAAGGTGTTAAGATATAATCCCAACTGCTTGCAGTTTGATAAAATATAAACAGTAGCATATTGAAAATAGCGTAGCTGGACATGTTAAATTTATATAACGTGTGATTGTCTTCAGTTTAATATATTGTGGAGACTAGTATTAATTAACTAGAATGAATTTTGTTTTTAGTTGTAAGATCATTTTTGAAAAATTCTTATATATTGGTTTGTGATAAAAACATGTAAAAATTTACTATTTTATTATTAATAATAGGCCTAATTTATATAAATTTTGACTGCAGCAGATCAAACAACTTGAAGTATGAATATCAAAATATTATTTTAAGTAACTTTTGTATGTGTCAAAAAAGTCTCTTCCTATCCGAATCAGACAGTAAACAGGATCATCGAAATAATATTTGACCATCCAGATCACAAAAACAGACACAGAATCTTCCCAAAGTCATAGGTCACACTTCTCAATCCCTCTTAGGTAAAGTTAGTTGGGTCAGTGGTGCTGGAATGTTAGTTTTGTAAGGATGTGGTGAGTTAGTTAATCAAAAATGGGTTTGGAGGGACTTGACCCCTCATGTCTGATACCTGCGCTCAGTCGGTAGCGTGTCTTTCTATTGGGCTAAAGTTCTCGGGTTCGATTCCCGGCATGGCCGAAAAATTTATCATCGGTGAAATGTGAGTTTCCCCTTTCACAGTGATGAATTAATGGCTGTGGACTGGATGTTATGTTTGTTATAGATTTAATTTAGTTTATAAGTCGTCTGTTGACATAGTTAGTCTGTTTAGAAAGTGTATATTAAATACCTCAAGTGTGTGTAGGGGGGGGGGGGGTAGCCCTCACTCTCCTCTACAAGCCTCTAAACTAGATAGTTCCGGAAGCTCTCTCCTGGCATAGTTTTGACAGTGAGAGCACTTTAGATTTTCGGAATAGTCCTCGGCTGGAATATATTTCGAAAACAATATTACTCTATAATATATTTAAAGTGGTCTTCCCTTAAAATTATTTTAAAATTTTGACGCATCTTGATTTATTTCTAAATGTCATATCCTTCATTGTTTTATTTTAATGTAATGCCTTTGGAAGTTATTTAGAGTTGTTTTTAATCGTATAATATTTGAAAATATAGTCTAAGAGGATGTAAAATAATTAATTGGGGGAAATTTACTTAAAGAAATAGCATTAAATTCATTGACAATGTCCCCCGAAATCCCCCTCATCTCGCTATGCTATACTTTATTTATAAATGGCTTAATGTAAGTTTTTGACTTGGAGGAGAAGCTATGTATGTTTCTAAATGATTAACAAATTAAATCCCTTAAAAGTATTTAATCCCTGCCCCCAAAGCCCACCTCTTAATTTTGACCTGGCTAGAGCGTTGTCTCAATTTGACATTTTCAAATGAAAAATAAATAAATATCATAACAAAAACGTCAGGCTAAACGTCATAATACATTTTAAATGTTTAAAATATTCTCATATAAAAAGGTGTGTACAAAATGAAGTTATTTTTATTTATTTAAACGTGAGCGAATAACAAGACATTTGCTCACGGCTCTACAATCTGTTTAACAACCTGGAATAACAACCCTCTATATTTTCTCAACATTTAGATCGTTGTTTCGCCCCATGAGGTGGTTATTGTTGTTTTTGGTTTGCTATCCGTTGTGTTTATGGACAATATAGCCAATAATCGGACCTTTGTATCATTAACAAAGAGGAATTAAACATACACACGTATAGTCAAATTTACATTTAAAGGGTCTTTTATGACATCCAGAAAATCTACAATATTTTATCAAAAATCTAATCGATTATTCACAACATTGTTTAGTAAATACATAAATAGTGATATATTTTGCCATTATTATTATTATTATTATTATTATTATTTAAATACAACTTCTAAATGAGCTTATATAACGCAAACAGTATATTCTATACACATATGTTTATAAAAAGTACCATCGTACTACTTTTAGTCCTCACTAACTTATTGAATCTCTCTGCGCATCCCCAACTGTACGATGGAACAGATGTGAAACTATAACGTAATGATATTTATACGAAGTAGCGTGCTTTGGAACAGTCTGCTTAGTTCGTGTAGCGTCGTGTTTTCCTTAAAGAAATGGGAGGTAGGAATGCAACCTCGTAAATTAGAAGGGATGACACTGAGATTTTATAAATTACCTCACCCAACATCGCTACATAAGACCTTTAGGAATATACTATTTTTTAAAATAAAGTATAAGCAAAATCACTCTTTCTATTTTGAGGGAATTTCGAAACATTGGATTTTTATAGTTTATTCTAGTTATTTAAGTAGTTCAATTTAATTCTAAAAGGTGACCTGGTGGTCTAGGGGTAAGGTGTCGGACTTCTGTGCTGGGGGTCCGGAGTACAATCCTCGGTCCCGGCACAAATTTATCTTATTACCAAACCCTTCCTTCACCTCTGACAAGACTTCTTGTGAATGTGTGGAATACCAGGCCTCCACCGTGGTTCGGATTCCACGTTAAACTGTAGGTCCTCCATTTCATCTCACAATCACCCTACCATTACACACTAGTTAAAGTTTGTATAACCCGAACGGGTAGTAAGACGCAGTGCTAATAATAATAATAATAATTCTTGAAAATACTATTGAAATGGCACATTTTAATAAAAACAATATCTTTGAGAAATTATGAGAATTTATGTTGAGAATTGAAAACAAAGCCCATTAGAATCTAAGCTCGTCTTGCCATATCAGAACTAAGCAAGATGGCGGACATAAAATATTTGCTAATATTTAGATTATTATGATGTATTGTTTCGCACGTTTCAAAATAAAAATGATTTTATTCTGGGATACTCATTTAAAGTATATTTCTGACAAGAAGAATATTGTCTTCCATCTAGCTGTGTATGCAAAAAGTATCTTTCTATCTGATCCTTATTTCCCAGTCAACTGAGTTTTTAAACAGTTTAGGTGACCGCATAGTCTATGGCGCTATTCTCACAGTAGACTAAACCAGCGATGACAGAGAGATCAAGAGTAGAATATCTATTTGGTGTCATGGGTGTTTTTTTTTTAATATTTGTACTCTCTCTCTCTTTTGTTACACTTTCTCTAAATATAATCTTCCTAATCCCTAAAACCAACAATTAGTACATAAACTTGTATTCCTAGCGGGTTGTAAGACGCGGTGCAAAAAAAAAATGTGTATCTAAGAAGTTTAATTATATCTGCCAGTTATCTGTGTGTGCAAGAAAGTTATTAAAACGTTAAAGTTATTACCCAGTTAGTTGTGTGCCAAAGAAAGATAATTATATATAAACGTTATTTGCCAGTTAACTGTGTGTGTAATCTTTCTTTCTTATAAATAAAAATGAATGGTTAATGTTTTGCTAACCGCAAAACTCGAGAACGACTGGACCAATCCGGCTAATTTTTTTCTCTAATATTCTTTGAAGTCCGAGGAAGGTTCTTACGAAGAGAAAAATTGGAAAAATTATACTTAAAAACGTAAAAACCACAATTTCCTTTTTCCCATTCAAAATGTTCCTAGCTGTCAATTCTAGGGATTGCAAACTGAGATTGATTAATCGAAGAATCGATTTTCTTGGCTCGTAATGATCGATTTGAGCAATTAATCGATTAATTGAATCTATCTCAGATACCCTAAAATTGACTTTCAATTCATTTACTTACTGTTTCGTTTTATTCAACTAAAACAAAAGAGTACCAAACCATAATATAAGGAAAAAAAGATTTGAAATTTATTTAGTAACTTTGAATGCATCCGTAGATTTGACACTTTCTCTTTATAAACGTAACCTTAAAGTTAATATAAACTATTTGAATGCATCCTAGATTTGAAACTTTCTCTTTCTACTATATACAATTTGACTTTGACAGTTTTTCCGTAGATTCTCAATTATTGCGTGTTATTTTCTTTGCTGTGTTTAATCTTCACTTCTCAATCGACATATTTATTTATTGTTTAGTTTTATTCAAATAAAACTAAAGAGTACCAAACCATAATATAAAGAAAAAACATTTGAAATATAATAAGTAACTTTATAATTATGAACTTAACCTTAAAATTAATATGAACTACTTGAATGCATCCGTAGATTTGACACTTTTTCTTTCTACGATATACAGTTTGAAGTGCCTCGATTTATCTTTGGTTGATTGGTTTATTTTGTGTGTGTTTCCATTTATACTCAGTCCAAGAGTCATGCCGCCTATAAGACGCGGGTGGATTAATTTAGGTCTAAGAACTCTAAATGATAGAAAACAAGTTAACTTTCATTCTAATCGGACAGCACAGCAACGTGAAGAGCGAAATGAAATTGAAAAGATTCGGATATCACAAATTCGTACAGCACGTCATTCAGCTAATAATCTTGCAGGTTTGAAACGAGCTGCTTTCAGTTACGATGTTTCAATTGACTACAGTGCCTACCAATATGTTTCTATTGGATCTATGAACTCAGGTTTCACACATTGTAAGGCATTGAAATACAAAAATGAAGCCGTTGAATTGTGTTGGGCAAATGGCAAAGTAAAATTAGTGCCATTGGTTCCACCACCAGAGCCATTTTACTCATTGGTTTCAGGAACAGGAACGGATTCAATATATTTCCTTACTAATATCCAAAAATATAACAACTGCTTCCAAATGACTTCATTTGGGGCAACAAATGTAGTTTGGGACAACTTCATGCCAACTTTCAAGGTAATATAAAACAAACAGACTTATCCCCCATATTGCTTTATTTTATTTTGTAGTTTGTTTTAACAAAAGTAACAAACCTGTCTAATTAATTCACAGATACAAGGCCAAATATATCACTGAGCAGGTTCACTGTTGCCGGTGTAAGATGGCGACTACAAATTCCTGCAAATTTATTTCATGGGCAATTTAACACAATAAATTGATCTGCGTTGTGCACATAACAGTTCAGTGAAGAGGTATATTTTAGAAGAATTACAAACTTTCTTTCATCAACACAATCAGTTGGTTACATTGTTCAAAACTGGACTGGATCTCATGCCATATGATAATCAAGAAATTGTAATCAGAGATGATAAAACTCTTGTGGGCCAACATGCAAGACGTTTCAATGCAACAACAATGGATGAAGGTGCCACTGTTATCGTTGGTCAAAATTTGGAAGCCCGTGATATTGCTTTACATCGCCGGAATGATCAGTTACAGAGTGTGTATGAAACACACCGCTCATATGATGCACTACAATATCCCATCATGTTTTGGAAATGTGAAGAGTGTTATCACTTCTCAATCAAGATGATAAATCCCCTTAGAGGTAATTACATATTTGGTTTAGCAATGGAGATTTTGTATCAGCTATAATATGTATTATATGCAAATTCAATCACTGTCATTAAAACAATAATTTATTTACAGGTGCCGAAATCACAAAAAAGTCAGTTCAATGAACTATTATTCATACCGCCTGATGGTTCGTGAAAATGAAGACAATCACATCTTGAAATGTCGACGATTATTTCACCAATATGCTGTTGATATGTATTTCAAATTGAAACAGAGCGATTGACATTCATCAGGTTGAACCAGACCAAACTCCGTTCTGAAGAGTATATTCACCTTCGAGATGCGATTAATACTGATGGAAATGCAGAGAATGTCGGCCGGATGACAAATCTTCCAGCAACATACATCGGAAATCCTCGACCTATGCATGAATATGCTCAAGATGCCATGTGGTATGTTCGTCATTATGGAACAACAGATTTATTTATCACATTCAAGTGCAATCCACAGTGGATATAAATCAAACTTGAGTTATTTCCTGGTCAATCACCCATTGATCACCATGACATTACAGCAAGAGTCTTCAAACAAAAGTTGAAATATTTATTTGATTTCATTGTGAAACATAGCGTGTTTGGCGAGACGCAATGCTGGATGTATTATGTGGAGTGGAAGAAACGTGGATTGCCTCATGCACATATTCTGATTTGGTTGGTTGAGAAATAAGACCAAATGAAGTTGATGAAGGGATATCAGCTGAAATCCCTTATTTACAAGTAGATCCAGGCTTGCATGAAGTAGTTATAAAAAACATGATTCATGGTCCCTGTGGAACACTTAATCAAAATTCACCATGTATGGTGGATGGTAAATGTTCGAAGCGTTATCCACGGGCAGAGAAAATTAATCGGAAATGATGGTTATCCACTGTTTCGTCACCGATCGACTGCAGACAACGGAAGATCAACAATTGTCAAAGTTAATAAACAAGACATGAAATTGATAATAGTTGGATTGTTCCATATTCACCGATCCTATCAAAGACTTTCAAGGCGCACATCAATGTTGAATTTTGCCATTCCGTGAAATCTATCAAATACATCTGTAAATATGTAACCAAAGAAGTGAAATGGCTGTGATTGGAGTTGGTTCAGAGAATTACAATGACAAAGCTACCAAATACCAAATGGGCCGGTATGTTAGCAGTAACGAAGCAATTTGGAGTATTCTTTCTTTTCCCATTCATGAAAGACACCCCACTGTTGTTCACTTAGCCATACACTTAGAAAATGGTCAAAGTGTATATTTCACGGCACAGAACGCATTACAACGAGCTATTCAACCACCATCTACAACCTTGACCTTTTTTTTTAAATGTGTCAGAATGATGAATTCGCCCGAACACTACTATACTCCGAAATGCCAAAATATTATACTTGGAATCAATCCACAAAGAAATTTCAACCAGGGAAACAAGGAAAACCAGTTCCAGGTTACCCAAATGTATATTCCACTGATGCAATAGGTCGAATTTATTCAGTCCATCCAAGCAACGATGAGTGTTTTTATATGCGATTGCTATTAGTCAATGTTCGAGGCCCAACATCATTCCAACAGTTACGAACTGTTAATGGTGGATTGTGTGGCTCTAACAAAGAAGCCTGTCAACATTTGCAACTGTTAGAAAATGACGCCCATTGGGAACAAACTCTCAATGATGCCATACTTTCTTCACCAGCTCATCAAACACGAACATTGTTTTCTATAATTATATCAAAATGGTTCCCATCAAAACCAATTGATTTATGGATCAAATGCAAAGATAATATGTGTGACGATATCTTGCATCAAATGCGCACTAGAACAGGAAATCCAAATTTACAAGTCAGTGAAGAAATTTACAACGAGGCGCTAATATAAATTAAGGACATGTGCTTGATGATGTCAAACAAAGTATTATCTCAATTAGGCATGGCCGCATCCAATCGCCGGATGCACGAAGCTTTTAATCAAGAGTTGCAACGAGAAAAACTGTACGATCTCGATGCTTTAAGAGAATCAGTCCGAATAAATCTTCCGCTGTTGAACCAACAACAAAAGTATGTATTTGATACTCTTATGGAAGTTGTACATGACAGAACTGGAGGGATTTACTTCTTGGACGCTCCTGGTGGTACAGGAAACACTTTTTGATTTCTTTGATTATACCAACAATTCGCTCACGCAATGAAATTGCACTCGCACTTTCTTCATCAAGCATTGCAGCTGCATTGTTGGAAGGCGGTCAAACAGCCCATTCAGCGCTAAAATTGCCGTTGAATACGCAAATCAATGAAACTCCGATCTGCAAAATTTCGAAGACCTCTGCAATGGCAAAGGTTTTGCAGCACTGTAAATTGGTGAAAGATGAATACACGATGGCACATAAAAAGTGTTTGGAGGCATTAGACCGATCCATGCAAGATCTGCGAGACAATCAAAACCGATTTGGTGGTGCGATGATTAGTTAGCAGGAGAATTTCGTCAAACATTGCCAACGATTCCACGGTCAACTCCAGCTGATTAACTTAATGCATGGGTAAAGTCCTACGTTTTGTGGAAACACGTAAAATTTTTAAATTTAAGCAAGAATATGCGTGTAGAGTTGCAAAATGATCGATCTGGAGAAATATTTTCAAAACAACTCATTGACATAGGTAATGGCAACTTTGATTTAGACTCTTTCACTGGCTGCGTTTACCTTTCCTGACAATTCTTATCAGTTTACTGATTCAAAAACCGAACTCATTCAAAAGGTGTTCCCAAACGTTGCTCAAAACTACAGAGATCATATTTGGTTTAGCGAACGAGCTATACTGGCTCCCAAACACATCGCTGTAAATGAATTAAATTTCAAAATTCAAAATGAAATTGCCGGTGAATTGAGGACATACAAATCAGTTGATTCCGCTACTAACCAAGATGATGTCAACTATCCACTCGAAATTTGAACTCGCTTGATTTTCCAGGATTGCCGCATCACAATATTCAATTAAAGGTCAGATCTGTGATCATAATGTTGCAAAATATCAACCAACCGCGTCTTTGTAACGGTACACAGCTAGAGGTGAAAAAATTCCTGATCAACTAGATCGAAGAAACCACTTTAAAGGGAAAGTATAAAGGAGAAGACGTTTTGATACCACGCATCCCAATGATTCCGACTGACATACCATTTGAATTTAAACGACTTCAGTGTCCAGTGTGGCTTGCTTTGCTATGACCATAAATAAATCCCATGGGCATTCATTGAGTGTTTGCGGCATTAATCTTGAAAACCCATGTTTCTCGCATGGCCAGTTGTATGTTGACTGTTTCTGTGTTGGAAAACATCAAATTTGTTTGTTTACGTGCCAGGTAATCAAACAAAAAATATCGTGTACCATAAAGCATTACAATGAAAATATCATTTAACACAATATTACTAAAGTTTTGCAGTGTACGAAATAGAAAATTGAATTTTGTAAGTAGTTGTTGTTTATGATTATGACATTAAAAATACATATAATCGTATATTACCATTATGCAAATTTATTGTTTATTCCATGGTAATTATTTTATAGTAAATAAAGTGATCACTCTGAAATACGTTTATAATCAATTTTTTATTTAAATTACACATTTGCGACTGTATAGTATACAAAACAATCTGTTCTGGTGACCATTACTAAAAACAAAATATGTCATCACGACGTGTGCACTTTATAAGCGACGCCATCACCAGAACTTGGCCAGAAAAGATAAGTTTGTGGGACTGCCACAGTCCAATAGCTTTTAACAGAACGACGTCTGTCAGGTGAGCTAGTAGGTAATCAGGTTTTATTTATCTGAAAATTATCTTCCATCTAACAGTGTGTGCAAGTTCTCTTTCTCTTCTCTTTCTCTCTGAATTCTACCCCAATACATTTGGTTTATTTTTAATGTTAATATGCATAGTCCCCAAGATCATATTCCTTTTAGTAAACACAACAAAATGTTATTACTACGGCTAGAAATTTAAGTTAACCTTACTATTAAATTATCCCCAAGCATTGCCAGACAAGGTGAACAATAGTGTTTCTTTAGTCCTGTTTATTTTTATTTAGCATCGCTTCTTGCTACCCGTTCGGGTTATACGCTTAAGTACTAATTACACGAATTGATTAGGAATTGAGAAGGTTGAATTTAGAAAAAGGGAACGCACACTTGCGTGGAGGGAGACTGGAAAACCATTTAAAAAACCCACGCTCAGTTCACCCAACAAAAATTCGAACCTCAATCTCTCCGTCCTGTGGCAGTTTAACTCAACATGATATAGTTCTGTTTAAAGCAAGATAAATATAAATCAACATTTAGAAGTCAAAATTGATGGTGATTTATAAAATTAAGAGCTAATGAAAATCAAAATCGGAAACAAGGAGATGGAAACTCAGAGAATTTCATGTAACTGGGAAGTGTTCTAACTAAGGATGCCTACTGCACCAAGGAAATTAGGTAAAGGATCACTATGGTAAGGGAAGCTTTCAACGAGAAGAGGTTACTACTGACCATCAAGTTGAGTTTGGAAATGAGGAATAAACTGTTGAAATTCTACATTTGGAACATCACGCAGTATGGAGCAGAAGCTTGGACTCATAGAAAGGTGTAAAATAATTACTTTAAGAGCTTTGAAATGTGGTGCTGAAGAATACTTGAGAAGATCAGGTGGGCAAACAGGGTGACAAATGAAGAAGCACTAAGAAGAGTGGGTGAGAAGAGAACTATATAGAATGTGATTCTTTGGTGAAAAGAAACCTGAAGAGGACATCGATAGAAGGAACTGTCTTATACACGATGGTATAGAAGGAAAGATTGACTAAAAGAGGATCTTAGGAAGAAGGAGGATTCAAATATTAGATTACTTTATGATAAGAAAAAAATCTTGGATATCAAGAAGGAGGTAGAGAGAGAGGGCTCTCTCTTTAACAATCAAAAAGTGCAAAGGTGTCAAATGCTCTCTTTATAACAATGGGTCTACGTTTACGTTTATAATAATGTCATGCAGAAAGTGATAAATGTATCAGAATCAATTAATCAGCCATTTCCTTTCTTAGTGCCTGAACATAATACAAAATGTTCTCGTACACAGTTTATGTTTTGGAAATAGTGTAGTCCTCATTCACTATCATTAACAAATATTTGGTTCAGTTTGCAATCACAGGGTTCTGTATTCAAATGTATTAAAAGTACAGCGATATAATCTCTACTTATTCATTTTATTTTGTGTGCAAAGTCCATTATGATGTCTTTATAGTTATTTTCCATCCTCCCTCCCCAATAGTTCGGGTGCACTATCTTTAGTTTACAATTTCTCTCCTTGTCCCTTGGATTAATTTATTAAAAGTGTATTTTAATAATATATAAATAAAAATATGTCACTTCATATTTATATGTAAACGAAATAAATGTACTTTTGATCTTATAGTTTGAGTAGACTTAATTTCTGGCTTCAAATGTTAATAAACTATTTTTAATTAATTTAATTCATATTTCTTAATTTAATTTTATATGAAGTGTTGTAAACAATCAAGATATGTATTTATCTATATATTCAATTGAATAAAATATTTCCAAACCAACGGTGTTTCTTTAAAATTCGTTTTACACACAATATGCATGGTTCATTACACACTCTCTTTTGGGGTGACCTGGTGGTCTAGGGGTAAGGTGTCGGACTTCTGTGCTGGGGTCCGGGCTTCAATCCTCGGTCCCGGCACATATTTATCTGATTACCAAACCCTTTCTTCACCTTTTGCAAGATGTGTATTAATCACAACTTATGAATGTATGAAATTCCAGGCCTCCATCGTGGTTCGGATCCCACGTTAAACTGTAGGTCCACCATTTCAACTCACAATCACCCTACCATTACACATTAGCGTAAGTTAGTATAACCCCAAACGAGTAGTAAGACGCGGTACTAATAATAATAGTAATAATAATCTCCTGTGCAATTACACCTAACATGATTTCATACAATGCGTCAAGTAATAATGATTCTAGCATATTTATATGATATTATGATATTATAAAATATTTATATAATATATATAGTTTAAATAAAACATTATTTCCTTCAGTGAATCCAAGATATCACTCTCCTGTTATATTGGTTTGCTGAAGACGTGTAATTGGGGCTCGAATTCCGGTTGGGTCTACTAAGGGTAATTTTCACTAAAAGGTTTCTAAACCCTCCTTCCAAACAAATCTGGGTATATTACCTATAAAAATACTTACTTCTTCATCCTAACTCATTAGAGTAACTATCATATATGATATAACCTGAATAGGTAGTAAGACGTGCAGAAAAAAAAATAGATAAACAAAACATTGCTAAGTCTCAGTACGACGTTATCTGTTTAATCATTTAATCGTAAAGTCAACGCGATTTCGCTAACATCCACAGAAAAAAAGGAGGAAAAAAAAATTCAATAAATAGCTTCTGTTCTGGACAGCTACCGAAAAATCTATTCCTCTATTAGATGAGTCAGAGATCAGCCAATTCAAACCTCTCGAAATTCACACTCTCTTCACACACGTATATACATACCTCTATTATATATTATATTTATAAAGGGGGGAAAAAATCGTGTTCTCAAACGTGTTCATAAAACCTCCCCAATGCTTCCCACGTTTTTTTGTTGATTAAAACATGAGAGAAGGTTCTGAGAGGAGAAGAGATAAATATAGCGGGAGAGGAAGAAGAGAAAGGATAGGATCGCAAGTAGAAAGCGTGTACGTGTGAGTGTATGAGTTAGCACTACGTACCCATATGTGTTTGTGTATGTGTGTGTGGTGCACACATATCCAACCTAATTGTAAAGCGAATGTGGCCCTTACCTCCCTTCACCCCTACTCTATCCCCGTGACCTCTTTTGCAGCCTACCACACCGGTATGAAAATTGAATCTGAAAGGTATTTTAATCAAAATATCTTTCTCTCTCACTACCAAACCTTCTCTGCATCTCTCATCCTATGCCCCTCCCCCCTACCCATTTCCTCTTTTACCTAACAAATTTTAGTTAGTGGGTTATCGGTCCGGAGAGTTTAACCTCAAACTGTAATATGTGGGTTGGTTGTCAGTGGAGGGGAGAGAGATAGGTTTCCACTGTATGTCGGTGCAGTGTTACACTATCGGAAGAGGGGAGGTTGGGACCGCAACTACCCGGCTTTCCCCTATATAGTAGCTATTAAGTGGCTGCATCCGCCGGTCTAGAGGATGTATATACGCCTTTACTTTGGTCATTTGGGTGCGTCAAAAGGGGTGACGCCCCCTCTTTTTTTTAAAAACGCTTTTGGCTATTATCTATGGCATGCGACGAGATTCTACAACTATTTTTGTTATCACAATGATAGTTATCTCTTCTTTGTAACAATATTATTAGCTAAAGTGGTTTTTTTTCACAATTTTATTTAACGGATTAGTTTATACTGTAAAGTTTACATTTTAGAAAATCAACTTTCACTATCTTTGAGAGATTTTTTTTGAAAAATCACATTTATTAATCACACGTGGATGAAAAAAACTCTCAGTTCACACAATCGATATTTGAACCCTGATCTCTACGTAACCTAAGATAGAGTCTAATGGGATACTGAGCCCTAAAACATAATAATCACATATGTGAGATAAAAACACGCGTTAAATATGTTTGATGATATTTTGATGAAATACTGTAGATAAGTAGGTTTTTGTAATACTACCTCCTATCTTTCTAACAACACGCGTCATATTTACACAGGAAGTTTTGTGTTTGGGTATTTTCCAACGTTTTCCAGCACTATTTACTCGGCGTCAGCGTATATTGTAGCCTATTGGGTGCCAGGTGTTCTATCAATGTGTAAAGGTGTAGAGGTTAGGCACTATTAGATAATGTTACGTTTCACTTTCAACAAATTATTACAATTTTGGTAAAGATAAAATAATCTTAATGCTTTGACAAAATTCTCTTTAGTACTGCATCTTACTTCCCGTTTGGATGATACGAATATGTAATAACTATACTAATGAATTGGGGATGGGGAAGGTTGAATATAAGAAAGTGTACCCGCATTTGCATGTAGGGAGATGGGAAAACTTTCCTCAGTACACCCGACTGAGATTTAAACACCGATATACCCATATTCGCCATATTTGGCAATTCAGTCTATTGATGGAGTGACGCTTAGACCATGCGTCCATTGAAATGTTTTATAATAAATTAAATATTAATATTTATATCTTAGTTATGATTGTTGCATTGCAATAAAGATAAATCCGCATCATACCGTCAATAAATAATACTATGTTCTTTAAGATGGTAAATTAATACAATAAACTAAGAGCCCGTCTGAAGCCCTAGTAACCGAGAAACAAGATACAAGACTACAATGAATCAGAAATAATAATTAAGCGTGTCTTTCTTCATTCTTAACTCCACAGCAGAATCATTGTTATCAGTTTGACGGATTTTTAATTTGAAAATAACTATATATTTTCATTTCATATGGTGAAACAGTTTCACTGGTCTCGGATACACTGGTTTTTTAAAGTAGAATACAAAATATCTCACTGCAATGTAATATCTGGTTGAAGCTGTGTTACCCACCTAATTTAGTTGCTATTAGTGGGATGAGACAACCACTTAAATACAAAATAATGTAAAATACATCTTTTAAAATATACCTCACCAAGAAACAAAACGATCTATAGACAACATAAAAGTAGTGTTAATTAACCATTTCAAACTTTACACTACAATCGATACAATGTTAAAATAAATATAATATTCACTCACTAACAATTTTGAAACAGACTTATTATTTGTGATTTTTTTTTCACCATGATGGGCTTAACAATTCTTGAATGTCTGTCCAGGGTGTCCTGGAATATAATGACCACTTTTTATATTCATTTGACATGTTACTCGTCTAATGCCACACTGCTCACGACAGATATTTAAGAATTGTTGATATCATCCTGTGAAGAAAATTAAATGTTATCTTAGTAATAGAGCAATATTTTATTTATTTTGGAAAAAAATCTTGAAAAACTACTCGTTCCTGACATTATAACCTTAAATTAGCTCATTAATCATGTTTTGAGTTTTACAAAATTTGTTTGGAAAGTAAGTGATTTAGACACCTCAACCAAGTATTTACTGTATGTATCAACCTATAACGCGAGAACACATATCGTAATTATTTTTAAATAGGCCAATTTATATTTTTAAATTAGTCATAAATAGTAGATCAATATTGATTGATTGGTCCTGAACCTTGATGGCTCAGTTCGGAAACTATCTATATTTTACTATATAATTGAATGGTCCATGGTTAGCGTTCTTAGCTAGTTAGTATTTTCCTAAGTATTATTTAAAATTAGCTCAAGGTAAAATGTTGCTTATAAACATGTTGTAGGTTTCAGTCAAACATGTTCAAGTTTAGTTATATAGTGTCTATACTCGCATCGGTAGGAATCTGTACTACATGTCAGGCGCATACACTCTAATTTCCTTGTGACAAAAGGTTAGGGTTAGAATCCCAGAAGGGTGTACGAGATATTTATCCTTTTACTGTATCGTTAAATTATATCTTTTAAGGTGTTAACAACTGGGCTAAAGCCTACTAATAAGATATTAATATTTTTAAAAACACCACTCATGTCAAACTTTTTAATTTCTTCGTTGAAACATAAAAGCATTTAAAAAACAAACATAAATTGAGACAGTGGTGTATTAATGACTTGATGGAACCTCCTGGATATGATGAACTAATAATGCTAGCATTTTCCGGATAACGTATTGTATACCCTCATCCAAGACCACCTCTTGTGTTCTAGTGGTCAGAGTTTCAGGCTACAGATCCAGAGATCTGGGATCGATATTCGTCGGTGCTTCAAGATTTGTTTTTGAGACAATGGGTCTGGAAAGTGGTCAAATAAGCCTCATGAGGACAAATATGGAGCTATTTGAATGAAAAAGTAGTACTGTGGTCTAGAAATTGAGATTAATGGCTAGAGGGCTCAGTGTACTAACCAATGCCACCCTCTACTCAAATTTGGCACTATCTTTCCAACAAACGTTAGCCACTCGGTGGTATGGATCTATTGGGAGCTGACCCTATGGAGTCGTTTTATCCCCACATGGCGTGAATTGATGATAATTATGATGATGATGTTGGGAAGAGTATAGTAAAAATAAAAAACAATTATAATGATGTAAGGTTAAATTTTCGTCTTTGAATGCTTCAAAAGCAGGTTCTTCCCAATCCTCTCCGACCCCTATCCTCCCTCTAAGGTTTGTGGCAACAGTCAGCCGAAGACATCCGTTCACGGGTCTTCCCGCTGACTTTGCTCTCCGTCCTCCTTCCCCCTTGTGGTCCCATGACATCTCCCCTCCCACATGTCACGGGTCTGATAAGGGAGGAGGGTTGAAGTTGGGGGAGAGTCGGACGCTCCTCAGTTAATCGCCTGTCTGGACGTCGTCCCTCCACACCAACCTACCTCTTCCTCCCCTCTCCTCACTCCCAACTACTAAGATCCATCTACTGAGACGCCGGACGTCGCGTGTTGCTCTAAAGTCTTTCTCTCTCTCATTCTTTCTCACTCTTAACATCTGTCTTGAACTGCATGGGAGACCAGATGAACACGCCAGACACGCATTCCAACTCAGAGCCCAGAGAAGGGGCTACGATTCATAAATCACACACGGACAAACACACACGCATGCACTCACACGGGATTTTTCTTTCTTTCAACACACTCCTCTCACGTTTTCTCAGAATCTACGAGGGGAGAAACGAAAAAAAAAAAAGAAAAGGGGTGGAAACATTTGATACTTTATTTTTTTTATATTTTTTTATTATTATTATTATTATTTGAGAGACTGAAATGGGTAGAAAGAACGGAAAAGTCTCGCTGAAAAGAAGTAACTATCCCGATGTCTTCATCGAGACCTTTGAGACATACAAATACAATAATTGATGTCACTGTCCAAATATCACAAGCGCTGTCCTATGCTCTATGTTGACTTCTAGAGCAGATCTACCCGCTTAGGTGGCCGCGTGGTCTAAGGCGCCACTCTCGCAGTATACTAGATGACCGATGACGAGGAGATCAAGGTTCGAATCTTGAGCGGGTGTAATGGGGGTGGTTTTTCCATAATGGTTTTCAACTCTCTTTCTCACTCTCTAACTTTCCACGAAAATGCGAGTACCTTTCCTCTAAATATAACCTACCTAATCCCTATAAACCATTGGTTTTCTGTGCACCATTCGCAAATAACCGAACTGACCACTTATAGTGCAATGCATGGGTAAGGGATAGTAGGTTGAAGAGGGGAGAAGGGATAGATTTTGATCTGTTGAAGGTAACAATAAACTTTTGTAAAGCGAAACGTTCACTTTGATGTTTATTCTTTTTTTTTTGTATAAAGTGACGTTTAACATATCACGTATGACATATTTTGAGATAGTATTGTAAGGTTTTCAACCAATAGGTTTTTGGCCAGTGGATTTTAATGTTAGAGTTGGTGAAATGGGTAAAGTGGGTCAGAACTTTCCAAACTAACATAAAAAAAATAGGGTAATGATGGTATAACACTTAAACTCAGAAGAAAGGTTAAGAAACTATCCCCCCCAAAAAAGTATGATAATTTCAGATTTTAAAATGGAGATCTGGAAAAGACGTAGGTAGGAAATCATACTTTCTTTGTCAATAAAATGAAAATCTTTTGTCTGTCACGAGCTTAGTAAGCAGATGTCTGAAATTTATAAACTAGTCGCCCTGGGCATAAACATTTGAACTTCCAAACCCGAATTTTAGAATTTTGAATAGTTTTACCCTTCTAACACTTTTATATTTATTTTATACTTTTTAAAATTTTTACTTATACCATTTTACCCTTTTTCTAAAAAAATATTATATTTCCTCGTTTTTAATCTCTTTATCCTTTATACCCTTTTTGCACCTTTCTAACCTCTTAACCCTTTTTACCCAAAATAGTTATCTGGGGCTTAACTAGGTGGTTAGTTTAAGGTGTAAAACGGGAAGAAAAATTGTCAAAAATTGTAAAAAGGGTAAATGTAAGTTTAATCAAAAATGACAAGACCAAAAGGGGAAAACTGCAAAAATTTCCAAAAAGGAACAAAATATCAAAAATGGTAGAATAAATCCAAAATTGTAAAGGCCAAGAACCATAGAAAAGATCAAGGAAAAAAAGCAAAAGTAAATCTAATAATTATAAAAAAGTGTCTAAACGTTAAAAGAGGTAATATGTATATGATATAAAATTAAGTAATGGAAAACGGACCAAAATGGTTTAAAGATCTGAAATGGATTAAAAGGTTAAAATTTGTAGAAAAAAACTGAAAAAATAAAGGGTTAAAAAGGGTAAAAGGCTAAAAACGCAATAACGGGCAAAATGGGTAAGAAGGGTATATGGGGTGAACGTGGTAAAAATGCTATGATAATTTTAATTGGATTTAATTACAACCCTTTAACAACCAATTAGTTATACTGTAAAACTCTTTAGTTTTTATTAGCACCAAAAGGTAACAGTTCAAAATATTGAGTTTAGATAACTTAATCTTCAAAAGATATGCCAGTTCTTAAAAACACGTTCAGAATAGACCTATATCACTATTTCAACATTTTATATTAGTCGGCCTACTTTAGCGATTTGTATCACAATTCAAACCAATAAAACATTAATATTTAAATTTTATTTTTAGATTTGGTTACTGTTTTTCTGTGGTTAATTTTATAAACTATAAATAAAATGTTGCTTTATGTATTCCCAGTGTGAAGCACGGATACAACATAGAGTGTAATGTTACGGTTAGTGTGTGAAATCTGGATAGTGTCTAGATTAGCCGGGAGATGTCAGCATCGGCCAGGCACAGTGGATAAAGTTGAGATATAAAGTAATTTATCTAATTTACGACACCATTCCGATAATATCGACACTAGCCAGCAATACTACGATAACGTGGAATAATATTTGTAAAACTAAGCAAGTTTCAATAGGAATTTTATTTTGAAACAATATTTCAAAATTGGACACTAAATTGGATCATAGCAGTGCACCAACATTTTTAATGCTATATTGTATGCCTTATTTTCCACTGACCTTACCAAACCTAGCTTAACCTAGCCTAACTTAAACTAATCTAAAATAGCCTAAACTCACCTAACCTAATCTAGGTTGACATAGCCTCACCTAACTAACCTAACTATCCTAGCCTCAACCATAGAAATTGCCACTATCCAGGTGTGGGTGGATAATGTTAATATTATTTTGATAAACTTCGAAAAACATTACTCACTCACCTCTCACTCAACATTATCTACGTATTTTTAGTACCGTACACCTTTTTTTGATAATATTGAATCAATCCAGGTTCTGAATTTACCCTTAGCATATATATATATATATGATCCTATTTCCATCAGGAACTAGCGTCGACTAGATTAATTATAAAAAACTCCCATCCTAATCTAAATCTATTCAAATATATAGTCAGGCAGTCTCTCAACATAAATACTAGATAATAATATCAAGATTATCCTAGTAGTTTGAGTGCCTGATTTCTGGAAGACTTAATCTATACCCTAAACGAATTCACAGAGGTAGTTTTTCTCACAATGAATGTTATTCTCTATTTAAATTTGAGTTAAATTACTTTACATTTGCTAAGTAACTCCTTCTATCTCTGATAAATGCATTGAGAGCCCATCTTACCCCACAGGTAGTACCATTGGTGGACCAACATTTTTGTGGCCCCGAAGCTGTAACTGTCATGGGGGCTTTCTCGCAACCAGTTCTGGGTAGCAATTGCTATCTTTTCAATGGGGTTGTTCCCGAGAGATCACCGATTAAAAAAAATAATTGAACTACTACTCAGACTATAATTGCTCTAATGGATTATCTCACATGTAAAATGTCGCTCGTAGCCATATTGTTTACTGTTTAGTCTGGTCTATAGGCATGTTTTAGCAGTTGAACTGTTATCGATTTTTACGACAACAACGTTTTAACGGTTGACCTTGTATCAATGTTAATAAAATGTTTATGACCAAGACGATACTAGAGCTCTGTTTAGTAACTTTTTCCTTGACCAGACTAAACAATATGGTTTCGACCAAAGAGTCGAGAATTTGTGCGTCAATTTCAAAACAGTATCACTTCTTATGTTGGATTTAAATGACTTAGTCAATAAATTTTAAGCTGTTGTAGATTAAAATAGACAGCAATTATTATCTTGAAATACATTACGGTAAGTAGTTACTTAAAACCATTTTTGCTATGGCTAAAAGAAAGAGAGTACTACATGATACAGGCCTATTTAATATTACATACGTAATTCATGTTTTCTAAAATTATTTTAGGGAAGATACGTTTTTACTTGATATCTATGATGTGTAAATATTAGGACTAGTAAAAATAAGCAACAATCTAACAAAGAATAAAATTAGATAGCTCATTTTCCGTCGATTTGCAGTACATCTAGTAGGATTTCAAAAATTATTCATCTTCCAGATGTTTGATTTACTGTGCCCTAACCAACATTTTTGTTTAAGAAAGACATCTCAAAATAGTTTTCGCACTCCACCTTGGTCAGAACCATTTGATTGTAAGCCCTCAAAACCAAAACGTAGCCAGGCAATCGCTAAAACTCGCCTAAGGAAAGCGTTACCAAACCGAGCTCTGCTATCGTCTCGGTCATAAATATTTCGTTAACATCGATACCAGGTTAGCAATGAAAACACGCCTACTTGAACCTCACTGGGATAATAGTTCCCAATATAGTGGTTTTACTATATTTGAGGCTACTGTTTAATGATACAATCAGCAAGAACTCCTTCTAATAGCTTCCTAGAATATTTATATTGCTTATAGGGGATATAATATCCTAGCGCACGTTCTCTGAAATAGGGCTGGGATACTATTTCCCAATACACCATAACTTTTATTTTAACTATTTTATTTATTTACACTATATTGTTAATACTTTTTTTAAAACATTTCTCATACAATAGAGCCACAATTTTAAAGCAATGTGGACTAAAGACCATTAAGAGGCCCTCCGGGATTAGGGGCCCTGAAGATTAAGCTTCATTAGCTTCAAAGTAGATCTGCCCCTGGTTAGTATATAAATTAGGTGGGTCATACAGTCCGAACCAAATGTCATATTGTGTGGTGAGATTTTATGAATTTTAATTTAAATTACTGTGGAATTGAGACAGGTGTAACAATTTTACCATATTTTAAATGTTAAAATCTAGTTAAAGTAGAGTTATTATAAAAATTAAATATTATTAAACTGATCCCAAATATTTCTCCCTTATCAAATAAAGAATGATGGCAACCTCAATTTGCACAACAGAAAGGTGTCAGGATCTCAATAGACTGCATTTCCGGTGATAGGGGGGTTTAGGTTCGTATCTTTGTAGGGGTCACATTGAAGTATTACACCCAATTGCATTGATGAGGGAACTTAAGGTCTTATGGAGACCAGCTTTATCTTCGCTCTCTCTCGGTCACCTGATGACAAATCTCCTTGCTCTCAGCTATGTCTAAGGGTGGGGTGAGGGGTGAGGAGCTACTGGCAATATCGACTAACCAGTGTTGCCAAATCTCCTCGTTTCAGCTATACTGAAGTGGTGTGCTGAATGATGAGCTACTGGCAACATCGACTAACCACCGTTGCCAAATCTCCTCGCCCTCCGCTATGTCTGAATATAGTGTGCAGGGGTGAGGAGCTACTGACAACATCGACTAACCACCGTTGCGAAACTTGTCATATATTTTGGGAGAGCGTGACCACATTGAAACGAGGGAGTGACAGCGTTGTTTCCAACAATAACCAAACAGTTCCCTCACGGGTTTAATTTACTTACTTTTGCTTCCTATACCTTACCCATTAGAATGAGTTACCAATCTCAAATATACTAATTAAATAAATGGTATGGCGCATAGCACAGACTTCCTCTCGCTTTTATCTTAAAATATATATTTACTAGAAATTCATAAGTTTGTGAAAAAAATTAAAAGGACTATACATTGGTGTAGAAACACTACAACAAAGATCAAAATGAAATAATATACACTGTAAATTACTCTTTGGCATTAGGAACTAGAAATACTGTTACAGAAAAATGAAGACAAGATTGGAAGAAACCTCAAAGTCATTATCATAAGAAAATGAGAATTGATATCTTGTATATAATTATAAATAATGTCTATATACAATTTAATAAAAATCGTAATAGCTCGTTTTGAGATTTTTTTTTAGTTTTGTCCTTCAGTACACTAACCTTAATTTCATGGTTGGACGTATAATTCCAAAAGAATAAACCATTGCGGAGGGGGGGGGGGGACCTTATCAAAACCCCAGATACCAATTTTGAGCTCAAAAGGTAAAATAGTTTCAGTTCTAGCCTGAGATACAGACAGACATACGTGATTGTGAAAACCAATTTTGGTTTCAGTGGATCATGAAACGTCAACATTTATCAAAAACTCGAGTTCGATTTTGTGACGATCACAATACTTTCTCTCCGAAGTGTCGAAAGAAAGTAAAAACAATAGCACGTGGCAGTCAAATACACTCTCACTGAGTTGACAGCTCGTAACAAATTAATTATTTTCTTAACTATTTGTAGGGTAATATTCTTTTGAAACTAACTCATTCATATAAACAAGTCCAATTTATACCTAAATTTAACACGCGTTGTGATTGTTTGAACACTTCCTTAAAACAAACCGTTACTAAACAAACCCTTTCGCACCACTTTTGACAAGAATGAAGCGTTGATATGGTGTAATTTACGAGGATGTATTGTTTAGACAAATCAAAATGTTTAGTTAAGTGGACGTATATATTTTGCCCGTGTACAGTATTAATTTCCCAAAGATCAAACGTGTCATACACACTTCAAAACCACTCGCATTTGACTTGTACGCTTTGTAACAACACATTTTGAACCTATGTGAACATGTCAAACATATCAGGTGAAGTGTTCTATACTTAGCGACAAAAGGGGTTGGAGGGGAAGTGGGGTATAGATTGAAAAGACGTCAGCTGCAATAACAATATTAATGAAATAGTATGCAACTATAGAGGGTAAAGTACCTCACAAACACTCCAAAGGAATTCACACATAGGCACTTCTCTCACTTTACCAACATCCCCTCCACTATCATTTCACCCACCCCTACTATATCCTAAATTAATCCACCACCATCCAGCCTCTTGAACAAGGGTGAACATATTTAAACACATTATTGACATTTTTTCCCATCATTTTGACAGTTTAAAATTCTTTGTATCCGTCAACGACATTATATATATTTTGTAAAACAGCTAAACAGGAAAATTAAAATTCTTGAAATATTTATAATATAAAGTAGTAATTTAAAGTACAAGTAAAATGAATATCACTAAAATTCTTGAAATAATTTTTAAAAAATGTAACCAATTTAACTATCACTTATTTACTTATATTTTGTTTTACTGGGACAAGTTAAACTTGTAAAAAAATTATTATAAAGGTAGTTTAAACATTAAAAAATAGTTTAACAATGTATTTATAAATTTGTATTATATTCTGATCTTTAAATATTTGATAAAAGTTTGAAGTTTTTATGATGGCGTGTCGTTGATTAATAGAGCCATTTTAACAACAATTAAAAATACATAATGTGATAATTTTCACCAAACTAGAACTTTTTTTATATCAATTACTCTTGCCAGCCTGTGGCCTGTGTCAGTTTTTATCCAAGCCGAACTTTTCCAATACCGGCCTGCTACGCCTGTAGTAGCTTCATATGACTTATAATCTACATATTCAGACTAGGACAGGTACAACATCCAGTTCCCGGCCGTTAATTCCTCTCTGTGAACCCACCTTTCACCAATAAAACCCTTTTTAGCCATTCTGTGAATCTAACCCGGGACCCCTAACTCAGTAAACACACTCTCTACAAATTGAGATAAGGTGTCGACTATTAAACTAATATTTAAAATACTCTTTTGTTCATTACATTGTTGAATTTTATTTTAAATATTTATTTTAAATAGTGAAATAAGTATCTATCAAGCATTTAATCACTTAAGAATAAAACATTTTTTTCCGAAAACTTTGATTTAAAACCCCTCTTCTAAGTAAAAGTGTTAGAGAATTTTTCACTTTGCCATGCTAACGCGTTAAATAGGAACGGGAAATCTCCTCAATTTGGAAAATAAAACCTTTCTTTGAAGTTGTTTCATTACAAAGGTCTTACGTAAAATAGAAAGAAACAGAAATGCAACAGGCGCTTATTATGGCTCTATTGTTAAGTTTTGTATGGAAATATATCTTACCAGTTTTTAGTTCAAAGGCAATACAAATTCATAGTTTCATTATTTTTAGTTGGTAAACCAATTTACATATATGTATTACTAATCTTTAGCTGAGAGCTTTATTTTACCGGTGGGATCTATAGCAAATATCCTTTACATTCTTTGTTGAAAATATAAGTTATTTAACACCAATTGTATTACGGTATTGTTAGAAGGCAGTACCACATTAGATTGATGACAATTTCCTTTCACGATTTCCACCCCCTCACGCCTCTACTTATTTTTCAAGGAGTCGGTTGAGTGGCGGGACAAGAATAAACAAGGAGAAGCGCATGCGCATAAGAGAGCCCTCTCCCGCACCCTCCCTAAACCCTCGCGGTTCCGTGACGTCACGAGAACGGATATGGGGTAATAGAGCGCCGTCGGAAGTTGTAGGTTTCCTACAAAATGGAATAGAAACGAGCGCTCAAGCCATACTCCCTTCTCCCCTCCTGGGCCATCAGTTTTGAAACTTGTGAGAAGCAAGTCGCTAGCGGATTGTTCGATACTCGCTCGTAATCTTGAAAATATCTAGTTTTGAAACGCCCTAGTTGTAAAGCTAACCTAACGTCACACTAGCGACTTGCGAGAGGATTCAACTCACTAGCAGAACGCCAGACGATACAGGAATTGTCTATCGAGTAGAGCAACATAAAACAAGATGGACGCGCTTTCTTTTCTACAGTTGCATTTTTCTGAAAAGAATTTTGTTAGAAGAAAAGCACCAATGTACAAACTATATACTTAAACGAAAGAAAAAATATAACAAGGTTTAACAGGCACAATGTAGCCTTCAGTAAAACAAATCTTATTAAAACGATATATTTATATGAAAACAAAAGACAGTAACTTAGTTTAAACCATTAATTAACTGTCATATTAGCTCAATCGGTAGCATGAGCTTCTACTAATTTAGAGGTCACGTTTCAATTATTGAATCCAACTTTAAAAAGTATATCTATATTTCCAACCTATTGAAAAAAATAATCTTTCTACTCATTAATTGTATTAAAGTAAAGAATATTTTTAATATTTAAATCTGTATAAAACATATATGATAGTTGAGCCTATGTATTTTACAACAATAATCTTATTTAAAATAATCAACAATTTTAAAAAAATTAATAAAAAGCTTAAACATATGGTGCACGGTAATCTTACTTCTTACTAATATTATAAATGCGAAAGTTTGTGTGTTTGGATGTTTGTTGCTCAATCACGCCAAAACTGCTGAACGGATTCGAATGAAACTTTGTACGTTGGTAGAACATGTCCTGGAATAACATATAGGACTATTCCCAACCTTTGATTTTACATTAATTTTACAATACTAATGTTTAAACTTTCTTATACATTAATTTTACAATACTAAAGTTTGAACTTTTCGTATACAAGATATATTATATAATATTATATATTATGTTTCGTAGTAAAAGAAATATATATTATTTAAGTTATAAATTATCAATTTAAATTTAAAAAAGTTTAGTTAAAAATTAAAAGATTTTATTAATTATTGCGGGCGAATCCGCAACGGGTAAAAGCTAGTTCTAAAATGTTTTACGCAGGTGAGTAGTTAAACAAACTAATAATGGGTTTCTGTAAAAAAAACTTTATTTAAAAAATAACTATGCAAGCTTATTACCATCAAGATTGTGAGCACACTTTACATCACTATTTCTAATTCAAATAAAATTTAAAAGTATTCAAGGATTTATTTTGAAATATCTGACTATATTACTATCACATGGGCTATATCAATTATAATAAAATGAAGGCTGTGTCTGTTTATCTTAAGAATTACGTGATATTTATAGCACGCAAAGGTCTGAAATTTAAAAATTAATAGCCCTGTGTACAAACATGTGTAGCTCCAAATTGAAATTTTAAATATTTTATCAAATTTATTAAAATCTGAGTTGGAAGAAATAAAATTAAGATATTTATTTACTGTCCATTTAAGAAAAAAAAGCTTTACCCCAGGAAAACTGGGTACTTCTGCAACTAATAACTATAATTACCACGATTTTCGACACAAGAGAGGGTACTGTACGTATAAAACCCCCTATCAAATTCTTCCTAACAATAATTTCCCATGTCCTTGACCCTATCACTGATATATTTGATCACTCTCTACGAACTGTATTATTTCCTAACATTTGGAAAACTGATATTCTTAGACGTATTGCAAAAATTGCTTCCGTGATATAAAGGACTATAGACCAATAAGTGTCCTTCCAACACATTTCAAAGCCTTAAAATAATTAGTGCATAGTCAAATCTACCAATAATCTACTAGACCAAATCAGTCTTGATTTCTACCGCCCCTTAGCACAGCCACAGCACTAATTAATATTTCAGATGACATAAGACTGGCTATGGACAACATACAATTACTGATATTATTAACATTCTTAGATTTTAGTCGCGCTTTAATAGAGTCAATCTTGAAATCATAGTTGCTAAATTATCGTCATGTTCTAATTTTTCCGGCATATCTATAAATAGAATTAGCTTATACTTATCCGTATTGCAACAATATGTCGCTATCGGTAAAATCCTTATTAGGTTTGGCATAGTGTAGATGTGGGAGTACCACAGTGGCCATCTAGGACCACTGTTAATTTTTGTGTTTATTAATAACCTACCAGCTCGTCTGTAGATCACTAAACATCACTTTTACGCAGATGATTTCAAAATGTATTTGTTTTCCCCTGTACATCTATTAAATTTTTCCTTTGCCTTAATAAAATCAGATCTTAATGCAGTGCACCAGATGGATAACTTACAATGGCTTGTTTACTAATATTAGTAAATCTCAATTCATTATTATAGACTGAAATAAACTTAAAGTTAACTATAAACTTTTTTAATCTACCTAAAGCAATATAGAATAAAAACATAATTTCTATGGTGCCTACGGTGAAAAAAAAAAAGTTGGGCAAATATATTTAAGATACTCTTCATGATCTTACCAAGTAACTCATATATTTAAAAAGATTTTTGTGTTTTTGCTTTAATTAAAGTGACCTTAATAATATCTTCTTACTGCTCTTAAAAAGCACTTGTTCAAACTCTTAATACTTCCTCATTTCGGTTACTGTGATATTGTTTACAATTACTTGACTGTTGAACTCGCTAGTAAATTACAAAATCTTCAAAACACGCGTGTAAGATTTTTCTTCGACCTGCGATCCTTTGACCATATTTCTACATATTATAACAAACTTGACTGACCACGACTTAGACGGCATCTACATACTCTTGTAATGACAAAGAAAATGTTGCCAACAGGATATCCTCAATACCTCTCCTCACGTCTAGTTCCTCTTCATGCTCATCCTACATATTCTCGGCACTCGCTCACGTGATACTTAAACTTTCCATCCCTCTTCACAAATCCAACTTCTCTTCTCTCTCTTTTATTGTTGCTGGAGCTCGTCCCTGGAATGCTCTTGATCCAAATATTAAAACTGCTGCCACAATCAAATAATGTCAGCATGAGCTTACTCAAGGTCTGCCAACAGATTCTCAATCGTCGATTAGAGGAGATTTGTAGGATACATTAAGCATGTGAGTGCAGAGTATTATTATTATTACTATGTATACACATTTATCTACTCAATATAGTTATTAAATATTATCAGGATTTATTTAAAAATTAATTGATATATTCATCATGTTAAATATGCTATGAGTAGTATAATGAATGGTATAGTGAATGTGCCTGTAGTAGTGGTCTATTGAGTGCCATAATGTTTGTTTTTTCCTCTCTCTCCTTTATTTAGTTCTACTTTCCTATTTTATTTTATTTTAATATGTTCATATATGTACAGTTATACATGTGGGAAATATTTTTTTGTTATTATTTTTGTACATATATTACAATTAGTTTCTAGCATATCAAGTTTTAAATGTATGTTCTTTATTATTGAGTTAAGTGTAAGAAATTGCACTGGCCTTAGCTTCACCCAAATAAAGGCATTATTATTATTTTATTATTATTATTATTATATTATTATTATTATTATTATTATATTTTTATTATTATTATTATTATTATTATTATTATTATAATATTTAAAACTAATCAAAACGACCAGACCATTTCGCACACTGCACTCAATAGAATAGATGCGTTTCCTTTTGTTTTAAATATTTTGTACAGTCCCGTGTTTTAATCTCATTGCTTTAGACCTTTGAAACAGTATCGTTTTTCTAGTGTTGCCAGATTGAAAACTCAGTCGCTAGCAAGTAACCAGTATTCCGTAACACACCAACTCGCAATAAAACAGAGGTATTTCAAAGCTATATCTACCTACTGTAACTGATTGCGAGTTAAGCCGTTATGTCATACGCGTTCACTCGCTTACGAGTTTTCTCGCATGATTCAAAACTAAGGGCACTTCCCCTGATTTCTCTCAGTCAAAGCCGAACCGATTTTATCACTAGGGATGGAATTGCTATTTAGCAGTTGAAACTTATAATTATTATTATTATTATTATTATTTAGCACCGCGTCTTACTACCCGTTCGGGTTATACGCTTGAGTACTAATTACGCTAATGGATTAGGAATTGGGAAGGTTTGAATTAAAGGAAGTGAACCCACATTTGCATGGAGGGAGTGTGGAAAACCATTTAGGAAAAACCATCCCCAGTTCACCCGACCGAGATTCAACCTCGATCTCTCCGTCCTCAGCAGTCGGGCTCAACACGACTAGCGCGTTAGCCAACTACGCCACCGAGGCGGGTAAACTTATAGTTGAAATTACACTTTATTCGTGTGGTTTGGGTAAGGGGAGATGTAAGTTTAAGGGGTTTATTAGAAGTTAAAAGAAGATTAGGAAAACCGTGTATGAATATTACTCATCCAGCATTTCCATATATTTACACTAATTTATAATGGACCAAAAATGTATATTTGTAAATGAAATACACACATATTTTCGTGGGGTAAGAGCATAAAATTTTTAAAAAACAAAACAAAAAAGTGATCCAAATTTCAATTTCAATCCATATTTCCATTATTGTGGTGCTGGCCAACAATTGTGAGCCTACGATAGGCCAGCACTGACAAGTACCATTAAAAGCAAGTACGATAAGAAAATAGAATAAACAATAATATGATAATAACTAATTAACTATACATACTGATGAATAGTTATAGAAAAATAGGATATAGCAATAACAAAAATAATAAATAATTAACTTGAGAGTAGTACAATCTTAAGTATTAAAAAATTAGTAAATAAACAAAAAATTCAGCAGTAATGTAAACTTAAATATTCGGTGCAGAACTTCTAGAGGATTAATTAGTGATAAAACAGTTCCTTGAATAACACTATGAGTTTTGTTCTTCTTTAATGATAAATGTCAAATTATATAAATCTGGAATTAGCACTGTGGGTAAAACGGCCTATAGCGCTCACCTTGTAAAAGTTGTTGTGATGAAATAATTTAGGATTACGAGTGACCCGATAAGTGACATAGATACCTACATAATCAAGGGCCAATCTACAAGAAATTTCCCTGTTGAAAATATTAAAAACCAAAAGTGCATCACCATAATTATAGTCAGAAGAGAGTTTGGAGCCCTAATATTAACAATAATAAATATAATAATAATAGGACGAAATAAAATAGATTGTTTAGTTAAAATCACTTTGATCTCAGCTGCAAATACGTTTGTTTCAAAGATGAATTTTGAGAATCAATAAAAATTTAATCAATCTAGGCGTATTACACAAAATTTGATACACAATAAAGACTTATTAATAAGACAAATACCTTGTTTCCTCAAACAATTAGAGGCTAATAGAAGTGGATATTAGGTTAGACTGTTCTTAATCACCAACTCTAATCGTTTCAACTATCCTTCACCAGCAACTTCTCTTTTCAACTGCCCCTAATCACCAATTCTAATAGTTTTAACTGTCCTTCATCACCAACCGGTTTCCTTTTTGCGTTCGAAAAATGATCTCGGTCTTAATGTTATTTGGTTTATTTGTCTTTGTTTTAAAGCAGTATTCACGGGTGACCTATTTTGGTCAAATTATTGATAATTATTACAAATTTGGGAGTGTAGCTTTAGCTGATCTGTCATAAGCTAGATTGTAAGTCGTGTACTATTTTAAGCAAATCTTTAGAAAGATCGATTCAATTAATAATAATAATAATAATAATATATAATAATAATAAAATAATAATAATAATAATAATAATACTCCGACACCTTATCACATTCTGTAGCGTGTCTGCCTACTGAGAAAAGGGTCCCAAGTTAGATTTCCGGCATGGCCGATAATTTATCGTTGATGAAAATATGGGTTAACCGTCTCACATAAATAAATTTACGGAAGGGGACTGGATGTTTTGCCTGTCCTAGTCTTAAGTTAGATTATAAGGCATATGAAGAAGCCATGACAGGACTAGCCAGCCCGTAGTGGAAAAATATATTACTCGAATAAAAAAGCTGGCCCAAACCAAAAGTTGAAAGCAGTAATGGATGTAATTTTTTTATTTATTAATAATAATAATAATAATAATAAAAAATAACATGTTATTACGTATCTGCTATCAATATAAATATTAAATACGAAATATAAATTTATTTAAGGATATGTCTCATAAAAATTAAATTTTTACATTAAAATTGTTTTATCTGATAAATATAGTGAATATTATTAAAATTACCTTGGATTTACTACAGTACTATTTAATTTCTTTTAATATATATGTTTTGTAACATATTAAACGATTAGAAAATAATGTATCTTTTTTTAATTATAAATTCATAACTGTCTCGTTCTATTTTGTAAGTATTCCTAAAAAAATGTATTTAAAGAATATAAAGAAAATTACTGATGCAATAAAAAAAATGCGCTTGTTGGTCATAAACATATCGTCTGTGGAAATTATAATCCACTCCCAAAGCCCACTCTAGGAGAAAGATTCGGAGACTGGAAGGAACGAGGAGGGCTAGGGGAATGGAGGGGGTTAGGGGAAACTAGGAGCACTGAGCGGTTTTTACTGTAGAAGGCGGCACATAATTAAACTCCTGTGCAAGTGGCTCGCAAGGAATTATGGGAGATCGTGGGAAACTCGGGAAGGATTAGGGCTCAAGCTGTTTCGCTCCATGTTGTTCTCCACTTAATGAGGTTTTTCTAAAAAATATATATATATATATATTTTTTTTTAGGTGGTATTGTGTGTTATACTCTCAAGTATGAAAAACAACGTGTTTTACTTTCATGAAGATAATCTCTGTAATGTACAACTTTGATTTAGACAGATTTTCTTATGTCCTTAATTCTTTCTTTTGTTAATTGGTCGTAAATAATCTTTGTGTAGGCTATTAAAGGCTAATTTTTAACTTGATTTTTAAGATAAAATAATACAACCAAAATCTCACTCTACCACTTACAGAATGTAACTAATATTTAGAAGATTTGGGTTTTGATGTTGGCTAACTTATATAATCTGGAAAAAAAACATCAATTACCAAACAATTTCTTAATTTTTAAATAAAATATATTGTCATATTAATCGTATCCACATTTTAAGAAATTCATATTGTCACCTAAATTACTATAATTTAATTGCTTATACAACTATAGGTTGGGGATGGTCTTGAACATTATTTATATATTAATGAATCAGATAGCTGAAGCTATCATCTAACATTTTAGTGAGGCTTAACACCACTTAGATATCATATTCTGAAAATTGAAAAATGACACCTGGACATGGGAATCGAACCCGGGACCTTCGGCTTAGTACGCCAATGCTCTTACCACTGAGCTATCCAGGATTCGTCCTTTGCTCATGGTCATTCTTCACTCATATTTTTAAGGCAGAGTCTATGATGGCTTGTGATCCCATATAATCACATGTTTATAAGCTGACGACTTCTGCACGTCCATCATAGAATCTGCCTTAAAAATATGAGTGAAGAATGACCATGGGCACGGGACGAATCCTGGATAGCTCAGTGGTAAGAGCATTGGCGTACTAAGCCAAAGGTCCTGGGTTCGATTCCCATGTCCAGGTGTCATTTTTCAATTTTCAGAATATTATTTATATATCCATGAACTGTATTCTTATAAAACCCAGTAGCTAAGAATATATTAAAAATAATTTAAATTGGCGGGGGCTCAGCTTAAATAAAGCAAAATATTACATCTACTTTAGTGACACTGCTTACTGTATATTTGTGTTCGTTAGTATACCGAACAGTTAAATTAATATTCTGAAAATAATATTTAAAATCTTGATTTTTCGTGTTTTATAAACTGAATAATATTCAGATAAAAGCACGGATTATCTTAAAAACAAACACCGGAGGTAATGGTGATAGGCTGACAGTGTGGAGGGTGATTCAACACGTGGTGTGGTACTGACATTGCTAGCTCCTCACAGCCACATAAATATAGACCTGCTGTTGTGCCCCAGCGCAGGAATAATAATAATAAAAATTACCACCGTGTCTTAATACCCGTTAGGGTTATACGCACTTAAGCTAATGTGTAATGGTAAGGGTGATTTTGAGATTAAATGGAGGACCTACAGTTAACGTGGAATCCGAGCCACGGTGGAGGCCTGACATTCCCCAAATTCAAAAGTTGTGATTATTACACGTCTTGCCAGAGGTGAAGGAAGGGTTTATCAATGGGATAAATCGGTGCTGGAATCGAGGATTGAACCACGGACCTCCAAAACAGCCAGGCATAATGGCTTTGCAGTCCGACACCTAAGCTCATTCGGTAGCGTGTCTGTCTATTGTCTCGGGCTTGATTCCTGGAGTGGCCAAAAAAATTGATGATGGTTGAGATATGGAATTACCGTTGCACAGTGATTACATAACGACCAGAGACTGGGTATCAATTTAGTTTATAGGCCATGTGCTGACATGATTAATCGGTTCAGAAAATGCATGTTAAACACCTTGAATAAATAACTGTCCATGAATGCGTTACAGAGTAGTAATAGTTTTTCTCAAATACATAAGTATGAATTAAACATAAGTACCGGAAATGATTAAAGGTGATTATATTTAGAGGAATTGCATACACACTACCCTGGAGAGAGGCTGTAAAACACATTGATAACTCGCCCATTGAAAACCATCCGGCCTGGAATTTGAATTTAAACCTTTATCCAAGTGATCTCTGGGACATTATATATGTATTTTATTCACCCATTAGAAAACTTTATAAACATAAGCCCATACTAAAATCATATACTCTATGTAAACAACATCTTGTGAATGTGGGGAGTGCCAGGCCTCCACCGTGGTTCGGAGTCCACGTTAAACTGTAGGTCCTTCATTTCATCTCACAATCACCCTACCATTACACATTAGCGTAAGTGCGTATAACCCGAATGGGTAGTAAGACGCGTAGCTAATAATAATCTATGTAAACAACATCTTCTGTTTTTAAGTTGGTGATCACATTTTTTGATTTTATCTTCATATTTTTTAACATTACATTTTACCACCCGTTCAGGCTACACGCATATGAACTACTAGTTACATTGATTATTTAGATATATGTTAGTTTGAGTTCAGAAGAAGTTTACTCACATTTTCTTGTTGCAAGAGTTGATAATCATTTAGGAAATTCCACCATCAGCACAAGCAACCATAATTCGAACCCCAAGCTTGTGCTGTGCTCGGGTCCGTTTGTCTGAGGATCTTAATTAGAAGTAATAATCAAGCCGTGGATGCCGTCATCGGCAGTCCAGTTTATTGCGAGAGTGACGACATTGACCAATCGACAACAAAATCGGGTTTGTGGTTAGTTCTTTGTGTCTGTTTACCAAAAGGACATATAATAAGGAGGTAAGGATGATAAAGGTTATATAATAGGAGATAGTATGTGAACACAAAAATGACAATCACAATTTTATATACCATAACTATTGCAGATTACCGGAACGCGAAACAAGGCAATCTCCAAGGATTGACAGCTACTACATTGACCCTTCTGGTTATCTGGTTATCAGTTAAACAAATGTTCGTCCAACTTAATACATTTTATTTCAACAATCTAACAATCTTCTTAGAGAGAAGCTCCCCTACCCAGCAACAAACATAATGCAGACTGGACCAGACAAAACAGCACTTTAGTCGGGTTCTTACCATTGGAAGTCTCGGCTGAAAGGACTGGGAAGGTGTGCCAAATGGAAACGGGAATGTTGCACAAAGAGCTTGAAGCTCTCCGTGACAAGAATGGTGAACCCTTTCATTCGACAGGAGCAGTCGGAAAAGTATTGGACTCAAACCCATTTTCTGTACAAGGAGCTATGCACCTTGTCTCGAAACTGCCAATGACAGAGTTGTTAGCGAGATTGTCTGTAGCTCTAAGATTCCTTGGTTTTGCCCCAGCAGATATAAAAATAATTAAATATTTGTGTAATCCTTCATACACAAAACTCGGTAGAGAAACTTGTTCTTAAATAATGATGGTAGCTATTACGAAATAACCAGTGATGTTGTTCATTTTAAATATATGATCTACTCCTATAATCATGGTTTTTGTTTTAATACTTGTTTTGTGAATAGTTAATTTTACCAATAAAAACATTAAAATTTCTTTCGGAAAAAGGTTCATGAGTGTATTATTAAAATTTAATACATATTATATCATACAGGATGTTTCAAATGTCACCAAACTGTAATTTTGAAAATGAATTGCTTTAAGACAAGAGAAGACATCTGAGCTATGTTGCTTATGGTATGTATGTGTGACATTAATGAACGTTCTGTAGAAGAGACATCACTGCCTGCCAGTTCACATGTGCGAGAGTCAGCCGGAAATGTTGTTCTATCGACCCTGAATCTCAATCAAGATCAGAGGGTCAAGTTGCTCGAAGATTATTTTGCGGGAAAATCTTGAAAACGTTGCATCCAGTTATTTCAATAGAAGTTGCCTGATGCTTATATTTCAGGCAAAGCTACTGTGTTTGATCTTGTGCGACCTTTCCGTGACACTGATAGTGTTAAGGATGGACCTAGCGCCGTGCTAGCCTGAACTTGCGAGGCATGCTCAACAAACCCTGCAATACTCTCCCGGTAAGTCACTTCTGTTATTGTCTCAGCATCTTAGTCTGCCTGCCAAAAGGCTACTCAACATCTGAAGCTACGACCATAACGAGTTTGAGTATTGCAAGAGCTACGCCTACTGAACCCAGAAAAGCGTTTAACCTGCTGCAATTGATTTAGAAGATTCACTTACAACAATATATTTAACCAGCTTAACATGACTTATTTTAGTGATAATACGTGGTTTTATTCAAACGAGTACTTAATTAGCCAGAACTCTCGAATCTGGGCTGCTGTTATTCCTGCCTCAAATCCCACTTCACCCGTTGAAAATTGGCATGTGGTGAGCCATGTCTAGAAGGCGAATTGTGGGACCAATTTTTTCTAAGCGACTGTTCATTCAGCTGTCTACGCAAATATCATCCATCAATTTTTAGCCCTGCCTGAAGCTAAAGAACGTTTTGTTGGTTCCAACAAGATAGTGCAATGTGCCACATGTCCAACGAAAAAAAGAAGATGCTTTGCGAGTTCTTCGATAACTGATTAATCTCGAAAATATTTGGCTAACTCACTCACCGGACTCTAATTCTCCAGATTTCTTTTTGTGAGAATATTTGAAGGCTATGATGTATCGTAACAACCCTAGAACGCTGCAGGACTTACGGAACATATCAGCAGAGTGATGAGATATATTCCAGTTGATATATTGCAAAGAGTGTCCACAAGCATATGCCTTCGGGTGAATTTGTGTCTTTTACAAAATTGAGGGCTATTTCAGATTTTTTTTTTAAAAGGCTAGTTTCAATTAAAATAATTTTCAATGTACAATACACCATGTATTGAATATAAATACACCTTTTAAACCTGAGTTTGAGTACTTTTGAATCAACCTGTACCCAATATATGTTTTAAATTATGAATATATTATAATACTACTCTGCTCAAACATAAAAAAATTGTTGACAGTAATTTATTTATTAATTGAAGGTATATATTTAATTGGGTTCCTTCGTAATATATTGAATGGATTATACGAGAGGCATTAAAAATATCTTCGTTATACACTGGTAGTTTGTAATAGTTATCGCATAAGATAAATATGTAGCAGTAATAATAATAGTACAGTGCATATTTTAAAACCCTTTGTAATACATAATGGATCCAAACAAGAAGATGCACTTTCCCCATTACTTTTTAATCAATCCTTAGACTATGCTATTAGGGAAGGGTTGACATTAAATTGTATGATAGAGTTATTACAATATTAAGATGATTTAGCTTTTTTAGGTAGTAATAAGGAATTCGTTGGGAAAAATACATACATTATATGGGAGGATAACCAGGAAATAGGTTTAGAAGTAAATGCAGGAAATACTAAGTTTAAGATTACACAGAGAGTACAGATTGAGGAAGATAGCTTAGAGAATACTGCGAACATCATATAAATTGAGGTGGTTAATGAGTTTAAATATTTCAGGAAAATTTATCTAGCAATAACAATATTAATGTGGAAATTAAGAAATGCATTATATTTCTTGGTCAGTAATTATTACTATATCATCTGCTGTAAAGAATATAAAATTCAGAATATACAAAACAATAATTTTACTGGTGGTTTTCTATCTTTGTCAAACATTATCTTTTAACTTAAATGTCGAAATTAAATTTATGGTATTAAAAAAAAGTTGTTAGTAATAAATTTGGTCCAAAAAGTGAAGAAGATTCTTAGGAGCTTAGGAGGATACGTACTGATGAGTTACATACCTTGTACTCATCACAAGACTTTGTTAGGTTAATAAAGTCGAGTAGATTACTGTGGGTGGACATTCAAGGTGATTGGGAGATTCTAGGATCTTGTTCAAGGCACTATCTGGCAAACCCAATGGGGAACCCTAAACGCAGATGGGAGATAACATTAGAAGAACTTTGTTCGGGTGTACTCAAAATAGTATTACATTTTCTCTTAACGCAAATGCGGATACACTTCCTCTAAATATAACCTTCCTAAGCGGGGTTAGTACTTACGCGTTTAACCTGCACGGTTATAACGCCATTTCAATGTATACTTGTAAATTGGTTAAAATACTTTATGGATTAAAAAGCCAAGCTATTACAGTTGTAAAGTATGGATACAGCCACATATAAATATATAATTTAAGTCGAATAGTTATAACGTTCTGGATTTACGTTACCGCGATGGGCGCCTATTGAAAAATTATGATTAATACACTTTCATTTTGACATGTTTTTTTATTGCTGAATCAGTTTAATTAATGCGAAAATAGATCATGTTGAACTATACGCGGGCTAGCGCGGACAGGTGTTGCTAGACGCCAAACTCCCAACTGAACACACTGAACACTCCCAACTAACCACTAACACTGCCTTTATGTTGCACCATCCCTTGTATATATTCCTTGGTCATGGAAGCTTCGAGAAGGTTTAGTTTAGAAAAACAAAATACAAGACAAAAACATCTCGGTCTTACTGGGAGGTTCTAGAGCCGGAAAATGACTCAAGTTACATTTAAAAATCTCTCTTCGAACCATCGAGAAGAGGAAGTTATTATTTGAAATAATATATATTGTCAAACTGACTTGGCTGGTGTCACGTGCGTGACGTCACTGATCAGTGGCTTTTGCCTTCTTAGAAGAAGAAGTGCTTTAAGCGCCATTTAATATACTATATAATTTAAATGAAATAAGACGTTTATAAAATTAGGACGATATTATTGTCAATGCTTTCACATACTTTTCAGGGCAAATCAATTACATTACAATACCCCCCAAAGTGTATCTGAAAGTAGAGACCTAGTCGTATACTTTTTGATACGCTTTGCTAAAAAATTAAAAGACGAGAAAAGACGACATGATAATTTTTCGCACACCCTGTATAAAATTTCACAAATAACAATATTTTGAAACATCCTGTATAACATTTCACAAATTAGATAAATTCCAATAATTTGGAACACTCTGTATAATGTTGTTCTTGAATGATAATATTTGAAGTGGTGTTCTCCGACTGTAAGTTTACATGAATTATATATATATTGAAGTTATATAAAGCAAACATTAAAATATAAAATGTTAATCAAAAAGTTGAAATTAGATAAATCAAATATCAAGATATAAAATTGTTAAGTATAATTACAATTAATTGAAATAAAATAATCTAACTTTATTATATAAAAATTTGGATCTAATATAAAGATTTGAATTTAATTATTACTAATCAAAGTTTTTAATTTTTATTTAAAAAAAAAACAAAATTCGTTACTATAACGTCCTTAAGATTGATTAAAATACATTAAACTTTTTAATAAAAAATGGAATTTAATTGTCACTAATCAAAGTGTCTTTTAATCATTTATTGGTTTAAACACTTCGTTGCACTTTTTATTTCAATGATCCTTCACGGATCCACTTTTACTATTATTTTAACATACTTAACAAACACTCTTAATGCTACACATACCCTTAAAAAGCCTGACTGCCAAATTCGCTATATGAGCCATCACTTGAAATACATTTACAAAATAATAAGCTTAAAAACACAAAAAGAATTTACAAAATAAACTCAATTTCTTAAAAAATATATAATTACAATGTTTCGGACAGAGAAAGGATAATAACAGAACATCTGAATCACCTTACCAAAATCTTTATTTATGAGAATACCTAACCTCAAAACAAATTTAAAATACTTGAAATATATAGACGATAATCTTGGAATCATAAAATATTTAAAATTATTTTTTCCCCTTCTTAATTGAATAATGAATTTCTCATTACTGAAAAAATCTTTAACTGCATCTTTCTCAATTGATTACAATCTTTTGACTATTGCCTATTTGCCTTAGGCATTTAAAAAATGAAATTATAATAAAATCTTTTATGGTAGCCTAATTAGGTCTAACACCCTAATTAGCTCTCATCCTTGTTAATACATTAGCATTATTACATCACGTAATCACAGAATACCCTTTTAAACTTCTTCATAATCTCCTCAATATCTTTAAATTTTAATCCAGAATTAACCATTGGATATTTATCGCATATTATATAGTGGAAATCTTAGGTTTCTGCCTCATTTATTATAACTGACTCTTTGTTGCGTTGTGCTAACTCTATGTTTGTGAATACCTGCTACCTGAACTTTGTGATCCTTTTGACTCACCACTTATAAAAAAAATGAAATTATTCATCATGGCTTACTACATCTAAGTCCATGGCTTAATACACCTCAACTTCCTCACTCAATTCTCCTCAACGCTGCTAGATGCCCTCGGGCCATCCTTAAACTCATAACGACGATTAATTAATCTAGATCATGGCTTGCCCATAGCTAAGACCATATCTGAAAAAACCTCAACTCCACTTTCTCAACCTATATACCTCAATGAAAAGACCTCAACTCCACTATCTGAGAAAAATGCTTTTAAACAAGACTACTCGCCTCTTATTTCCACTCACCTTAACATACTGTAATAAGCACTCAAGTGCATATCTAAATTAATTTCTCTAGATATCTTAGATCTTACTCTTCAGCTTATCAGCCTACTCTGTGATTTCTTTAATATATGAATCAAAATCGTTGAATTTATTGCCATTTAATTAATTGAATTAAAATAACCCCCCACATAAATATTAAAATCCTTATCTTGATTATAAAAAAATGCATCATTGATGAAATAATATATTTATTCAGATTTCCAAGATCGTCTATTAATTAATAAAACTTCCTAACTTTCTCATAAACTAAAATTATATAACTTCTTGTTAAAATTAAAATTTATATTTTTATCTCTAATTATTACTTAAACAATAGTTTACAATTAACAAAAATTATGACCTACTCTTAGAATATACTTAGATTCTAATCTCTCCTCGCGTGATTACAGGCTTTCACGCACCTCCAGCTGACAAACTTATCCAAGCCCTCACCTAACCTTCTATCCGATATTATCCCTTGCATGCTTCTAAGGGTCCATGCCCCCTCCTTATCTGTTCTCCTATTTTGATTTGTACAACTTTCTAAAATTATGCTAAGTCCAAATGTTATTAATCTAAATTGATAAGAATTTATATTTTTATACTTATAGATTTTATACTTAATGTACCGGGTTTGACTGACTTATTGAACTAAAAAAAATAAAAATAAGTGATTTTATCTTTCCTGGCCAAAGTCAGTTTGTGTTGTCTTAGCTTCCAAAGAAAGATGTTTTCAGACTGTTGTTTTGTTGTAGAAATAACAATAGATGACCACCTGTATTAAGTGCGACGTAGGAATGAATGTATAGAATTTGTTTTACAACCCTCTCAATTTTTACAAAAGAAGGTTTAACTTCCTTTTCAGAAACTAAAAGATTAGTCTCACTTTTCATGTTTGGTCGTTTATGGTTTCTTTACAATTTATATTTTGAGGTGTGTCACCCTCCTTACTCATTTCAAAATAACACGCAGTTGCAGAGTTGGTGTTTACAGTTGCTTTATTTTAACAACTGCGTATCTCCTCAGAAAGAGGTGACTCTTTCAACATGTATTTTTGCTAGTTATTGTGCTACAGATCCAGGTTCGAACTCTTGCATAGTCATTTTACTATTTAATCATGTAAATAAAATCCTGTTCCTATCCTTTATAATTAATGTAGCTGAAAAAATGTTTAGATATCTGTCTTGCTATGATAGGGTTTTAATTCTGTGACATTAAAAACACCTCTAATCTTAAGAGTCTCAGGGTCTTGAATTAAGTATACATTTTGACCTATTTGATATCTTACCTGATATGGTCCTTCATATAGTAAAAAGAACTTTTTTACTTCTTTATTCAAAGCTGATGATAATTGATGATTTTTTACAAGAACTAACTGGCCATTTGCATATTCAATAGGTTTAAGAATCTTTTTATCATGGTACCGGGTTCGTTTCTCTGCTGTATCTTTTAATCTTTTTACTGCTAGATGTAATTTAGTTTGATGATCTATTTCTAACCTTGCTTGTTGCTACTTATAATTGTTTACTTTACAATTTCTACAACTACGCACAACCTTCTCTTGTACAGGAAATATTACTTCTATTTCACTGAATTTGTACCTTTTAAATTTACTTAAATTTATATTTTAAACTTTTCTTACTACAACTAAATTATTATAGTTACCCTTATTTCACTTATTTAAAATTTAAATCTTTAATTTAACTGCTAATTTTTTACATTTATACAATCCGAAATTTAAAGTTTATTTAATTGCCTCCTGGATCAAATATTTTTTGTGAGTCGTACTCATTTAAATATGATGTCCCTGAAAATGGTGGTACATAATTAAAATTTGGAGGTTGATGTACTTGATTGGTTGTGAATCTGGGGTTACCTGTATTGTTATTTCTATTAATTTGTCGATCACTCGAATTTATTTGCCTCGAAGGTCCTTGGTTCCTATCCTGTCGATATTCTATTCTAGGATGTGGATATTTTCTATTTTGCTCTGGTATTGGATAATTATTTTGATATCTCTGCCTATCTTGTCCATTATTAATTTCTTTGAATTGAGGGTTTGTTGATTGCCTATGCCTATCAATATTATATTTGTTTGTCTGATCATTGATTTCTTTGTTTCTTTGATATCTTTCGTCAAATGCCATTAATACTCTCTCTACTTCTTTGATGTTCTGTTTATTTATGCTAATGAGAACGTCTTGTACTGGAGTTGGAAAATGATTCATTAGAAGACCTATCAATCTATCCTCTACTACTGGGTATCGCAAATATTTCGCCTGTGTTACAAATTTATTGAAATATTCACTCATAGTACCATCCTTGTCGTTATATTTTCCATTAAAAATTAATTGTAGAAAATCATCCTGCATATTTTGAGACCAATATTTTTCCAAAAATATTTCCCTAGCCTGCTCGTATGTCTCCCATTCACTCTCTATACTATCTGTCCAGGATTTCGCCTCATCTTCTAGGCCTGATAAAAATATCTCTATTTTGACTTTTTCGTTTATTCTTTTTCCTTTAAATACTCTTTCTACTTTATTTATATATTGTACTGCTGAAATGTTTCCTCTCTTTCCTTTAAATTTTGGAATTAGTGCTAATGACGTTTCTCTTAGTCCCTTAGCAAATAAGTTGGTAGTATCGTGTAAGTTACCAGATTCCCCTAGATTTGTTTGATTTTCAACCACAAAATCGGTAAGTTTTTTATCTAGTTTTTCTACTGCCTTATTTACGATCCCATCTATCTGTTCTTTTATTAAAATTTTATTTGTGTCTTGCTGAGAATCAAGTACTGATTTTACCTCATTTATTTCCTTTTCATTGCGTTCTACCTGAAGGTCCAGATTCCCAACTTTGATTTCTACTTCCTTTAACCCTTTAACTGATTCTTGTTCTATTGTTTCTATTTTATTTTTATTAGCTGAAATCTGTTCCATTAACTTGAACTGTCCTTTCCTTAAGTTTTCATGCTTTTCAATCAAAATCTGTTTTACTTTTTCCTGTTCTATCACTTTTGTGTCTACCTCATTTAACTGTACTGCTAAGTTTTTGTGAACCGTCTCTAATTGGTCTATTTTTTGCTCTACATAACCAAATCTCTGATCACAAACCTCCTTACTTAACTCTATTTTAGCACTTAGTTCTTTATTGATTTGTTCAAGTTTCATCTGATTTGTATCTATTTTCTGATTAATTGCCTGGGTATTTGCATATATTATTTGATTAATTTCGTGTCTACTTGTATCTATTTCCTATTTAGTCTCCTGGCTACTTTTATCTATTTTCCGATTAGTTTCTTCACTATTCACTATCACTTGCTGTAACATTTTCATAATTTGGGTTAAATCTACTACTGGTTGCTCCATTTTTTCTTCCTTATTCTTTTCTAGTTCTTCCTCTTCTACTATAACATTTCTTTCTTTTTCTGTCCTATCTCCTTCTCTCTCTCCCTCTGCAAATGACTCTCCATTGTCCTGTTCACTTTCCCTTATTTCCTCATCTGATTGTTCTAGAACTAACTGATTCCTAGGTCTATTTTCAGCTGTCTCTTCAGAATAGCTACTAGCGTCACTATTATCATTTGAATCTGCCATTTTTTAATTATTGTTCCCTTACTTTAAATCATAAAAAAATTATACTGTTCCACCCCCAAAATGCACAAATGACAAATATATTTTTCACTATTTAATTTAAGTTTCTGTTGATGACTTATCTGTGATATCTTCTTTAGACTCGTCTCCACCCCTTGTCTCCTTTGGTGATGGTAAGCTGCTTCTCTCGGTCCTCGACGCTGCTTACTGCTTATCTTGGTCCTCGGCGTTGCTTCCTGCTTTATCTCGGTCCTCGGCGTTGCTTACTGCTTATCTTGGTCCTCGGCGTTGCTTACTGCTTATTTCGGTCTTCGGCGTTGTCCTCTACTGCTTATTTCGGGGAGGTATTTCGTGGCGATCTCGTGGAGGTATCTCGTGCTGTATCTCGGGAGATAATTCGTGCTGTATCTCGTGCTGTATCTCGGGGAGATAATTCGTGCTGTATCTTGTGCTGTATCTCGGGAGGTATTTCGTGCTGTATCTTGTGCTGTATCTCGGGGAGGTATATTGTGCTGTATCTCGGGGAGGTAATTCGTGCTGTATCTCGGGAGATAATTCGTGCCCCTAAGTTGGGAAGCCAATTATAACGTTCTGGATTTACGTTACCGCGATGGGCGCCTATTGAAAAATTATGATTAATACACTTTTCATTTTGACATGTTTTTTTATTGCTGAATCAGTTTAATTAATGCGAAAATAGATCATGTTGAACTATACGCGGGCTAGCGCGGACAGGTGTTGCTAGACGCCAAACTCCCAACTGAACACACTGAACACTCCCAACTAACCACTAACACTGCCTTTATGTTGCACCATCCCTTGTATATATTCCTTGGTCATGGAAGCTTCGAGAAGGTTTAGTTTAGAAAAACAAAATACAAGACAAAAACATCTCGGTCTTACTGGAGGTTCTAGAGCCGGAAAATGACTCAAGTTACATTTAAAAATCTCTCTTCGAACCATCGAGAAGAGGAAGTTATTATTTGAAATAATATATATTGTCAAACTGACTTGGCTGGTGTCACGTGCGTGACGTCACTGATCAGTGGCTTTTGCCTTCTTAGAAGAAGAAGTGCTTTAAGCGCCATTTAATATACTATAATAATTTAAATGAAATAAGACGTTTATAAAATTAGGACGATATTATTGTCAATGCTTTCACATACTTTTCAGGGGCAAATCAATTACATTACATAGTGAAAACTGGACATGGGAATCGAATCCGAGACCGTTGGCTTAGTGCACCATTGCTCAAATCACTGAGGTGAATGCGTTATCTTATAGCTCATGGTCTAAATTAATTGCTCATATGTAGCTGACGATATCCACACGTCTATCACAGACTTTGCCTTACGGTAGGTGTAAAGAATGACCTTGAGCACATGACAACTCCTGGATAGCTCAGTGGTTAGAAGTCTCATGCTAGATTCCCGTGTACAGGTGTTATTTTTAATTTTAAAGAATAACAAACTTTTGTTAAACATTTAAGAGATGACATGGCAACCATGGCAGGGTTTTGCAAAGGAGTCAAGAAATCACCAATGGCTCTTCCATTAATCAAACAGAATGTTCCAGCCTTTCTGTTTGACTGTAGTTTAAGGAGGGCTAGAAGGGGGACATCCAAAAAGACAGGATGAATCCAATAAACGTTACGTCACACACGAAGAGAATGAGAAAGGGGTTGAAAAGAAGGGAAGGGTGGAGGGAAGGGAAGCGCGTGCCTCCGCAACTTTACAGGAGAGCAATCTCGGAGACTTCTCATCCCTAGTACACCTCCTCGCCTCTCCTGATATCCTTACACCCTAGGGCATCTTTTATCACTTGCCGGGATGCGCACCCTTTTCTGGACTACAATGTCACATCTCGCACATACTAAGCTAGACGACCAGACCACCCCACACCCCACATGTTGTCCCGTGGTCGAGGGGTTAGGTAGGTTGACTACAGGGAGGGAAAAAGGTATTGTGTTTTAATATACATACAATTATGGGCCATTATTAATATTCAGATAATTCCATTTCTGGTGTCTTGGTTGGGTATATAAAGTTTACTTATGAGCTATGATGAAGGGAGAAATATGGAAATTATAGACACTTTTAAATATGTTCTATCTATTTATTGGTGAATAATGCTGCAAAGATATTTTATAACCTATTGGTAATATTTATGTATACATACTCAATCCAAAGGTTGGTTGGGTCTTCGACCGTTTAACCGTCAGCTGTAAAGTAAATCCTATTCAGCACTGAAGAGCTGTACTAGCGAAATGAGGAATGAGTTAATTTCCCGTTAATTAACTGACTGAGTCAGAATATATTATAGGACATCAGTCTTCCAAGTTCACCAAAATGCATACACCAACTGACCCTAAAAACGACACCTTCACTTATTTCATCATAGGAACTGGCTGTGGATCCTATCGTGAATGTTATTACTACTGTCGTTCATACCTATGCAACTTTAATATTGTTCAGAGCATTAATTCAGACAGACAATTCAATGAAATATACAATTTGCTCTAACCTTAATTAGATGATCTAAATAATTATAACCACTACATCTGACCAGATTGAGACCGATCTATGAATGTTACAACTTGCTTTATCCAATACAAGTAGATCTAATGCATCATGAACACTATATCTGACCAGAGTGAGACAGATCACTTAAAGTAACAATCTGCTTTAGCCAATACCAGAAGATCGAGTGCATTGTAAACACTATTTTTTGCCAAATTAAGGGATATCAATGAAAGTAACTTGCAACATGCTCTAGCTCAAACAAGAAAATCTAGTACATTGTAAACATGATATTTTACTAGATTTAGAGAGATCAATGAAAGTTACAACTTTCTCTAACCTTGACCAGAATATCTAGTGCATTGTAAACATAAAATTTAAGCAGAGATTGATTCGTAAAATTAGTTTATTCAATATATTTGTCATAATATGTTAAGTTACAGTAGAAGCCCAGCTGCAACCTGCACCTGATCTAAATGTCAAGGTCTTTTATTTTATGGTAGAAGGCGATTGTTCATGAATAGCGAAGCTTAGAAGATGGACAATTTTTAGGTTACAGATAGTCGCATTAAGTATCATATTTGTAAATTGAAAATTACATCTGTACATGGGAATGAACCCAAGTTCCATGGGATTACAGAGTGCAGGTGTAATATATCAAAATAGTGTAAATATCAACTAGGCAAAGATCTGAACAAACAGTAAACTATGGTGAAAAGAATCCAACACTTTTTCTTTGATAGTAGGCTATATGACAATAACAAAAGTTAATATAAGTATTTTAAAATATTAATACGTAATGTTTAAATACAATGAAAAGTATATGTATTTGAATATTGACAGCAAAAAGGCCTTTATATTTTTAAAAGTTTCTTCCTACCGTGTTCTTATAGTCGTTTATAATTCTTGTTTAAATATGCCTTATAGTGGTGTTAAACGCATACATACGAATCACGCTGATATGATAGGGTTAAGAAAGTTTGAATTAATAGGAATTGCACCCATATATTTGGTTCTAGAGAAAGCGTAAAACTATCAAGGAAAAAAAAAATTCAATACACCATATCTGACCGTGATTCGTACCTGCTCTAAGCACAGTCACGCACAATTAAAATATAAATCACAACAAGGTGAGATCTTAACATCACTTGATAGCAACTTTATTGGAACGTTTGAAATTCATTTTTGGTTAGTTAAGTATTTTTTTATATTATCTAAAGTATTGTAAAGTAATCTCATTGTAATTAAATGAAAATTTATACGGGCTCTTGAGTATGTTTTTACTTTATCATACCAAAAGAAAATATTGAAATTGTGAAAATAACTATCTCTACAAAATTATTATGAACCTCTATATTTTATGTTACCCCAAACAAAAAATTGATTTGACAATTTTGTCTCTCTCTCTTTGTCTCTCTGTCCTTGGGCACGGATCCAAAACAGATCAATTTTGCTAAAACTTGATATTTTTACTTTATAAGGATATACCACTTGAGATTTTTTTGATTTTGACCATATCCCTCAAATTAAAAGTAGTTGTATAATGAGTGATTTTTTTTTAAATCTCAAATGTTTCAAAAATTGCTAGTACGATTTTGTTTAAAACGCATTGCTAGGCTGGGTTTGGAATGGCATATAGCTCTCACTGTATCACTGGATTTTAGGCAAAATTTTGTTGAAGGGTAATGGGACATTTTTGAGAGTTCAAAATATTTCAAAAAATGATCATGTTTAAAATGTGTATCTGGGGATTGGGTATTATAACAAATAACAATGCCTACTTGATTGTTGGTTAAACTCTCATTTATAGGTAGTTTACTGAAAACTAATGTTTAAAAAGCTTAAATAATTTTTAAAATGGCTATTACGATTTGGTTCCAAATTTGTATTTGAGGGTGATTAACATGACACATTTTAATGTAAATTATTTTTCAGTAAAATATTATTTTAAAAGGTTATTTACAAATAACTGACATTTCAAAGATTATATTTAGTTTTAAATTGTCTGTATTGACCAATCTATAATGAATATATTGGGAGTGTTTAATAGGACAAATAACACCGATTACTAGGTTTCGGAATAAATCCTGTAAAAGAGTAGTTTACGGATGTTTGATTTTTTTAAATGTGAACTACATTGAAAATAGCTCTAATAATTTGGTTTCAATTGGGTAGTTTGGGAGTGTTTGTCATTAGGCTATATATAACACAGTACAATTGTGTTTGCGGTAAACATTCTTTCAAGAATAGCTTAGTGATAACCCATTTTGTAAAGATTTGAAATATATTAAAAATGTCTCCATCGATTTAGTTTGAAATGGGTAGCCTATCTGGTAATTTAATATATATATATATAATTGGTACTATTGTAAACATGATTTTAATACTAGTTAGCTGATGCGTTTTACGCATTTCCGAAGCTTACCGATTTTATTTTACAATAATTCTCTACAATTGCAAAATTCTGTCTGTCTGTCTCTTCCTGGCAACGGATAAACGGTTTGATGGATATCATTCATGCTCAAGATTTAAATATATATGGCTATCCCTCAGGATTTTTTTAATATTATGAGCCTAATCTTCAAGGTTTATTGCTGAGTAGTTTTTTCATTAAAAATTTTTCTAAAATTATTCAAGTCTTTTATAGTGATCTAACTTTATTTTTCTAAAATTAAATTAACTTAAGGTTAGCTTATTTATGATACATTATATTAAATTAGAATTTTTTCAAAACTGGCCTTGAAGATTGATTTTAAAATTGATATCTAGAAATAGTTTTTCTTGATAAATTAGACTATATATATTTATACAAATTAAAAATAAATGTAGTTTGATTTAAACAAACTTAATTTTGAAAATTTTAAACTTAGTATGTATATATATAAAGTAATCATAATTCGTTCATCTATCTTGCAATTAGTTTTCTGCAACTTTCCACTTTTGTCTATTTAAAAAAAATTCTTCCAATCTATAAAAAATAATAGGAGAAAGTTAGTATGTTTGTGAGTTACCATATATTTTCTACCTCGGCTGGGGAAACATATTAAATTATGAACAGATTCCACAATTAACGAAAGTAACCAATATACAAATTGAAACAATTTTATTTTGAAACAAAATGAGTAATTTAAATATTCTATTAATAAATTTTAGTGTTATTAGATTTTTTATAATACTCCTAATATCTCATAAAATTTCATATTTAAGTTTAAGCCAATTACAAGGATTAAACTATGAGTATATTATCATTTATGGGTTTTTTAAATTTAGTAAAAGCAGAAGAAAAACAGTACGATTAAAAATTCTTCTTTGATATTTGACTTCAATAATTGCCAATATTTACAATTGGACTATACCAACTACCCTCTTTTGTGCAAATTATAAAATATGTGCTATCGATCGAAACGTTTGAAGTTAAAATAGCATGTATATTAAGATATTCTGCCAATGTTCTCATGTATTGAATTCTGTTTAAGTTATATTGCCACACAATGCCTTTTACACGGGTGAATAGGGTTCAATTAAAACCGGCAGGATAGAGGATTTTTTCCCCTCAACTGGTATTTCCAATATATTCTACCGAAAAATTCTATTGCACTTTCTATTTACCTTTCTCATATATACCACATGATGTAATGTTTTAAATAAATTATTATAATTTATATTAATGTCATGATTCTACTTCGCTCTAGTCAACAAATACAACTAAAATATCACAAGCTATCAATTTACCAATCAAAAAACACAAAAACAATCAAATTATCATGTGCGGTTAAATACTGTCGGCTTTTAGAAAATTTTCTTACTACACGCAAATTCAGATACACTTCTCCTAAATTGAACTTTACTTCATCCCTAATACGTTAGTTCCTTACTGAGTTAGTTCAAAGATAGACAGTCTTCTTGAATGGTCGATTTCAAGCTCACAATCCATTTGGTGGATTTGCTCCTGGTTCAAAGTCATGAACAGTTTACGAGATTATTTGATGGTCTAGTAATAACTTATAATATTTTTTATCAACCAATCTATTGGCTTATGTATCATCAATAATAATATTGATTCCCCTTTCACACTGATAAATAAACTGCAGATGGATTGAATGATGTATTTGTTCTACAAATTAGTTTGTAAGTTTGTATGTATATAACTAGTCAGCTTAAAAAGGGATTACTAAACCTACCGAATCTATCTTTATACTTAAGTCTTAACCTCCTTTGAATATGAGGTTATAAGTACATCCGATTACTTGGGTGTAAAACTCATCTTTAGCCTCCAAACCATGGCGAGTTTCATTGCCATCCGAATTAAAAACGAAAGTGTTTCCAAATACACTTATAATTGGAACTCTTTAAATACCTACCGGCGATTGAATAGTCTAAGGACTCAATATACTGAACAGTCAATGATTGATGATCGGCGTTTCGAATCCCAGTCGGGTGCACAATGGGTGTTTTTTTACTAACTGGTTATACACTCTTCCTTCACTCAAATGTGGGTACAGATCATCCAAATTAAATCATCCTCATCACTAATAATTTTGCGTGAGTAGTACTATTCGTATAGCCCGAACAGGTTGTTAAACGTGGTGGTAAAATAATATTTCATGACGGTAGTATTTAGCTTTTATTTACTTTTATGATGAGTAAAATTACAAATACTGTTTAAAAGTACTGACATATTTTTACGGTACTAGATTCATCATGGAGCATATATCGTCCATCCTACTGCATAGTTTATTTTACAACAATATCATACAGCTACAATAGCCATAATATACCAAAACAATTACGAATACATAAGACAATCCAACTTAAAAACACATTTAAACGTATAAGTCTAGGGCTAGGCCTGTCCACAAAAGGCATAATTTCCAATTTCATGTGAAGACAGTTCCCTGTTGTTTTGATATATTTTTAGATTTTTAATAACAGGAGGTAGTGAGATTGTGTCCATTGCTTTATAGTTTATCTGGTTGTATGAAGAAAAAAAAACGCCCGAAGAACATACACTTCGTGAAATGTAGATCGATGACGACATTTTGCTAGGGGATTAGTCTTTCAGCCTAACTATATTAAAACATTTGGTGTTGTTCTAACATAATTATTGGATACAGGTCTAGGTTTTATTACCACCTGTGGCAGAGTAAGGGTTGAGTTAAAGTAGTGATATTTTTGTTCATTTTAAATCGAGTATTAGTCTTTAATTTTTTTTTTACATATTACAATCATTTTGGTATAGATTTTGAGCTCTTTCTTTATAAAAAAAATACCTTGAAAACTACTCTGTACTGCCTACAATTCAATGTCTGCAGCACAGAACTCTCTTGAGATAACTGGTTATGACTAAACACTGGTGTAAGAAGGTAGACACCAAATCTGTTGAGGGTTTGGTCATGGGACTTTTTAGTTGTCACAGAAAGTGTCACTCTTACGGGGAACTGTCTCCAGTGAAGTATTAAATGGCAGGTCTGGATTGGTAGGTGTGAAATCTACCTAGGTATAAAAGCTGGGCTACCTTGGCAGGAATCTGTAAGGAGGGTTGATGAAATTAAGGGTTTGATTCAACTTATATATCGTTAAGTGGGTTGTGTTATATCACCCTCTTGTGGTATTCTGATCTTGTCACAACATTATTAAGGAAGCCCGTTTTAAAAATCAGTCTATGTAGAGGCATAGGCCTACTTGAGGGAGTAAAACTGTTGAGGAAATCAACTGGATTGTTATCCGTTCAAGTTGTGCCTTATTTGTCCACACGATACTGAGTTTGGACATAATTCAAAACCATAACTTTACAGAAAAATTCTGGAAGCTCTGGGGATTGAACCCTGGGATTCTAGATCTGAAACTATATATTCTGACCGCAAGATTGTCAATAAAGATAACAAAATTATTAATAGAATAGTATGGTAAATAGTTTGATAAAAAGGTAAGGGTAATTTCTTTAGTAGACAATTTAAATACGATCACAAAAAGACTAAGGAACACAATATAAGCTATGCTATTTGGTTAACATGAATTTGAATATAGCCTAAAGTCTGACACTCTAACAAAGATAAAATGAAAATTCTGAAATCTAGGTTATATAAAATATATGCAGCAGTGATTACCTTTATTACAGGAACATAATGAAATAATTAACATCACAGTGTGCAAAGGAGCATAAATTAAATAATATACCTTAACATAGAAACATTGCAAATAATGAATTCGTGTTTCGTAAAAAAGGATAACAAACTGTTCACCGTAATATAGCACCAGAAGTTGTTTATTTTAATTATTATGCCGCTCCTAGGTAAACACTATTTTTCCTCTTAATTTATTTATAGCGTATAACCCGAACGGGTAGTAAGACGCGGTGCTAATATTAAAAAATATATATATATATATTTCTCTATAATAGCAATGATAATTTACCCCGTTTGAGATTTCATTTTTTGTGTTCGTTTATATATAGGGTTTTATTAATGAGTATATTGAAAGCTGGCGGATTTTGTGATCGTTTTGATCTCTCAGAAATAAGTATTGTGATACCAAAAATAAATTGACACTCGAGATTTGAATAAATATCTTAGCTTTATGATCCCCTGAAACCGAAAAAGTGGCTTTTGGTGTGCCAGCTGTCTGAGTTTTAATCTCAGCCTTGAGCCGAAATGATTCTACCAATTGGGTTAAGATTGTTTCTAGGATTTTCATAAAGTTCCTCTAAAGGGAAAAAATAGAATAATCAATTTTTTCAAAATCCGTTCTAATAATTTTAAATAGAATTTTGTATCTAGAAACTGTTTAGCATTACAAACAAAATTGAAGTTCCATTTTCTCATGAAAGTTATTTTGTAGGTACCTACTATACTTTACAAAGGCAGAATTTTCCAATTTTAAAATCTTGCCACTATTTTAAAAAAGAAATAAAAAAATACTTATCACTTTAAACTTGTAGTACTATTAAAACAAAAAATATTTTAAATCAAGTATATTTTTATAAAACTAATGATTTCTAAGCTATAAGTAAACATATTTTTTTTATGAATTACTTAAAAATATGAAATTGATTGTGTGCTCTTTTGTGGATAAAAATGTTCCTCTTTTCTCAATGTTTCTGTAACATTGTATATTATTTTATTTATGCTCTTTGATGGAATGTTTCAGCCTCAATGCATATTATTTATTTTCACAAATCTTACGACTTTTATTAATGTTCTTAGTTTTAAGGCAAACGAGTGAAAAAGTCGATGTGTTGCACTCTACCATTTATTTTGGATTATTAGGATAAAAAGCATTAGTGTGAGCACAATAGATAAATTTTATTTAACACACAGCAATTTACTACTCATCTGGGATATTCGTATCGTTACCCTAATGGGAATAGGAATGAATAAATGGGGGAAATAAAGCTGCAGTGTACTTAACCGGGGTTGGAACCCTTGCCTCCTTACCACAGGAAAAATTCAACTCGAAATGACTGACGTCTTTGTTTTAGAAATGCACCTGCACAACTTTTCGTGCATAGAGACAGCGAGAAAGAAAGAATAAAGAAGAAAAGCTAGAAAAAGAAAAAAAACTTGAAAGACAGACAAGAAAAAAAAAGATAATAGAAAGAAAGAATCACAGTTTGATCAAACACACACCGAACTCCTGATATATTTATTTGTGGATTAAATCTTTCATACTAGAATATTGCACACAATAACGCGTGCACATACACACACATATATATATATTTTTCGCTACCCACACTGGTAGTCCCCCGGTATAAGGCCTAGGATAAGCAATATATGTACTACTATAAAGCCACATGGCTGACTCACTTGACTGACATTAATGTTTATCCACTTCCAGATGAGCTAGAAACTTGAAATTTGGCAAACTTATAGCTTATAGCCTGTAACCGACAGAAAATTCCCAAAAAAATAAAAACAAAAATTAACCTCCGAAAAAAATTCAAAATGTCGGAGCAACTTTAAAGTCGGTGCGGACCTTTCTTTGGAGGCTTCTTGGGGCAAAAGGGTAGGACTTATCAAAAAACAGCTCTGGAATTACATTAGTTTACATCCATTTGAAAAGATATAGTCATAATAATAGGATCGGGTTGCCGGTGATGAGAAGGTCGAGCTTAGAATCACGTCCTGGTGAATTGGGGATGATTTTTTGCTCAAATGATTCTTCACTGTGCTTTTCCTATCTCATCTTCACGCATATGTGGATGAATTTTCTCTTTATTTCCTTTCCAATCCTACAACCTTAGAATAATTCGTCAAATAACTTGGTAATAACATTTTTAGTAATAAATAATCAGTTTAAAGTCTATTTAAAAAATACCTTAAGTGTTTTATTAGAGATTCAATAGTCAAATCATTGATTCCTCTAATCCTTCAAATCCGATGGTATTAAAAGATTAAAGCTTATTAAATATATCAGAAATGTATATCTCAAATACAAATATTACGAATACCATTGTCTTGAAATAACAAATTTAAGCAATTTGTAGCAGTAAGTATATATACTTGTTTAGTTAGGAAAGTAGCAAAACCACACACACACACACACACACCACACACAACACACACACACACACAAACACACTAATAATTGTATTATTAATATTAATTTATTCACAAAAGGGTTCTATTTTTTATAACGTAAGAGACATGGTAACAAATTAGCGTTTATTAGTTGTACCAATTCTTTGATAATTTATAAAATTATATATATTTCAAATATTTACATAATAGTACTTATATTGTAAATTGTTAAAAGATATATAGACCCGAAATTGATTACGTATTCATTCAAAATAAAATTTAAGATTAGGATTCGAGATACTATAATACTATGACTCTACCCATTTCTAGTTTTTAAAAACATTTTTAATATCTCCTATAGTCCACTTTAGCACACACGACCTCTAACTTCTCAGACCTCCCTGTCTATAGTGTTCTTGTTTGCTCCTCTACCACCCCATGTTTATATGCACACTTACTTACGCCCCTCCCCTCTCTTATATTTATACCCTCCCTCTAAAATCTCGCATATTCCCACATTTGTATTCATAAGTAGCTCCGTAGAGAAGTCAGGAATGGAACCCCAATCTGTACACCCATCACGAGACGTTGGCTTTTATTGAAAGTCAAGATACAGCCACCACTGATTTGAAATATTTGATAAGACTGTGGTATATTGGGGGAAAAGAAGAAAAGAGGGTATGGGAGGAATGTGGGGTTGCCCTTCTGGAAGTGGATGTGAAACAAGTGTGATCTATGGGGTGAGCCACACCCAGAGGTAAAAGGTTATCAGTCAATGTCATCTGGCACCAACTATGAGTTTCTTATTCGTAAACCTTTGTGGCTAAATGAAAGATCTCATTAAAAGTTATTCTTATGAGTTAAAAGACAGTTTACGAGTTAACTGAATTATAGTTTAAAATTAGACTAAATATAAATATACAGGGCTATACGATTTATGTGGGAAGTGACTGGGCTGTGGGTAGTAAACCTCAAAATAACACAACATATCCTTATGAACGTAATTATGTCCTGTGTTTGATGTTCCCAAGTTTCTTCTGTAACTGTTAGTAACCCCCTACCTGATACACCCTTGCTCATGTAACTGTAGTCCTGCTAGTTTACTAGCAGTGATACGTCACTTACAAGAGGTGCAAAAAAAAATGATATCAACAATTACAACAGAAATTTGGAAGGCCTTATCTCAGGAACCATTGTACATGGTACATTATGTTATATATTGGTTATTTATGTTAGTTTAAGGTCTACTATCCACCCCGCTACCTCCCCTAGCTACTTCACACAAACATTTATAGATCTTGTATATTCAACTGAGAAAGAAATAGCGTAAGATTCGAATGGGTAGTAGGACGTGGTACTAAAGATAGAAGAAGAAAAATGTCTACTTAGACATGAGAATAAAGCCTTTAATTAACGTTCAAACGATCATCCTGGTTCCTCAGGTGTCTAAGGACATCTTCACAAGTTATTTTGAATAATTTATCTCGATATTAAGACCAGTCAAAGAAAGATATGGCATTTAAAAGTGAAGAGTAAAGGATTTATTTATCCAGGCTTACAACTGAAAAAAAACTCACACTATAATAACATAAGCATTATTGAAAAAAGTTTAAATGATTGAGTAATTTAAAACTCAACTCGGTTTAATTCACGTAAAAGCAACGCTCAATTTTAACGCAAACGGTTTAACCTTAAATATAAAATTCACAATTATGTTATTTTATTTATTTCACTGATACATCACATATTATACTAATAGATTTTAAATGGAATTAATAATATCTTACCAGCCTCAGGGGCTGAATGATTTGTTAATTTAGTGAATAATAATGGTGCACGAATGAGATAAAATTTGTAATAATGTATAGTTTTATAATATTTGTGTATGTGTTTGGTTTTAAATGTATTTTCTAACTGCTTAGTATTAAAGATCTATTTTATCTAATTATCTCCTTTAAATTAAAAATATTCTTTAATTATATTTTTTGTAACCTGTTTAGGTGTAAGATGAGGTGTAACACCTTTAACTTTGTCAGCATACATAAATTTAAATAAATAGGTGGTCTAAGCTTGCATCACTCTCGTGTTAGACTGGCATGCCGAAAACGTGGAGATTATGGTTCAATCCCAGTCAGATTCACTGAAGATGGTTTTTCTTAACGGTTTTCCACTCTCCCTTGGCGCGAATGCGGGTGCATTCCCTCTAAATTAAGACTTCCTAATTCCTAACCCATTAGTGTAATTAGTACATAGGCGTCGAGTCCAAACGGGTAGTATGACAAGCTGCTAAATAAAATTGTTTTTGAATATATATTATGAGCGTAGCACAGCAGAATTACATGACCAACTTTTTAAATTACGAGTAAAACTGTCATACATATTTAGGAGATATTTGACAGATATTCATGGACACAATGTGTAGAAAATTAAACTCTATGTTTCTACTAGAGAATTATTTTATTTATTTTGACCAAAAAATGTTTTTATATAAAAACTGAAAAAACACTGACCTTTACTCGTGTTCATTTCACTGCCACCTTAAGTCGACAACCAAAAGGTTTGTTTGATGTTATTACTAACCAACAATAGGTGGGCTTTGCTGGTTACTGATGGCAGAACCATCTGGTAGATATGCCATGTACTAGGGGATTTAATGAATCGCGGTAGTTTACCTTTGTCTCCCACACAGAATGTTTATGAGTGAGCACGAAATGGCCTACCAATTTGGCCGTAAAGGATGTTCCAGATACCTTCCAAAATTCTTTTACATACCACAATTGACATGAGACTGACGGCTTTACTTCCCCTCCGATGAAGTTGTGCCTCGAATTCTTATCGTTCAAGTAAAATCCATTAACCTCATCTAGGCTTGAATCCAAAAACATTGAATCTTGAAGTGAGCACTTTACTCTACCTCAAGACCACCGATGTCGACTTCATTTATCCAATCTTAAATATGTAATATATCAAGACACGTCGACGTTTTCAGGGATGTGTCTTTGGTTTTTTAACTTCTTTGCACAATAAATTTACAATAACAGCTAACTCGCTCCAGTGGCTGCATGGTCTAAGGCACTACTCTCACAGTATCGATGAAAGGGAGATTTAGGTTCGAATCTCGGTCACTTGTACCAAAAGTAACTTTGCCCTAAAATAGTTTTCCAATCTCCCTCCACGCAAATGCGGGCACACTTCCTCTAAATGTAGTCATCTTAATCACTAAAACCATTAAAAGTAACCTGGTGGTCTAGGGGTAAGGTGTCGGACTTCTGTGCTGGGGGCCCGGGGTTCAATCCTCGTTCCCGGCACAGATTTATCTGATTGTCAAACCCTTTCTTCACCTCTTACAAGACGTGTATTAATCACATCTTGTGAATGTGTGGAATTCCAGGCCTCCACCGTGGTTCGGATCCCACGTTAAACTGTAGGACCTCTATTTCATCTCGCAATCATCCTACCATTACACATTAGCGTAAGTGCGTATAACCCAAACGGGTAGTAAGACCTGGTTCTAAAATCACATTTTAAAAAATATTTAATAAAAATGCGTCAACTACTCTTCGATTAGAGTACTACGCTCGCACGGCGCATGCGTACATTTATTAGGAGTGGTACATGGCGTATCGTCACGGAGAGAGGCTCGGCACCGCGTATCGTGTGTGTGTGTGTGTGTGTGTGTGTGTGGACCAAGAGAGTGACGCATAGGCTTCCTCTCAAGTAGCCCACTTAGTTATAATTACTTAAGTTGGTCCAAACAATTGTAGATGTTGTTGCTGGACTATGACTTCTTTAGATTGTAAATTAATTCAAATGCAAACATTTAGTGGTCGCTGTTGACTTTAAACAAGTTCTTCAATAAAGGACCCGCCTCGGTGGCGTAGTTGGCTAACGCGCTTATCGTGTTGAGCTCGACTGCTGACGACGGGGAGATCGAGGTTCGAACTGGGGAGGGGGGGTCCTAAATGGTTTTCCACTCTCCCTCCACGCAAATGCGGGTTCACTTCTTTTAATTCAACCTTCCCAATTCCTAATCCATTAGCGTAATTAGTACTTAATCGTATAACACGAACGGGTAGTAAGACGCGGTGCTAAGTAATAATAATAATAATAATAATAATAATAATAATAATAATAATAATAATAATAATAATAATTAAAAAAAAAGGCACTACAAATATCTTCTCAGTACTCAGAGAATTGAAATATCCAACCTTGGATGAACATAGCGTGGAGATTTATTTTAAGATACTTTTTCCACTCAATTCAAATGTAGGCACATCATTAATTACAAATTCAATGTTGTTAAAAATTTTCGGACACATTACATATTATGTTTGTTTCTGGTTTTGAAATTTTTCATTCAATATTTCAACTTATCAAATAAACATACAAAATACAATATTACACTGCATACAAATAATATATGAATAAATATCCATTAAAAACAGTACTTTGAAAGAAAATTAGAACTTGGGATTAAATATGACAAAAACTTTTTTTGTTACAGGATTCTAATGAGAAGAAACTTTTAGAAAAAAACATAACATTCACTATTCCATATATTTTGTTATTATCTCTGAAAAGAAACAGTTGAAGTTCACATGCCTTCAAAAGGCATAGAAAGTTGGGGGGTCTGGACCCACCTGGAATTAGGTTGACCCCCTAGGGGGTCTTCATATGCGTGTAAAGACTTTAATTGGAAAATGGTAGAGTAAGCTTTTCTAATGAACTACAACTACTAAAATTATCTCTCTACGTCCTTGTGCCATGATGTATGTATATATTTATATAGCACCGTATTTTACTGCCAGTTTGGGTTGTACGCCCATATAATGATAATTAAATTAATGAGCTAAGGATTAGGAAGGTTGAATCTAGAGAAAGTCTACTGTCTTTTGCGGTGAGAGATAGTGGAAAACCATTTAGGGAAAAAACACCTTCAGTACACCCGACCGGGATCTAACCCCAATATTTCCGTCAATTCCAATCTAGCCTATCAAGATTGACACCCTAGACCATGTGGCCATTGAAGTAGATGTGACCTATAGTGTATATATTTAATATATATTACAGATGGGATGCTCAAATCTTCGTATCCTAGATTACTCGAATTCTGTAATTAGTAATAAAAAAAAAAAGGAAATTCACATTGTAATTGTAAAAGTAAAGTCAAAATTATGTGTAAAACGGCCCAAAAACTTTTAGCCTGTTACTATAAGTGAGGTGAATTATAAGAAGTTAGACACGTTTTTAGTAACTTTTATGACTGTCAAAAAAGTGAGTTCCTTTCTGAATCAGACTCTATTTGAGTTGACAAGGTGCAGGAGGAGTCGATTATTTGTCTACGGAGCCATAGTTCAACCCCAGGTTTTAATATTTTTACTATTATTATTGGTTGAAAATCTTTATCTTGCCACTTTAGAAGTCGTAAGATATTTTAGTTTGTTATTAAGCTTGATGGGCTATGTTAAATTATTATTAAAACGTCTATAGTTGTATTGACAGATTTTTAGGCCATGTTTGAAAAAGTTACTATATATAATTTTATTAATTAATACAAAAGTTATGGTTTTTAATGTTTTTCAATTCACCTTATTACTTAGACCTTATTTTGTCATCAGTAAATATCTACTGGCAAGGATTTTCACTTTAAGGTAGTTTGTGCCCTTAATTGCCCCAATCTACGACTAATTTAACGTAAGCTAAGGTGAAGTGATTAAAACTAATCCCCAATATCATCTTAGAAGGAAGGATATGCTAGTCTTATGGATAAAATATTTATCTTTGTTATCTATAGATTAACTGTTGCCAAATGTCATCACTTTCAATTGTCTGAAGGTGGTGTGCTGTGATAAGAAGGAGATACTGGCAACCTCGAAGAACCGACGTTGCTGATTTGTCTTATTTAAGAGAAGATTAATTACACCAAAACAAGAAAATGACAGCTATGTTTCCCAACGGTAGCTATGCATTTCCGATATCTAGTGTCAGAGGAAAGTTACTGTAGTTCCATGACCTGTCCTTTGATTTTTATCCTTATCTACTTTCCTGCAACGAAGATCGATCATCAAATACCTCGAGCTCCCTAATGGCGAGTAATCATGTGATGTGATCTGATGTAAAGTCATCCTTTCGTTCTCTGCCTTATTTAAGTGTGAAAATACTTTCTGTGTAACGTCACAAGCACATCTGTGGGTAAAGGGGTAACGAAACGTTTTGAAGGGAGGATATCTATTATTGCAATGTAGAACCTTTCCTATGGTCCTATCTGATGGGATGAAAGGTTATACTTGAATAATGTTTCAGTTCATACATTCAAATATTTATTCAAAAAATTATTTAATCAACTCTGGATCTAAGAGCATAATAATCTCTCATCAGTTTAATTCTTAATTTTTGATCGATTTTCAGCATTTTCCACTCTTTTTTAGCCCTACATAGCTTATAAAATTAGCAATACTAATTTCAGTTGTTTGGGATATTTCTATAATATTTGACGCGGTGGGTTTCTGTTGCCTTCTGCATTCTATGCTATTGGCTATTTTGCTTAGTTTATGCTCCTTTAGGGGAGATTTTCTAACCCAAAGACATAAGAGCGACCTAATATCAAACCTTTTTTCCACCCTCAAATAGGATATTGACGTTGTAGTTAGTCAAATCCAGGGATAACACTATGGTGCTTTTTATTTATAAGGCTTATCACCTCTGAAATACTTTCAAGCAACACGTTTGTTCATCAAATTGATGAGAAAGTGATTTAATGGTTCAGGTCAAGTTTTCTCATCTAAAAGGGCGTTAGTTAAGTATATATTGTTATTAATTATAATCGACCTAACCTTTGACAAATGCTTCTATCTGTGCAAAAAGCTACTGAAATATTTATACATGTATTGCTTTTGGAACTCTAAATGACTTCAAACACACCAAACCCTTCAACTTAGAACTCCCATGTAGTTAGGACACTAATTCATTTGGAACTATACCACAGATTCGATTGACATTTGAAGTAGGTACCATTTGTAATAATTAATGTTTGCTGCTCTTGATTTTTAATAAAATTTTAAAGCTGTCAAACTCGATGAAAGAATAAAACACATATCTTGCCATAATAATATATTAACGTAGATTTATTAATATTTTTGAACTGGCATATAAGGTAGTAGTAATCTGTACCATCTGGAACTTGTAAACATGTTAAATTTAGCTAAATAACTGTTATATAAAAGACATGTGTCCTTTTAGCAGTAGTTTTCCACTGTTGCTTGTTATTATATGCCATGTACTGTACGAGTACAAATAATTTATTTGAGCTTATCTTCATTTTCTTTAAATTAATTTAGCTTGAATGTATTTAATATTTTATTAATTACTACATCTTAAACTAACGTCATTACCAGTTTAATTAAGTAAAATTATGGTAGGGGAATTTTGAACGAATTGCACCCACATTATCGTTAAAATAGGATTGATAAATTATCTCCAGATTACCCAGTCGAGATAAGAACCTCAAACATTAAGAATATTGTAAGCCTGACGCCTCACACTAAGTTGTTATCAGGGCGAGTATTATAAAATAGTCTAATAAAAAATGGTGTATGCTAAAATCATAAAGTTTTTCTTCACTGAAGCGAAAAGTAATTTATTGATTAAAAATAAGTTAAAACATTGCTATAAAATAAAAGCAGTTGTATACCTAGTTTTTTTTAAAGTATATTTGTAATTTAATAGCCGCATATGATTCCAATTGGAATGAAGCTTAGAAATTCGTACGCAGAGTTTTAATGTTATTGAGAGCTTAAAGTGATAGCATGTATGAGTACAAAGTAGAAATCAGTAATTAAATAGCAACTAGCACTGTTTGCTTTTAAAGTATAGACCTAACATAAACACACTTTGCTTACATACAAAACCAGAGTAAATAATATGTGGATTAATTTAATATTCTCTTTAAAGCAGTGTTAGTGGAAGTTTCAATGAGTTCATCTTTACCCGTGGTCTAAGGAATTTCAAGCAGTCCCAAATTAGCTGCCACATAATGGTAAAACGATCTATTTCACATATATGCATTTAAGAATATTACAATTTTAAGGGTCAGTTAAAGATTGGGGGCTATATCAGGGTATTCTGTCAGTAATAAAACTTAAGAAAAAGTAGAGTTTTTAATTAATCTTTTTGACTGCCATGAAAAGCAGATTTCTTATTAATAAAATCATCGCTTCTATTTTCTACTCTTGAGAGAATTGTGCATTTTCATTGATTGTGTTAGGGTGTACCTTATTTCTCGCTTTTAAATGTTTAAACGCATACTCGTTAGAATTGTCCCTAGGTATATAAAACCTTCTTAAGTTGGAATGCTTGTGAGCGTGACTTTAGGGCAGTATTTTTGCAGTTTTTATAGCACAAACATTTTTTGGCCAAAATAAATCCAATACTTCTTCTATAGAAACATAGAGTTTTTGTTTTCTGCACATTCTAATCTCAACATTTGTTGAGTATCTGTCATGAGCATGGCAGCATTTGGTGACAAACGTTTTCTTTATTTAAAAAGTTTGTCACCAAATGCTGCCATGCTCATGACAGATATTCAACAACTGCTGAGATTAGCTGTGCAGAAAACTAAACTCTATGATTCTATAGAAGAAATATTTGATTTATTTTGTCCAAAAATTTTTTGTGCTATAAAAACTGCAAAATTAATGCACTAAACTCGCTCTCACTAGCACTCCACCTGAAGGTAAATTTCTCTGTGATTGACACGTGCCTACTTGACCTTGAATGTCGCTGTGAATGTGACTCTCCTCCCACTTGTGGCGCTGGGTATAGTTTTCACAGCTTGTTTGTTGTATTTTGTGGTGTTGGACTGACTTATTTCATTCTGTTGTGTTCTCAATAAATAACAATTTGCATAGTTGTGAGAAAGAGATGTTTTTATTGGGGAAGATGAATAATAAAATATCTGTCTCTAAATTACCATCAAGTCATCAAGTGTTTGCTGTGTTTATCTTAAATACGAGAAGTTAAATTTAACGTTAGTGAAAGTGCAAACCTGTTGTTAGAGAATTTACAATATTTAGGGACAAAAAAAAAAAGAATACCCAACAAGATCCCTTTAAATTGCGTAGCAAATTCCATGGACTTAAATTATGAATGAAGGAAGTTTTAAAAAATTAAAAGAAAAAACTCTAACGGTTTTTAAGTGTCATGAAGAAGAATTTGTAAGCAATCTGGACAACCACTTTGATATTGCCCACAAAAATGCTCTTCAAATGACTAAAATAGAATAAGAATCTTTTAACTTCGACAAAGAAGCCCGGTCGAGCTGGCTACCTTGCCAGTATAGACATAAACATTCGTGGAGAAAGAAGAACGGTCAAGACACAGGAAAATTAGAGGAGAAAAGCGAATCATTCAACAAAGAGCAGAGTAAACCTCACAGTTTGATATATTATAGCATCATCTCAAGTGTCCATTTTCTGGTCATAAACAAACACTGCAACAAGTGACTGTAATTGTTTGCCCAAATCCTCCGATGACACTTCAAAGCACAATATGACAATAACTAATACCAATATTTGTTACAAACGGATACAACAAACAAATTATTGGTGTTCTGAAATTACTACAAAATTCTTCCGCTAAGGAACAGCACAAGCTAATTTGGAATGCATTACAAGATTGGGCACTTTAAGATAAAGTACAAATCATGTGTTGTAGAATTGTATAACTGCTTCAAAAACGGCCCGCATCAAAGGTGCCTTTGTGCTTATTGAGCAAAAATTATACACATAAATATTGTTTTCCTTTGCCGACATCACACTACGAATTCGTTTTACTTAGTGTATTTGAAAGTAAAATACCACAGGTAATATTTAGCTTTTTCAAACAAATGAAAGAAGGCTGGAAAAATATAAATTTTAATGATTTTCAGAATGATCAAGAATTCATAGAAAGCCGTTTTAATGACTCAGAAAAACAAGCCTTATTTGAGTTTCTTTAAAAGGAACTACAGAAACGAATATTAAGAAGGGATTATCGTGAACTTATAGAACTATCTTTAATTTTCTGGAAGGAGATCTGTATAAGAAACTGAAAATCCGCCCTCCTGGTGCGATGCACCAAACTCGTGGATTGCAACAGCAATTTATTAATTAATTTTTTTTTGCTAAGATGTCAACATAATTATGCCTTGAAGATCAACGGGCACTAAACCACCTAATTTTACAGAAATTATTATTTTTTAGGCTAGGAATTTAAAAATTAGAATTAAGTGCGTGTTGTATAACTTGGATATAAAAGACAACTCTAGCCAAGTGTTGGCAACCAAGCAACTCATTAGAAAAAAGCACCTCCCACAGCATCCAAAAAATAAAGACAATATCGTAAAATTATGATTTCAAATGAAAAAAAATATTTTACTGATCTCAATTTAGCTTTTTTAATTGAAGAATGCAAAAAACCTACTTCCAAACTTTTTCTGGTTGTGTGTAATCTTTTATCTAATATCCAGGTTTATCAGCCATTATATGGGCTCTTGATAAATTGACTTTATTTCCACTTTTAAACATTAATTGCACTGAAATGTTTATTTTTATTATGACTCCTCCACAGTAATTATTTATCCAGTTCACCATTTCCAGTATTTGCTTCTGCTTGTAATACATATATCATTGTGAAGAATAGCCTCATTTACCAAACCGACAACGTTCATTACAACAGGAATTCATGTAATTAACTATTTATGTTTATCTACACACAAAAAACACACACAAAACACACACACTCTGAGCAAGGATGACTTTTTATTTTAATTTTAAATATGTCAATTTGGTCTTCCTTTTATTTCAGGTGGCCTTTTTTTGGTGAAGGACTACACCAGATTGACGCATGACCAGCGTAACGCCGCCATTTTGTTGTGCACGTATATCCTGAAATGGCGCAAGTATGGACATGCGTGCTGACACTGTTTAGCGTAAAACTAGTTGGTGAGTGTGATTAATTTATTTCACTGTTGTTTACTGAAACATTTTAAATCTGTGGATAAAATAAAAACTTATATAGAAAATTAAAAACGTATCATTAAACTTAAATGATTTTTTAAATTACGCTTTTTATAGTCTATATAGAATGTGCGATGTTTTGATCCCCACTATTAACGTGATATATATATGGATTGTTAACGAGTATACTTCATTTTAATATTGCAAGCCATGTTTTACTTGAAATAAATGGTATGTGGAAGGCTATTATGCATTTCATTTCATTAATTAAAAGAGTGAAATACAATCATTTCGCTAGTAATTATTTACTTTTAAGAATTTTTCAACACCATAGCTCAATCGGTAGAGCTTATCCGGTTGCACCCATCCTTCGTCCTTAAGGGATTGGAGGAAGGACATACAACATTAAAATAGCCAAAAACATAAATAAATTGCAGAATGACCTCTTTCGAATAGTACCTATATATATATATATATATATCTCACAACTGTTCTAAGCCAGGTCCCTTCACACAGCACCTAAGTTGCCAAAAAGTGAATATCTATATATATATATATATAAGTCAACAATAAGCGATAAAAACCGATAGCTGATAAGGTGGAGTAGTTAGAATAACAGAAAAGTCCAACTAAAAAATTTTCTTTGATATTTACTTGTTAGAATAATATTCATTTAAAAAGGTATATAAAGACATATTATATTAGAATGATATAAACAATTAATCAAATTTAATGTTATCATAAAACGTACTGCTCAATCTATAGCAGTATCATAGATCCTGACATCACAACAGGCAATACTATATAATAAACTAGATATAAAAACTGTAATAGCATTAACAATTGAACCCAACCGACTCTCATACTCAAAATGCAATTACTTTTGAACCACATCAAAACTTGCAACTATCTCTCGTAGGTATACAAGTTTAAAGTTCTTGTTAAGAATATACAAAAGGAAAACCTTCATTTAATAGGGATATGTTGCTTAAGACATTATTAATTTTCTCCCAATTAGTGTCAAGGTTACGTTTTACGTAAAAATTATTACCATATTTCCATACCTAATGTTTTATGCCTTAAGGACAAAATACTAATAATAAAATTACAAAATTTATAATATGTTCATCAATCTTGACCTCTGAAAACAAAACATATTGTGTAGAGGAGTTTAAAAGCTACGTCATAATGTATACTTAAAAGAGACTCAATCAAAACTATTAAATTTAGAATAGCATCATTACTAAAATTAACCATAGTTTATTTGACTGATAAACCCGTTTATTATTTTAGTTACGAAAGTTACCATATTTTAAACATTTTAATATCAACAATAATACTTGCCAATACGAAACCAAAACTAGATCTTTCTAACCTTGATTTTCATTCTCTGCCAAAGTACAAAAGACTCATATTTTATAAGTTGATTAGAACTATATATTACTCATAAGTTTTCCTAACTTAAAATCTAATTTTGATAGCAATCCAATTATTTTACAAATTAATTAACTATCTTCAACAAGTTCATTGTTTAAATATAAAATATATAAAATATAATAATATAAATAATAATAAAATAATATAAAAATTTAATTAATTAGAATATTTATATAAAACAAGAATTCTGAGCCAAAAGATTTAATTTCAATATCAACATGCAAACAAATCATTTGGAATGAGTGGCTGAAAAGGAATTTAATAGCTTACATTTTACTGGACTAGAAGCGTCCTCAATGAAAATCCAACTAAGAGTAATTTTCCAACGAAAATACAGTGATATATATTCACTCTACAGCTGAAGCATGTAAGATATTAAAAGGAAGGTGTGGAAGGATACAATATTGGATATACAAGTGATGGAAGATTGGTCAGTCATCTATTCTGTGCCAGAACCTTGGAGAAAGTAAATCTAGATTCTTATGGAAGATTTATTCTATTCTAGTCTATGGCGGAAGCAGCGGTGGTGGATGAGTCTGGAACTATCCCAGAGTTCTCTTGACTCGGTCAATCGACTCGGCTAGTAGATTGGGGTCGGACGTGTTGTTTCGGTCCTAGCGTGCTATTGAAAGTTAAGTGGGGTGGGACATTTTCGGCTACAGCTGGCTGAGTTGAGTTGCATTAACCAATATTAAATATTTTGTAAATAATAGTACTGTTTTTATTTTTGTAACTTCGCCAGATGTTACGCTGTCTTTATTAATCCTAGAAAAGATCAAAAAATATGTCATTGTTAAATTGATTTTTTTATATCTGAAAGAAATTATTTAACTTAATGTTTGCATTTTTAGGTAATTTGCTTATAGCAGCCCATTAATACATTTTTGTGGAAACAGTGTTTTTGGATAAGTCATTTTCAATATTCTATAGCCTTTACACAATAAACCTTTAATATTACACTGCAAAACATTGTTACATTTCGTTTCAGCCCCTCGTTGGACGTCCTTTGTTACCATTCGAGTCTTGGCGAGTGTTAATAGTTGCATATTAACCCCCACGTTGTGTCGCCATTTGCTATACTTCTCTTTTTATTGACGTATAATAGCCCCGTGATTGGAAGTCATTTGTTATATTTCTCCTCCCCACGTTAGAATGCTATTTGTTATATTACATAACAGAATCATTTAAGAGTCACTCCGTAAATCATCGTTTCTATTACGCAACTATGTGCTTTACTTATAATGCCTCGTTCCTTATCATTAGACTTTAATAAATGATAATATATCACATAAAGTTTGATATCTATTTATTCCTTAAATTGAAAACATATTGTTATTAGTATTCTAATCGAAACACGATCATGTCGAGGGCCTAGCAACTTATAATCACCGATCGCTTAAAGCACGTCCATTCAAGACCACGACCGATTGCGCAGTAAAATACGAAGTTTCAAAAAGTCACATATATCTGAGTTCAATAGAAGCTTCTCGAAGGAACCTTTCTAACGGTAAATTACACACCTACAAACCCAGAACAAAAATACCTATTGCGTTTGGAAGCTTCTCGAAGAGGAAATACTTTAAAAGATCTTAACTTGTCTGGATTACGTTAAAAGACGTTAACATTTCTTAAATTTAGCTCTAGTAGATGCTGCCATCGTACCACGAGGCGCGAACTAACTAGTAAATAATTTAGAGGAAGACGTGATTTAAGCGCCACGTAATAGGTTGTACAATTTAAATAAAGTAAAATATGTTTAATTATATGTAAAATATTTTTGAATATATAAATAATTAGAATGATAAATGGTCAATGCTTTCAAATACTCCTTAGGGTTAAATCTATTGCATTACAACATGTCATTAGGGCAAATCATTATTTCCCTAAAGGATTGGTGATCGGCTATGTCATGATGCTTTTCATAAGAAGGTTATCCTTTCTCTCATAAACTATTTAAGATATATATTTTAAGATTTTACTATGATTTCCTATAATCTTTCTAAACGTCTTAATGCCTCGGATTTTTGCATTGAAAATATTAAAATATGCATACAACTCTACGAATATATATATATATATATATATATATATATATATATATATACATAGAAATATAGTCTAACATTTTTGTTAGTTTATTGACTATAATAATAATAATTTACAAACTAAACCTCTTCTGTGGTCGCGTGGTCTAACGTGCAAATCACTTGTTGGAATAGACTGCTGAAGACGGAGAGATCAGGGTTGGATCCCGGTCGGATGCACTAAGGGTAGTTTCCCTAAATGGTTTACCACTCTCTCTCTCTCTCTCCACGCAAATCTGGGTGCATTTCCTCCAAATTAAGCATTCCTAATCTCTCCCAAAATAGTGTAATTAGTACATAGGCTAATAACCTGGACAGTTATTAAGACACGGTGCTAAAAAAATGAAACTGGTGAACTTAAAAAACTGTTAAATTTTGCTCTAAAACTCTGTTGATTTATTTAGCAAATATCGTTGATATAGTTTATATTCTGACAAAAAATAATTTCAAACCAAAGAGTAAAAGTTTCAGAAATTACTAATAAAGTTCAATTTTTACTTTTCTCACACATTCAGTAACGTACTTGAACCACATTAGAGGTCCGATGAATAAAAAATACTTCCAAATGCATTCTCTATATTTTTATTTCTTCTTGATATTTCTTGCCAAATATTCTCTTGGATCTCGCTAAATATTTTGTCTTATTTTGATATTTTTAAATTTCTCTCAACCCCTTGAAGAGAGAAGCATTGCGATTGTCAAAAAATGTTTAGGTGTTAAAAGTTTTAAATAGAGGATAAAATTCTAAAAAAAAAGTCAGCTTTATAATTAAGTAAATGATTATTTTTTAACAAAATTGTTAATTCAATAGTTTACAAAACCATACCATAAGTCGATATGAAAATATACCATGGCGACTTAAGGTATGGTTTCAGTTCCTATGCAGAGGTATGTTCTAAGACTTATTTAACCACTTCCAAGTGCAAATAGACGAGTTTTAGACACAATATAATGCAGTTTAAGAGCTATCCTAACAGATTATTCTGAAATCATATATTAACTGAAGTATACTTTTATTCCATATAAAATTATTTCATATTGTCATATTTTAGATTCTAGAACGTTATAGCTATATTTGATCTGGAATAACTTCCGTGTGTTGCTTAGTGACAAAATTTCTGAGTAACATTATTCTACTCTTGAAATTTAAAAGTATATTATGGTTCTATTAAAAAAATATTTGATTTTAAAACATTTTTCCCATCTTTCATTATTAGCTTTATTATTTACTAATTACTGCAGATCGCATATTTAATATTTACCCCCGCCCCCCAAATAATAGTATTATTAGATTAAAGCTTTAACATATTAAAACAATTTTTTGTGTAGTTTAAAATTGAAAAATATATTGTATTGAATACATAGATGCATACAAACCTGATCACATTATTCCCTTACGGGAAAGGCAAGGAACTGTGAATTTAGCTCAAAAATATATCCATATTTAATCAATCCTCACTAACTTTCTCCACACTTCCTTATCCTTGCATACTTTCTTCCCTTCAACAACACCCATACATCAAGTATGCTCTTTTATTCTAAAAACTTTTAATGCTTCTCTTTTTCACACATTCGTCTACCAAAATCAGCCACGTCTTACATGGCTTATCTCTTTCTTTTGTTTCACACACTCTACCTTCATATATTTGCTTCGTCACTCGATGCACACTCATACTCTCAACATACCTAAATCACCGTACCACACCTTTTCACACTGACCTAATGGATTACATTTTAAACCCTGCTCTTTCAGCATCCATTCATTTCTGACTGTGTATATACGAGTTTTTCCATACATAAATAAAAATTGATTTATATATAAAAATACGTGACTCCCAATACATATTATCAACAGCTCTGCACATTATCAAATGATTAAAAAATGTGTTCCTCTCTCAGTGCTCAGTTAGGTATAGTTTTTATATCATCTTCTTTAACCTTTGTTATTAGTGACAGTTGTACAACTGTTTGGTAAGATGAGTCGATTTCCCTCACTTGATAAAGTGTTTGCATGTACTAAACTAAAATTAATTGCGCTCACATTAAAGCTAGCCGTTTATAGTAAAATCCTTTACGACAGGCTATAAACAGTTTTATTGAAACCGTGCTAGAATCTTGTACAAGGAATGTTTCATTATTCTGTAATCTTTTTATAATAAAATGTATGCCCTTTGAAACCATGAGAAGTTTACGTGTCCGTAACAAAGCAAGTTTGGTTCTTTTGTATTAATGAAAATATATTATAAATTATACAGTTGTAATAATACATTATTATTATATTTTCCCAATTTATTAAAAAATATATTAATTTATTTTATTACTATAGCTATTATTTCAGGTAAGAGATTTTTTAAATATCTTTTTCATGATAAATATATTATTTTTTATAATATAATAGAATCATAAATATGTTTCTATTAAGCTTACGTTTGAATTCAAATTCATGAAATACTTCATCTAAAGCGCAAAGTTGAGAAGTCTATTTTACAGAAAGTTATCCTGAAATCTCAATAAAACGCGATGGGAAAACCACAATGATAAATCACATGTAAATAAAACACCATTAGGGAACAGGATTGATTAAAATCCCCAACTTTAGTAATTTTATTATTTTATTATTATTATTATTTAATACCAGGGCCCGGATCTAGAAGATCTAAAAATTATTTTAAAAAATTTCATATAAACTGACCAAAAAATTCTTAAAGATGAAGTCAAATTAAAAAAAAAAATTATCTAAAAGGTTTAACAAAATAAATATACACATGATTAAATCAAACACGTGCTTAACATGTGTAAACTTCCTACACCTCTGACAAGACATCTTGTGAATGTGTGGAATGCCAGGCCCCACCGTGGTTCGGATTCCACGTTAAACTGTAGGTCCTTCATTTCATCTCACAATCACCCTACCATTACACATTAGCGTAAGTGCGTATAATCCGAACGGGTAGTAAGACGCGGTGCTAATAATAATAATAATACATGTGTAAACTAAAAAAATGATCAATGCAATGAAGTTTTAACAAACTTTTACATTCTACTAAATATAATATGACTACATATATCAGCTTCGGAAGTAATAGCTTCCCCCTACTCTCCCTCCCCCTTTTGCAACCCTCTCCAGCTTACCTGCAGTCTCAGCAGAAATGTGTATTTTACAAACAAACAAACAACAAACAGGATACAATGTTCATTCATTGCCTACATTATATTTTCATTCCTCTAAATGTGTGTTGGAAATATGTATACATTTATAAAAGATCAATGGTATTAAAAATAAACACATTTAACACTAGTCCCTTAAAATGACTCAAATATATCTAAAAATATGTCAAAAATCCTATAAATGTCTAAAAGTGACTCTAAAAGGACTAATACCATGAAAATAAAACAAAATTATAAAATAACTAAAAATTATCAAAAAATTATCCATACAATATAAATTTCTACAGTCAGGGACTCATGAACAGAGTCTATGCACTTATGAACATCGTATGTGATGAAAAAAAAAAAGATGAGATGTCATCAAAATATTGTACCTGATTATTACTAATACTAAACATCAATATAAATTAATCTTCATCATTAATACCCTAAATATAATTCAGGTAGTAAGATGTGCTGAAAAAAAGGAATAATAACTTTAACCTTTTATTTGTTTTATTTTACAATATTCTAGTATTTTAGGTGGAATTTTTACTCTATTTATTTATTTATTTATTTTATGATTTAAATAAAAATAGTAAATCTAAAAAGTATAATAAAATAAAATATGCACACACCAATTGATATACATGGTCAAATAAACAAAACTCAGCAGGTATCTCAGCTTCATAAAACCAGTGTACATGATCAAATTTGACGTGTGTTGACAATACAGTTTGTTTGGCCTACTATAACTTTTAGTACAGTTAGCACGGTGTTTGCCGAAACAACATTTAGGAAATATATATAAATATTGGACTACATTCTAAGCTAAGCAAATATGACCCGTAGATAGCTAGCATGCATGCATATATAATACGATACGAATTGCATTATTAAACATCAGGTTCGTTACGATTGTTTGACCTATCTTTCCGTACTAACAACGTTATGAATGTAGATTGTAAAAACAATTTTCAGTTTTGTATGGATGGGGGAGTGGGTGGGTGTTTGTATTTGAAACGTTTGGCTTGCTACGTTGTTTTTTTCATTCTCGTACATGTTTTAATATGAATGTCCACACATTACTTGTTCACTTCGATAAATTAGCATGTTTTCATTTATCAGTTCCATAGCAGGCTGGTTTTAGATTTTGTATGCCAATTTTTATAGATTTTTATTTTGTCTGACACTTCTGAATGTTGTCATAAAATTAAACCCTATTTTGAATTTATAAAAACGGTGTTTGTCAATATAACTACTGGGATAGGTTTTGGAAGGATAAAAAAATACCTCTTTTAAATCATACATTTACAATCAATGTACATTATAATTTGCAAGTTTTATTTCTTTAGCTCAAAATAAATATTAATAAAACAGTGTAATATAACATAACAATTTTCATGCACACATTATCCACCAGAAGTAGATGTGTGATGGAGTTCTTGACCTTGGTTTGGAGTTCAATAGCCAATAAGGTTCACGTTTCTATTTCCTGCTCTCGTTCCCATATGTATAATTAATTATTTCTTAAATATTAACCCTCCCCATCTTCTTATTTATATGAGTTTTTTTGGTTGACCTATAGTCAATGTTAGACTTAGGCTGTTAAAAAGAACGTCCTCTTCAGAAATATATTATATTTTGAATTAAAGTTAATAAAGCTAAAATAAACAAAACCTTTGTGCCTGAAACTATTTACCTTAACTCGCTTACCTTGCTGGTCAGTTTGTTCATAGCCTCACTTTATAGCCTCTCCCGCGCTTTTCTACCTACATCATTAGCCTCATCTCATTCCAGTACTCTTAGGTAACTTCTTATTCCATCACCCCATCAGATCTTTGGTCTTCCCAGTGGGCTTATTCCCTCTGGTTTCCTAAATACACATATATATCTATATCTATATATCTATATAATATAATATTATAAAGAAGAAAGATTTGATTTTTTGTTGTTTTTTTGTTTGTAATGGATAAACTCAAAAACTACTGGACCAATTCTAAAAATTCTTTCAACGATATAAAGCTACATTTTCAACGAGTAACATCATGCCATATTTTATTTTGAAGGTTTAATTGATTTCTTATAAAAATGTCGATAATATATTCTAGTCGTTGGAAAAAAAAGTTGTTGAAGGGAAAGTGGGGTGGGTGAAGGGGGTGGGGGGTAGGGGTGAGGAATATTAATGAGATTAAAATAGGAGGGAGGATAAAAAGAGGGAGGATGGCTATACAGTGATGGTAGGACTGTATTTTAAATAAAGTAATAAAAAATTTTGTTTTTTATTGACATGATGGATGATTTAAAGCTTTGATTTACAGGATTCTTAACAATATTTTTTTACGGGGAAGGGGGCTAGTGTTTTATAATTCTCTTCTTCCTTCTTAATACATGTACCAGCCACCTGAAAATATTTGTGTCTTAAAAATTACTTTAATTACTATTGAAGGAGTGTGGCTTGAAAGATAATCCAATAGGTCAATGTTAAAGACGCGTCTTACATTGGTTTGGTCATTTTGAGAGGATGAGTGTGGATTGAGTGACGAAGTAAATATATAAAGTAGAGTGTGTAGATCAAAAGGAAGGGGTAGGCCATATAGGACGTGGCTAAATATTATTGATGAATGTGTGAAAAAGAGAAACGTTAAGAGGTTTAAGGATAAAACAAAGCAAGTATGACTCAGTGGATGTATGTTGTTGAAGCAAAGGGAATATACAATGTTATATATGTGTGGAGAAAGTTAGTGAGGATGGATTACTTTCGGAGTTGTTTATTGAGCTATTTGCACAGTCTTGCCTACCCCGTAAGGAAACGACCTGATTAGGTATATATATTTAACTTTTAACATGTAGATTGTATCTGGTTGGTACCAGTAAAATAATCTTCAACCTATTTAGGTTTTGTTTGCTTTTGAAGAGATATTTAGGTCCAAATCCTGGCATGGTGTGAGGGTGTTTATTCCTAAATAGTTTCCCTCTCTCACTCTATGAAAATTCAGGTATATTTTCTCTAAACTCTATCTTACAGTATTTATTTATACCCAATTAGTGTTATTAAATGAAAATAGTAAGGAAGAGTTGTAAAAAAATGCCGAACACAAAATATACCTATTTATAAAATAAATCCAATCAATATTTAACCACCTGCCCTGGTGGTAGCATAGTCTAACACGTCACTTTCATGTTAGACTGGATTGATTGTTAGTGCTGGGCAGATTGGGGTTCAAATTAATATGTTGTGTACTGCGCTATTTTATCACAAATATTACAGCCTATACTTCCATGCAAATGTGTATACATTTATTTTAAAGTTTTATCCCAAAAGTGTAACTCATGTGTGAGTATAACCTGAATGGGTATTAAGATGGGGTGAAAATAATCTATTAACAATACTTGGTACTTATAATTGATATCTTTAGCTGAATCCAAACATTCGGTTGTAACCGAGTTGAACTGGGCTTAGTTACCGGTACGTAATTAACAACAGTATTATATGATCGATAAATACCCCTCGACAAGGCACGGATGGCTTCTAGCCAAACACAGTCATGGATTGATCCTAACCGGTCACAATTATGTGTTTACATGTTTTTTAAGTGAATGCTGGTGTAGTTAATTCAAATTAATACTATTTATCTTGTGCAGTTTAGTTAAAAAATATAAGTATTCTTATATACAGCATTGACGATAAGGATAAATAATATATATTTTTATAATATTTGAACAATTTAATGTACAGTACATGAGTACATCTGACACAAAGAAGAGCATGTGGCCTGGCTGCAGAGATCTTCCAGTCCCCATCTGGATAAGTGAAATATTATAAGTTGTTAAAAGTAGCGAAAAGTTAGAAGACAACTATGTAAAACTTTTCCAACCCTTGGTTTGTGGTTGTAATATATTGTTGTAAGGGGTTCCCTAGTTTTTGTGTTACCCTCTTCAAATTTATCAAGAGGTCGTGGTTGGCCGGGGTATTTGTTAACATTCTTAAACTAATTAAATATTTTAGCAGTTTGGTAAATTGTATTTATATGTTTACCACAAATTCACTTAAATTTCAAAGATATTATTTTTTTTTCTAATCAATTTATTGAAGATTTGAGGCAGTATTGCACACACGGTGCGAAACACTTTTAGTTTCCCCATCAACTTCCACGCTAATTTACTACCATCCTTAAACTACCTCTTTTTAATTTACATTTAATCTAAGGTGTTGCTATCAATGAAATATTTTATTTTAGTAATCATAACATTTTAGACAACATTCTAAAAAATAGTTGAATGTAAGGGGTGGTTATAATGAAAGCTAAGACTTAGATAATTTGATCTAAAAAATTATAAAATTAATTTATAAATCAAGCACTTAATAAAGTGTTTGATGTATTGATTACAATTGACAAGCACTAAAATGTACAATTTAAATACAATTTTTATAAAGAAACATAGTGTATAATATGAACAATTATATAAAATTATAATGCATCATGTTTTAAGACTATTCATCAACGCTTTTGAGAATTAGATTTTAATTGATAATGAATCATTACTTTATATAATTGTTACTATCACAAACTATGTTTCTTTACAAAAAAATATTTAAATTGTACATTTTTAGGGCTTGTTAATTTCACTTAAAACATCAAACACCTTATTAACGATTTGATTTATAAATTAATTTGATCATTTTCTAGATCAACTTATCTAAGTCTTAACTCTCATTTTAGTAATTAGCTTGAGTAGACCAGGTTACTAGCCTTGATGGTACCAGCACCATGTCAGTATTCGCCGATTAATGTAGGTATGCTATACCGATAGCAGTGGTAACTTTATCAGAGGTCGAACGGTATAAGTCAGAAGTATTCAGCTTGGGGTTCCATGAAGATACCTTAGTGAGTACAAAATGTATTTAAAAAAATTACTTATATATGCTACACATAAATATTTCCGATTAAAACTTATTATTTAATAAATTATTGTTGATGTAATTTTTTTTATTTTTTTTTAAAAGACAACTATTTTGCTTTACACCGAAAACTTGAGAGATGTTAATTTTGGTTGTTTTTATGCTCATCTCTTGACTTAGGACCTAATAATCGTGGATTTGAACCCAGACGGGGTCGATGGATTTTTCTTGATGATAAAAATCCATAACACAAATTCCTTCAGAGGGAAAGTAAAGCAGTTGGTCCTATTTAGATGGTAGCATGTAAAATAACCCTGGAAGGCTTGTAAAAATACCTCACTGACGAAATTGGTAGGCTATTTTGCTCTTGCTCATGGAAAATCTTGTGTGCTGATATAATGAGTCAGTTCAGAAAGTTTGAGGTAAATATATTAAATAAATAAATAAAATAAAAAATATAAATTTTAAGATACATAATTCTGAGGCTATAAGGGGATACAATCTTGGCAGCTCAGGTAATAGCCCTTATATATCTAATTTAAACAAAAATAATTATTCCTTCCCCCCACCCCTGAAAACTTACAATTAAAATTATGCTAATTTAAATAATAAGCTATATCCGTTTAAATAAACAATTGATTTACAATAAACACATACATTACACTAAATATAATTATAATATATTCTCACTACATTTAGCTTTCAGCACAGATTAGCACATTATCTAAATATAAAAATATTCTAGTTCGGTTTGTTTTGTTTGTGATGGAGAGGTGTGATTTCAAATCTTAGTTGGGTGTAATGAGAATGTTTTTCCTTAAATAGTCTTCCTTCACGTGAATGCACCTTCTCTAAATTATACCTTCCTCATCTCTAACCCACTTGCCGTAATTAATGTTTATGTAAATAGCCCAACTGGATGTGAGACGTGGCTAGTAAAATTAATTATGATTGTTAATTAGAGGTTCAATACAATAATCGAGACTTTGTTATATCTCAAATATTATCTGTGTTTAATAATTCATTCATAACTTTTGTAATAAACTTATATAATTGTATATTTTTAATACTTAGGGAATATGTTAATTTATTCTGTTAGCTTTTATCCTATATTTAATTTTTATCATGTATTAAATAATTAACATATGTTTTTTAAACCCAACTGCGATAAGAGAACATTAATTTGCCATAAAGCATTTGACTAAACAAATTTTGAGCGGAAAAGTAATTAAAAATGTTGATAATCTAATGGGCCTCAGTTAAAAACTTTTCAAACTTACACCATTCCCCCCTTCTGCCACAAAAGTGGTGTATGTGTGTGGTCGGAACACAGGGGGTGGAAAAGGAGTGATGTGGGGGTTGGTAATTCACCCCCTAGAGATAAACAATGAGGTAAAAAAAGCTTGCTCATAGCTACCAGCACCCATCAACACCCAAACTCCCGCCTGCACACCCAACCCTTTTCTAAAGCCCCCTAAAGGGGTGCTAATCAGATTTTCGAACTCCTCACAAGGGTGGTAGCAAGAAGAAGGAAAGGCTCTAACCCAGTTACGTATGCTAAACAAAACAGAACGCCTCCTACCGACAACGAAAAGGAATTTAATTATTGTTTTACGAGAAATTCATAATCTTGGCAAAGTTTTGTAAGAGGGAGGTGGTTATGCTTGGCGGTGAGAGTTTTTGCCTCTGTGTGTGTGTGTGTGTTGTGTGGTTTTGGTTAGCAAGAAAAGCAAGAAGTAAGGAAGGGGATGTGGATTTCTACGATGGCTTCCACACACACACACACACACACTTACAGGATGAGCATATGGTCGGTATGAAACGACAACAAACAACAGTAACAACTAACAACAGTAGCGGCAGAAACTCACGTCTGTGGCTAACTGGAGGTATTTCAACATGAGTGTTTTAGGGAGTAGGGAGATAAAAAGGAGAATTGGGGAGGGGGAACAGTTGGTTTTTTAGAGGAATGAAAAATAGAGGGAAGATTTAGAGGGGAGAAACAGGAAGTTGAAGTCAAAGTTAACAATATTTACATTCCTATACTTTGAGAACTAAAGCTTGAAGGTTCCCGAATCGTTTCCCGATGTGTGGTAGTTCAGGGGCACGTACTCTCTAGGACTCAAATTGTAAGTTGCGCCCGCCATCATGGATCGCCATATTGGATTTTTCATGTTCATGCATACATAATTAAAAGGTGGGATTAAATAAAGTGTGAGCTAAACCAGTAATTTTTGGTAGTTTTTATAACAACAAATATTTTTGAACAAAATAAATAAAGTATGCTCCAGTCAATACAATTAGTTTACTTTGAATGTTTTTCATGAGCGTTATAGAATTTGACTTGGAATTTTTCTTTTAGAATTTCCTCATAAAATGCCACTATGCTTATGATAACAATCTCAAAATCCTTTAATAATACTAAACTATGAAAATTAAACAAAGAATAATTTTTTTTTGACCAAAATTATTTGTGTAAAGTGAAATTTAAAAAAAAAAATCTTACATCCCTTTCACCCCTCTCTCGTTTTAAACTGTTGGAATTCACATCAAGGGAAACACGGGGTTATTCTTAGTATAATTTAATCTGGACTATTGGGAATTGAACACCAGTTTGATGTACAGAAGGGGTTTTTTTTTCTAACAAATAGTTTACTAATTTCTTCCCACGCAAGTGCGGCTAGTATTTATTTTAGCTTTACATTCATCGGCCTTAATTTATTAGTGTAATTAAATGGTCTTAGCTCAAACGGGTAGTAAGATGTGGAACTCCAACTTGTTTCCCGTCTCAGTACCAGTTTGGACTATATATAGACCCACTTTGGTGACTGCATGCTCTAACACGCTACTTTCTAAGATTGCTGATAACGGGGGGGATTGAGGTTCAAATCTCAATCGGGTGTACTAAGGGTGGTTTTTACAAAATGGTTTCCCGCTCTTCCTCCACTCAAATTTGGGTACACTTCCTCTAAATATAATCTTTATAATCCCTAAAACCACTAGTTTAATTTGTATCTAAGCTTATAGACAAAACATATATTGAGACGCGGTACTTAAAAAAAGTATATGTATATATAAAATTCAATTTATATTCAAGACAGTAAATATAAACGCTACTTAAATAAATAGCATTTTATCTAGCAAAAATTAATTATATATTTACTTACATATTCTTTTACACACATACAAATATTCTTCATATTAAAAGTGAAAATGTCCTTTGTGATTACCGTTTTTTATCGAAGCCTTAACTGTTTGGCTAAGTAGGCGACTTTCAAAATGTTCAGAAGACCGTAAAGTAGGATGTCGACGGTGGTCTTCAAGACGAACGTAAGATGACAGAGCAGGACGGTGAAGGCAATCATCGATATGTGCGGACGTGTAGTCATCGCTGCACTCTCGCCCCTTCTCTCCGAGGGGATGTTCTGCACCCGGAGTCGAACCCAGTTTTCCAGATAACCTATGTCCACGTATTCCCTAAACTTCTTGTCATCACACTTGTTTTCCCTGGTGAGAAAACCTACCAGAAGGTGGTCACACACTAAGAGCCCACTGTGTTTGCCCTGAGGAGAGAGAGAAACCAACGTGGCAATGAATTGTTACATACATGTCAAGCTTGAAGGCTCGAGCCACGATTCTGTGTCCTGCGTACCTTTTGATCAACCAACAAACAAACATTATATATATATATTGGGAATATGACATTTAAAAATTGATTATCATTTGGGGAAACATATAAAAGAAGTTTTTTTAAGTTTATCCTTTACTCTCCAATGATCAATTCCAATAAATGCTCAAACTTTAGAACCAAAACACGCAATATTTTGCAACACATAGGTATGTAAAGAGTTATTTTATCTTTCGGAAAGAGACAAACACCTGAGAGATCGCATCTTAAGGACACGATTTTGTCATCAATTAATATAAATGTTACTTAAACAAATGATTTAAGTTTCTCATAACTTTGCTACAAATTAAAGGTTTCAAATTATGTGGGAGAAATAAAGGGTAGTTATTAAAATGTTATTTAATAATAACTCTTTTTTTGAAAAATAAGGATTTTTCAAGCTGTATCTTTCAAATATTTTTTTTAATGTTGCCCCATCAGTAATTTTAATTTTAATGTGGCCCTTATGTACAAATGAGTTTGACAAGACTAATTTATTTCAAATATAACTTAGTAATTTGATGGAATGAGTTGAGAAAGTATTTAGAGAAATAATGATTTTAAATTAATATTAACAATACCATCCAATTACATCCTAATTAAATCCAAAATTGGCACAGGACCAATCAATAATAAAATCATTGTGTTTATTTAAAATTGCATAATTCTAAGTGATATGTGTTGTTGCTTGATAAAGTTACATAGAGGTCAGGGTGGCCCAATTTTTTAGATATTTCAAATCTCATTTATTGTTATTTAATTCAATGTAAATAATCTTGATGTAAATTTGAAAAAATTTGACGATATTTAATGGTCTCTATATTTGATCACATTTTAGTATTTTTGAAAAATATGAAAAAGAAATTTTTCAGAGATGATTTACGGAATATTCTGAACAAAACTATAATTTTGCACAACGTTACAGCATACTGACCATTTTGACATTTTTTTGATAACTTAGCAATAGATTAATATCAACACAATTATATTTTCAACTAATTTTCTTCCAAAGATATCTCCATTACATTGAGTTTCAAAGCAACGGGGAACTTTTTCTGTGTAGTTACGTGACATGGAGAATAATTTATTCTGTTTTCCATCCTCGGTGATGCTAAAGTTAGCTTTCTGCTGCATTTTAACGTAGGTTTAGTCTATTGTCCACTATGTGGGATCCTTCACTATAAATTCCGCTGTCTTTTATAGTCTGGTCTTAAATAATACGAGTAAATCCAAGAGTTGAGCTATGCACTCTATGACGAACGATTCAAGGGAACTCTGATGGTTTAACGTTTCACCATTTTTCATAGTCCTTATTTTTTGGGTCTGTTTTAGAATGTTTACCTTTTTTAAAGAAAAGTACTATTGATTTGTGACTCGAACATAGCAAGTCAGATTATATATTCACGAAAATACCAGAAGTGATGATGAAATTTATTGACTGAAGTGGTACCAATATTGCGATTTGGTTAGGCTTCGATTTGTGCAAGAAGATTTACGTCATTCAGAGGTGATCTTTCAACTTTGGAACCTCGTTCCAGTATTGGGACTCACGAACACTTATTTCCGTGATCCCTTTCTTCTCTACAGTATTGAGGATGGAATATTTTTGAAATAAGTAGATTTTTAATCAATAAATAACCTTCAACACCCAACCGTCTTGGTATACGGTGCCTGACACACGAAACGTTATCCCACCACAAACTGGCCTTCCTAGGAATATCTGGTATAGTTTTAGCAGCTCAGCGTAGTCGTTTCTGAACTTCTGAATCTTTATAGCATCTTTGTAGTATTCATGCTTTTCCTAGCGTTGTCTAAGGAGGTAATCAGTGTTGAACAGGGTTCTTGTTGTATTCTTTTTAATCAATTGATGGCCATTGCTTTTGTAAACGTGTAAATAGTTTCACTTCTGATCCATCAATATGTTCAAATATTTCTTTGAAAAAGATCACGAACATGTCTTCGTTAATATAGTGTCTAGAGGCAATTCCAATACGCTCAGCACTAAGTGATTGCTCGTTTATAGAACAATAACCCGAGTCCAGCCCATTGTTGGAATCTATGATATCAAAAAAGCCTTGCACTTGGGTCCTTATTGGCCAGTCGTCAAGAACATGCAGGCAAGTATGGGACTGTTCAGTGGCAGTACCTCTGGAGATCTCTGGGACTGACAGGAGCCTTTCTAAACCAACATCGGCTGACAAGGGCAGTGACCCGATCTACTTTTTGTTTCCCACCTGCAACGTTGGGTAGGAGCTTACCATCCCAGTGTAGGAATAGTGGATACTGAGAGTAAAATGGGGGTTTTCCTTTTTCTGTGACGACTTTACAAATTTCGTTTGGTGCACAGTGGATTGTACTGCGTGAAAGTGAAATATCTGATACCAGTACGTCTAAAACATGACGCCCCAACAACACACATTGCACTTCAATCATAGCGATTGATGTGGTCAAAAGAATCTTCAACATCTTCTGTAAGTGCCGCTCTTTTGTTCTTAGGGTTTTAACTGCAGGAAGAATTAAAGTAGGCTTGTGATTAATCATCTTATATTGAAGTAATATAACTTCTACTATGACTTATTTTTATTATTGAGGAGCCCGATGGTGCAACTTCTTGGTGGCCCTGCTCATCGACTATATTACGTTAATGCTTGGCCTCAGATTGAGTTTAACTCTTTCGCTTTTGGGACTATTTATCTTTAAGGCACTTGTATACATTTGAATTATTATTATTATTATTATTAGCACCGCGTCTTACTACCCATTCGGGTTATACGCACTTACGCTAATGTGTAATGGTAGGTGATTGTGAGATGAAATGAAGGACCTACAGTTTAACGTGGAATCCGAACCACGGTGGAGGCCTGGCATTCCCCACATTCACAAGATGTCTTGTCAGAGGTGAAGGAAGGGTTTGGCCATCAGGTAAATCTTTGCCGGGACCGAGGATTGAACCCCGGCCGCCAGCATAGAAGTCTGACACCTTACCCCTAGACCACCAGGTCACCCTATACATTTGAAATTCTACAGCTTAGCATATCTTCTAGTTGCGTGGAGAGAAATGTTTTATTATATTCATTAATTTTCACCTTTAATGCATAATTTTTTGTTCTATCAAAAGGTTCAACAAGTTTACCTTTAAACAGCTATTATTACATGCCGCAGCTGTTGATATATGTCTTCATGTTATTTTTTTAAATAAATTATTCTTCTACAAGATATTATATTTTCAATAGAATCAGCTCTTGGAGTGGAAATCCTTACCCTTCTCCAAATTTCTAAGACAGCTTCTATTGTGGTTCTAGTAATGTTATTTACAGTTTGACTCTTTTCAAGGTGGATCAAATGGAACCTTCTAAGGATATCCGCTCTCAATAGAAGTCACAGGGTCAAAAGGGTGTCCTTTGGTTTTCCAATTAATTTCCAAAGATATATTTATAAAATGTACAAGTAAAAATTCTCTTTATACAAAATGAAATACGGCATTTCAAACTTTTCCAAAATTTGTTTGTTTTTGGTCACACAAACCTCTTGGAAGAGATTACAAAGGCAAGGTTACGAAGAGTGATTTTGGGAGGAAAAAAACATTCCATAAGGTTTGAATCACCCTAAAGAGGTATTATGCTCATATTAGCGCGGAGATAGTATGAAAAATGTGCTAAGTCAATTTTGAATAATCAATTTTAGTGTTCCCCACCCGAGATTCTAACCTAAGCCAACGCACCATTGAAAATTTGGAATATTGTTAGAATGACGCTTTAGACCTTGCGTCAACCAAAGCGAGTTCATAACATATTAATGTCAATGAATTTAATATTATTAAATATTAGCATTTGATATACACTATACATATTATAATAATGTTATATTCACACTAAGGGAACGTTGTAAACACAAGCATGATTTAGTAGCTCATCTAACCGTGCCAGTCTAAGAAATATGATAGATTGCTCTTACATCACACGGACCCTTGGCCATGGAAGGTGATTTGGAGCAGATATAGCTTCTAGACCTCAGTATATCCTTCGAGGAGCCACACTCCTTGTACGGTAATGTGTCCACTTTTATCTTCCTTAGACCGGGAACCAGACTCTTATCGTCTTTCTATAGGAACACATCAAATTTTAAGTTATGTTTCTAATAGGCATGCTCTAATTCAATCCAATTTATTATAGGGATGGCATTTTATAAAATACAAACCTTTTATTTCATTCTCAACAGTGATACAATTCTACTTTTTTATATTAGGGATATTTTATGGGTATGTACGTATATTATCAATTAAAGGTTACAGCTGTAGATCACATGAGTTATCGTAAAAATACGTTAGGTTAAGCCTAGTTTACTAGTCTGTCAGATAAGGACTTTCCTATGAAAATTGGACTGCAAAAATATTTCATTTTCTATTAATATATTTGTGCGTGTGTACAAATGAACAAGTCCATTAGGTGTGATTCATGGTGTCGAGTATTGTGTTCAGGTGTAATTTCAACATAAATTTAAAACTATATAATTCATAATTAATTAACACCTATTTAAGGTAAGATGGAGAGGGACGTGAGTAAAGGCCAGTATGTTTTCAGTTTTTATAACATTTTTTTTTTCCAAAATTATTAAAATGTTGCTCTAGTACAAATAAAAAGTTTAGTTTTCTTCACATATTAATATCAACATTTCCTGAATATCTAGCTTGAGCATAGTGACAGTATCTGATAAACTTTTTAAATAAAGATAAAAAGTTGTTATTAAATTCCAGAACACCCTTGACAGATATTCAATACATTTTTAGGTCAACATGTGAAGAAAATTAAACTCTATGTTTGCACTGGAGAAATATTTTATTTATTTTGTCAAAAAACAAAAGCTTTCTCATAAACACTACAAAAACATTGGATTTTTCTCGCGACCCCTCCAATCCACCTTAAGACGATTCCTTTACAAATAATGTATGGTCTCGCTGCTCCTTAAATTGTTAACTTTAAAATTGGATGTGCATGGGATGCAACTTTTTTTTTTCATATGAAACATACAACGTTCAGACAGAATGGCACATGACACATGTCACATGGGAGAATCCAGTCACATGGGTTCATTTGACTAAGATAATTGCTGCTACTAGACCTTATTATAAGGTTAACAAATAAATTAAAATATTATTTATACTCATTTATTCAAATTGTATTACCGTTTGTATGTTTTATAGTATTTTGTGTTAAAAATTATAAAAAAACTGACATTCTCTTGCTATTTACTCCCACACAATTTCTATCACACGTGTCTTGGAATAATAGTGGTATTTGTAACCATAAATTTCAGGATATCTTTAGAATATAAATGTTAAATTGTTAGTCATCCCACGTGATGTACAGAATCGTCAGACATTTCCACACATATTTAACGGTTCAGCAACAAATAAACGGCTCGCAAACATACAACAGTGTGGCATGTCCCATGAACACATGATAAACACAGCAATGTGTCATGCACCCATCGGTCTGAAGTGTACCACTTTTTTAATCATTGTATTTATTTAAAATATTTATCGTGCCTTTTATGAAACAAATGATTCTATCAACACGTGAGAATTTCTGTGAGTAAGAGTGAAAGATCCTAACAATTTTACCAGTAAAGATATTTTCACACACCTTCCAAGGTTCTAATACATACCACAATTGACATGGGACAAATTGATTTACTTCACTTCAAAGGAAAATGTGCTATGGATTTGTATTACAAAAGAAAGATACATCGACCCCATATGAGTTTGAGCCTATGTTCATCGGGTCCTGAGGCATGCACTTTACCCCAAGACCACCTGTATAACTTGTTAACAAGTATTCAATCACCGATGGTGCATGTATCATGTTGCATGCATCGTGTATTGTGCCTAATTATTCCGGTATGAAAGCTGAGTTACCTCTCTCCTCCATCCGATAAGTTCGCACGTCTTCTTGTCCCACGAGTACTTATTGCCCAATATTTTGATGTTAGTTTCACTTTTTGACCTTGAAATCAGCGTGGAGAGCTAAACAAAAATATATTTGTAAACTTCATTAGGGATATTAAAATCTGTTCAGTATTATAACCATTGATAAAATAACCCCCTTTATAAAGTTTATATAAATTATCAAGTTCTTAAATTTCACTAATTATATTACTTGGTTTTCCATCTATCGGTTTCAAATTGTCTTTAGTTTCCCAAACTAATAGGAAGTTCTTTGTTATCAAATGTTTTTATATTTGTTTGAAAAAAAACCACTAGTTTCGAGGGATGGAGATATTGGGGAGTGGTAAAGGTAATCTAATGATCAGTTTACAACACCGCAGGCCTACTCATCACAAGACATTGTGAAAGTAATCAAATCTCGTAGATTACGGGGTAGGCAGGACATGTAGCATTATTGAGTGTCTAGATTCATGTTCAGAATGTTGATTGGCAAACCCAATGAGAAACAAGCAATACCTAGGCTCAGATGGGAGGATATCATTAGAATGGACTTGAAAGAGATGGGGTTTAGTGATGTGGACCTTGCTAAATAAAGGGAAATGTAGCGTACTTTTATAATTGTGGATAACAACCTTTAATTTCATAAAACCAATGGATAAGTAAGGAAGATACCCTCTTCAGGGATGAATGGTATTGAGGCATCACTCTCGTAGAAGAATGGACTGTCAATGACAAAAAAAAAAAACATTGCTCAAATCCTTGACGATTGTACTGAGAGAAGTTTTTCCTAAATATTTTTCGAATCTCCCCCTAAAAAATGCAGGTAACCTTCCTCTACAACCAATTTACTCATCCCTTATACATCAACTTATTAAGTAAATGAGCGTATATTCCAAACGATTTGTAAGACGTGATACTAAACAAAAGTATATGAACTCTTATTTCGGACGGGTAGAATGATGCAGGTGACATGAGCGTAAATAATTATATTTCAAAAGCTAGAAATATATATTTTTATTTCAATTATTCTAACTCTAATTCATATAACTAAGGACCTAGTTGTATCTAGTTTTTAGGAGCCTAAAATGATTTCGGTATTTATAAGCACGTCCCTGCCCAAGAATCAAACTCAGCACAGATGGACAATACAACCTACCCAGGCATAGCATCGTAGAGCGGTAGCCTGGAGTCTTCATTTTAAAACAGTATAATTGTGACCAGCTAAACCATATTAATATATTTAATTAAATGTAGAAAGAAAGATCAACAATAAAATAATGTCACTTATCTGAGTTTTAATTTTATCCATTGAAACAATGCAGAGCGCCACACTTCAATTTCTGACTCAAGAGTAATCATATACATTTATTTTGTACACTGCCTCTTAACCGTTGATTTTATCATCACGTCCTATTACTCATCTGGACTGTACGCATACGTAATAATCATGTTTATGTGATAGTGGTGAGTAAGTTTGAATTTAGAGGAATTGTACCCAAATTCTCGTGGAGGAAGACTGTTTAATGAAAACCACCCTCAAGTACACCCGACCAGGATTCGAACCCTGAAATGCTCACCATCGGTGGTCTATTCTACTTCTAGGGTGATTCCCTAGACTGGACCATTTGTCTAATGAAGCTGGTTATTAACATTTAATTACATTAACGAGGTAGGGATGAGTAAGAGTAGATTTTCTTTTAGAAGAAGTATACACGAATTTGCGTGGATGAAGAGTGAAAAACCATCTATGAGAAACCATCCACAGAACATGCAACCGGGATTCCAACCCTAACTACCCACGTCACTAGCAATCCAATCTATTGGGATCATAAATCTATTTTCCCGGTTAAATAGTAATGGTATGGGCTCTTAAGAGAATATTTGACGGAAGGGAATTAATGAAGATTCGAACCAACACATCACTAATATGGAAGAAGGTAGTGATATACAATTATTAAGTATAGTGAAAGGCCAATCCTGTGGGATGAATTTGTAACTAAAGAGATCAGCCGTAGCTGAGACATATTGAAATAAATTGGAAAAATTACTCCCATTTATGGAAATCGAACCCAGGACCTTCGGCTTAGTGTGCCAAATATCTACCCACTGAGAGTTTTACAGGGATTTTCCTGGGCTTAGGATCCCTTGATAGCTCAGTGGTAGTGCAATGCTTGCTAAGACAAATGTTTTGGGCTCGATCCCACGTCAAGGTGTCATTTTTCAATGTATTTAAAATATCACTAATGAATTCTACTTACTACATATTGTTACGGTATCGGAAACACGTTTATAATATCTAGTATTTAAACACCTTGGGGAAAAATTAATATATTATTGATAAATAAGATATGTTAGCGTTAAGTTAGGAAGGCGGGGAGGAGTGGGTAAGTTAGAATCTCCCGTCCAATCCTCACGACGCGACGTTAGAAATATTTTGTTCTCTTTCATATCCTGTGTACACAATTGTGTACTTTACAGGGCTCCATTAAAAAGTTGTTTAGACTAATTTAAATAAATAATTTGGCTCATTTTGACTAATACTGCCATCTCTTAGATCATTTTAAAATTATATTACAATAATAAATATATCTATTATTATTATTATTATTAGCACGCGTCTTACTACCCGTTCGGGTTATACGCACTTACGCTAATGTGTAATGGTAGGGTGATAGTGAGATGAAATGAAGGACCTACAGTTTAACGTGGAATCCGAACCACGGTGGAGGCCTGGCATTCCTCACATTCACAAGATGTCTTGTCAGAGGTGGAGGAAGAGTTTGGTAATCAGATAAATCTTTGCCGGGACCGAGGATTGAACCCCAGCCGCCGGCACAGAAGTCCGACACCTTACCCCTAGACCACCAGGTCACCCCAATATATGTAATCATTTAAAATAATTCAGTTCTTAGAGGTTATTTATGTTAAATATTTGTTTTATTCTTAATAAAGAGAAATCTCTGCTTATTATTATATTGGGTTAACATATTTTATAATGAATCAAATATCCAAAGCTATTATTTATGATTTTTAGTGAGTATTACTCCATCTGTCTTAAAATATGAGGGAATAATGACCCTGATTTACGGGACGAAGCCTGGATAGCTCAGTGGTAAGAGCATAGGCGTACTAATCCAAAGGTTCCGGGTTCGATTCCTTTGGCCAGGTGTCATTTTTAAATTTTCAGAATATATAATTATAAGTTCCATATTTCATAACGTCACGTTATTTTTAATGGTAATGTGATACACACTGATATTATAATTACACATATATTCTATCAAATTATGTATAATATATATGTTAGAAGCCAGTTAATTGTTTAACGTTACACTAAAGCTGCCACCCGTTCTCTATTTTAAGGGATCGTTCCGTAGCTGACCCAGATGATTTTTTTAAAACATTCGTAATTTAACATTTAATACAATTGACCGTAATCAGATTATATTTGTATTTGCTTGGAAAGTACGGTACACGTTAACTAAAATTCCATTCTTAAGTAAATCATTTGTTTGCATGAACCCCATTTCAAATAATATCTTATCTACGCCACTGTACGATAGCAAAGTTATGGTATGATAAAATTTTCACCAGTTTCGGTGACCGCATGGTCTAAACCGTCACTCCCACACTATACTGGACTATTGATGACAAGAAGATCGGGATTCGAACCTCGATCGTGTGTACTAAGGGTGGTTTTTCATATATGATTTTCCCACTCTTCCTCCATTCAAATGTGGTTACTCTTTCTCTAAATTCAACCTTCCTGGTCCCTAGCAAATTAGTGTAATTAGTACATAGGCGTAAAACACGAACAGACAGTGGCCCACGGTGCTTACTATTTGTTTTAGTAAAAAAAATAGCATTTCCAATTAGCTTTTTTTTTGTGAGCTATGATGGATGGATAGATACAATTTAAATACAACAAAATATTGAACAAAGTGCTAGGAGATATATTTTCTTTAATGGTATGAACAAACATGAGAATAAATAAATTTACATAATTAAGATATATATGGTTTGTATGATTCCCTAAACATATTAAGGATAGTCAAGGCACGCAGACTAAGGTATTTATGAATGATGACACGTGTGTAAAACAAGTTTTTGTTAGGAGACCTGAAGATAAAAGATCCCTTTTTAGGTTAAAACATCGATGGGAACATAATTTTAAAATATATTTAAAGAAAGTTGAATGTCAGTTAAGAGATTATATTAAGGTTTCTCCAGGATAGGTTCAAATTCCGAGCTCTAATTCTGATAACCATGTACTTTAAATTTCCTAAAGGCCAGATAGTTAATTCAAATATTTTAATTTAAAATTACTCAAAAATGTCATGACTAAATGCTGTGATAGCTAGATAACTGATCCAAAGCAAAAATATATCTTTCTCTCGATGTTTTATGAATATTATACAAGTTTAATGCATTTACAGGGATACATTATTTATTAGTGTAAAATTGACAGAAACAATTTATTAATAACGTATAATGGAGTTGAAAAGCATTACATAAAATAAAGTCTCTAGGGAGAATTGGTTTCTCGAACCAATATACAACAACAAAACAAAACAAAAATTTAATTTCAATAAACATACATATATTGAAGTTATTTTAAGAGATAAATTTAATTTCCATTTACTCAAAATATTTCAAATAAAGGCTTAATAATGACATGTGCATGGGAATACATATCTGTATTCCAGTAGCGAGGAGCTTAGTGGAAATACTAACATGCATTTTAGAGGTAATCTACCCCCATTTTCATGGAATAAGAGTGTGAAATCATTCAGAAAAAAAAAACCTGCAGTAGACTCGACCAAGACTTGAACCTTGATCTTCACATCTTCAGCAAGCCAGTCTAACACAATTGCAACGCATTAGACCATTCGGCGAATGACGTGGTTTCCTTACGTTATACAATGTATATTAAATGTGCTAGCTTTTAAATGCTTCTATCCAACTTTCCTGTACCTTCTTCCATTTAGAGCAAGATAACCATTTACAGTCCATATTGACGGTATAAATAAACAGTGTACAAATAAATAGTGTTTATGGTCATGTGATTAACTCCAATATATTAGTTTTAATTTAACCACTATTCCATTCAGCATATATTTTAAGCCTGTTTAGAATGAAAGTCCACATAGCTGTATTGTATGCATGACTTGTTACACCCACATGGGAAATTGGCTATTTTAGGAGGTGGTCAAGTTTGTTTCCATTCCATGAGCTGTCTTCTTCACAAGACTATTTCATGGACTGGGCAAATATCGATTAGTTAATGAATTGGGTAATGCTTTGAGCCTCCCAGTTTATAACTTGCTAGAAATTAATAGGTTAACGTGAACCAATGGTTTTACTCTGGGAATATCAACAAGCTATCGTGTGATCTAGCGACCAAATTTTAGCAGTGGTATTAAAATAACAATTCATTAGATATTTTTCTCAAGGGTATCAATTAAATTTTAATTATTAAAATAAATATGAATTAAACTTAAATTATAGGTACGCACATTTTTCAAGGGTAACAATTAATTTGTAATTAAAATAAATATATAAATAAAACTTAATTTATGGTGACCACGGCACAAATTATTAAAGCATTTCTTTTTATCATTTTTAAGGCCTCTACTGGAAACACTGTTTTTGAAGTGATATGTCTCTGACAGTGCCAAATCTTTTCAGAAATACCTTTGTTCGACCTCTGATGAGGTCTAAATATTATTTACACGAAATATAAAAATGGTAATATCAACAAACCGGTAACAAATTATTGTAATTACGAGAATATCCTTATGAAGGAGACCCATAGTTATTATATTAACATCAATAATAATTTCTCGCTCAATGTGGCTAACCATTTCCTCACGTCCAACCTTAAACTATGTGGGAATAATTACCTTGAGCAAGGGACGAATCCTGGATGGCTCAATGTTTGTGCATTGGCACCCATAGACAATGTCCCAGGTTTGATTCCCATGTCCTGGTGTTATTTTTAAACTAATTTAAACTGATTAAATAATAATGGGCGTAAGTAGGGATAGCTTCATACACAGGCGTCCAGCCGAATTTAGACTACGCTGATGTTTCCATGAGTTGTTGTCATTTGACTTATTGATTCTGATCAGAGCACACCATTTTGTGTATGATTCGTTTGATCAAATTTTCAAGTGGACAGTACTAAAATATGTGAAAGACTATTAGCTGAACTTGATGAATAGTATATTTTAGCCTCTATTAGTATGTTATTTGAGTTGGAGCACATGATAGAGTGGATAAATCCCATAAATTTGGTGAATTTCATACTTTATGCCTTGATCTTTTGAAAGATGAAGAGCTTTGCAAAATGTGCACTAGAGAGTTAATGAAGGATTTTCCTACCCTTCATCATCTAACAAAAATTAATTGGGATAACAGACTCAATTGTCATGTTCAGATGATTCAACACATCTGAAGAAAATGTGAAAGTCTAGATCTTGGGCTGATGCGTGTTAACACGATGCGGTGTCAGATACCTTATTGGAATGGTATTTTCACTAAACCGTCATAGCACGCGTTAGCATGAAACCTCAACATAGTCTGAATTCGCTTTTATGTCTTGCCTGGTATAATTTGCCGGTGATGGTGAGGTTAGGTTCTTAATATAGTTCTAGCGTATTGATGTGTTATTTCTTCAATGGCTTCTACCTCTGTCTGTAGCCATGCAAATGCTAGATAATTTTCTCTAAACTAGGCCTTATTCATCCCAATCCTTTAATATGAATATGAAGATAGCCCTGACATGGAACATCCGCAAGATCACCTTGATAAGAGCTATGTTCTTGGTAGGACGGTGGATCCGGTGGTATAAAGGGTGGATGTAGATTTTTTCACAGGTATTTTCTTCACATTCGGTGAGTCCAGGTCCTCTTGTAAGTTTATGGCACCAATCACTACGTAAAAAGTTCTACCATTTACGTCTTTAGGCTGACTGAAACAATAAAATCACTAATCCTTGAATTTTAAGTCAGTATTTTAAAATATGTTTCTGATTTATATTATTCAATACTTCTCACTACCTGTTTGGGCAGTACTAATCTATTTTTGAGTAATTTAACTAATGGGGAAAGGAAGAACAAGGTAGTGTTAAGATTAGCTGTACCCCATCGGCTTGGAGTGAGAGTGGAAAACTATTTAGTAATAAACACTTTCAGTAAATCTTCACGGGATTCGATCTCCCAGTCACTGGAAAGCAATAATATGTGGTCTTGAGATTAATATTAGGCCTATTATTAATATTAGAATTAATATTAGAATTTTTATTTAGCACCCCATCTTACTACCCATTCAGGCTATACAACTGGTACAGGGATTATGAGGGTTTAGTTGAGAGGACGTGCACCCACATTTGAGTTGAAGGAGAGTAGAAAACCATTTAGGAAAAAACACCCTTAGTGCACCCGACCGGGATTTAACACCAATCTCTCCATCTTCGGCAGTCTAGTCCAACACAAGAGTAGTGCGTTAAACCACGCGGCCACAAAATAAGTTAAATTCTCCGTACTGTATAGTATATTTTCTAATGACATATGAATGCTGAAAAGGAATTTGGTGCGGATCACCAGAAAAAGAATGACACCCATTAGGAGAACAGCTATTGTTATATTTTGGAAACTAAATAATTAGAACATAAATTATTTATGAAAATAGTTAATAACATTTATGTATTTAAATTATATTAACAGTTTTTATAATAAATTAATTTATTACAAATTAATTGATTTCCAAACAATATATTATCCTCTTCTTACTAAATTTCAAATGAGTTTCAAAAAACAACTTTTAGTGAGGACATAGATTAAGCTAGGACCTTTTTTATTTTATTTTATTTTAATAGCTTATGGTATTTTTGATCAGGAGAGAGATATAGTACCTTTTTCTGTCCCCTGTATGCATACTTTAGCCGCTCTGTAAGTACAGAAAGTTGCCCAGGGTACACCTATGGAGTGGTCTACACGTCGTACCCACAAAGAGATGATGTGATGATAGTGATTATGAAGGTTGGTAGCTAGGGTGATTAAATCTAGCTTAGGCCTATTTAAACAAACCCTGGTGACCATTGGGATAATTACCCTTTCGGGAAAAATATCCAGGGTATCAGCCGGGAATCTAGCACGGGACCCATATGTTCATAACAGGTGCACTGACCAATATACCACAAGGCGGGTTATCATAATAGTTTAAACTTAATTTTTTGTTAACTCAATTATTTTGTACCGTGGCTACAAACAACATAGCCCCCACCTCCACCGCCTTAAAAGATCAAACAGCACTTACCCCCATTATAGCTGGAAGTCAGCGCCCTAACTTCGGACACCCCACGCTCGTTGCCACGGAACACCGCACATCACCGAGTTCGACAAGAAAACAATAACTAGGTCACCGAGTGATTTTAAACCTCTGTGTACTAGTCCAGTTCCCCCCAAGTTTTAGACACTGCGCAGGCGCCAAGCTTGGGGAAAAGAGCAGGAAGAGTAATCACGTGTCTCTAGCTATCCCCCTATGGTATGCTCCCAACGTTGTGCGCAGATGTCGGTTAGAGGGCCATTTCTGACTTGCTGAGCATGACTTCATGGGTCATGTGACTTCTCCTTACCTATTTTCCTCGCTGTTCAATCTGAGATATAAGCTAGTAACCAGAAAGGAACATCAATCTTTGATGCCGATAAGAATTAGGAACTATTTTACATTATCATGCAAGTTTTCGTAATTTGGGAGTTTTTTTATTTTATTTTTTATGAGAAACTAGGCAGCTTAAATCCAGTCGATATAATGTAGAGCTTGAACTTTTATATTCTTTTGACTTAATTATTATATTCATTTATTTATTAAATATCTATTAGGATTGATTTGGAAACCAACGTAATATGGTAGTTAACCGTTTAGGTCCGAGTTCAGATGACTTATTTTCAATTATATATTATGTAAACTTCTCTTTGAATGCTATCTCACAATATACATTTTTGCTATTAAATTTATTGTTTTTGTAAGTCTAAAAGCAAATTGGATGTTTAGTATCGTTGGTTATATTCAGTAGGTATTTTTGAAATGTTAGGAATATACTGTTATTGTAGTCGATAGAGTTGATAAAGAACTTAATTAGTTTCACGATATAGTTATCTCAGCTCCACGGATTATGATTGGGAATACTTATGTATATGATAACTATATATCTTGGAGTATTGTTGTGAGCAATACTTACTATTTTCATTATTAAAGTATGTTTTATAATTAAGGTTATGTTTGAAGTATACACCTTCAAAACGGGTTATTATGATTTTTGTAGATTTATCTTTAGAAAGGTTATTTCATAGATGTAGGTGATAGGTTGTATTCATACTAGCTTATAATTTTGTGTATTGTTCCTTAAAATTTGTTGTGTCTACCATGTGATTGATAACGTTATCTAACGATATAAATATGTACTACTTTAGATAAACGCGATTCGATTGCTTACTATAATATGGTTTTGAATTGATAAGAACTTATAATAATATTGCGTATGTGATGCAACTTCATAACATTGTATTGTAATTACTCATGAGACATATCCCATTCTCTTAAAATAAATACCTTAAGGCCGTTATTGATATCATGTTATTCTTTTGCACTCAAGTTTGGCTAATCCCTATCTCCCTCAATGTATATTGCCAAATGATCTGTTTTAGTATTTGTCTAGATAGCAAGGCTGAATACTTTGACTGGGCTTTTGAGTGTAGGCCAAATAAGGATACCTGGTGAGTTGACTTTATTTATTTGTTATCTTGCAACCCTTTCACTATAGCTGGTTTCTTGGGCATGCGTGGCGTGCTTGTTCAAATTACCTAAGAGTTTATTGAGAACGGCTGAATTTACTGGAAATAAATATATACAGTAGTCCTTAAGGAGATATAATTAGAGGCGTTTATCAACATTATTGATTGATAATCTAGTATTGCTAGGAAGATAATAATTAGTTCTACATAAGTTAACTATAGTGACTTTCAACTAATATTTAACACAACAATCTTGTGCTGCTCTTAGTTATTACCACTCCTATGCTGTATGGACTCTAATCTTCTAACAGTGTCAACGAACGGTACACCGAGATTATCAAAGGTGTTATCAGGTATATATAGTTTATAAATAGACTAAGAGTGATAAATATAATTTAAAACGAAAGTGTATTTGAATAGGCGTGGATAGATAGCATTAGTAGAAAATCTAGGAGAAACGCTCGGTATTGAAACCCTTTCTTAATGTTATGGTGTAATTATGAAAAAAAACGCACTCCAATGCGACATATAGTTCTATTGAAAATGTGTAAAAGTTGCAGGTCAAAAGATCGCGTGATAAAATATTATGATCGTTAGGGTTTAACTTTATGATCAATTAAACCGTAAGTTTTTTTTATTATTAGCAAGAAAAGGTTTAACATAGCTACTACACAAACTTTTTTCTGGTCAAAATTTATAATATTTTCCTATATTATTAGCGTTATTATTTGAATATCGACAATATCTATCAAACGAGGCAGCTGCAAACTACGTGAATTGATGTAGTATCTGAAAGTAGTTTTATTACGGTTAACATTTTTTCTAAAAACTTACGATGATAAAACTTGAATATTAAAATAATACCTTAAACATTTACATATCTTAAACGTTAAGTGCTTCCTTTAGAAAACGGTGTTCATCATTTTCACTTTTGTTATTTTATACATTGAAGCTAATATGTTCAAATATTCAAAAACATTCAAAGGGAAAGCAGTAAGTTTAGGAAAAAACTATATTTTTCGACCTAGTTTCTGAAGTTCTACCAAACCGATTATATTTTTATTTATTTTTAATAAAAATATTAACGTCAAAGAACATTATATCAAATTTAGCGAATGTTCAATGATGAGGCCGCAATTAAGGCTATTAATACACGCGTCTTGATTTTATAAAATGAGGTTTAGGTATCTAAAAATTAGAACTGAGCCTCATATTTGTAAAAAAAAATCACAAAAGTCTCAACATACGCTGAAAATAAATAAAAATCCTGTAACTAGGACGGTCAATAAAATTGAATTAAGCATTTTTTTTTTCTTGGGTATAGCACGTATTGCAATTTTAAAATCCCAAACAATCGCATATATTGGACTACTTATTTAGAAATGCAATGACACTTTAATGTATTTTTATTTTACCCCTGTAACTTACTCTCCGTAACAATGGGCAGCGCTTAAAATCCATAGACGAGTAACGATGGCTCCACTACATCGATATTTTCCTTCGGGCTCTTTTTTCTCAAACACGAACGCCTGGAAACAAAGGCTTACAAAAATTACTACAATAAGCGAACATATACATAAAACATTACACATCAGATAACCTACCAGCAAAAGAAACATTTATGCCTCAACCATGTTTTTTTAAACATCAGACAAATTAAAATCACTTTACATGTAATCGGCACCTTGGACCCTATATATAGCGCTTTCACATCAAGAGAGGGGTACATTTTTACACTGACAGAGCTCGAAACAAAACAAATTCTTTCAGACTTGGCTAGCCATCTTCAGAAGAGCATCTCCATAGTTGGACTCTCTTAGCTCTGTCACTGGCACCTTTTTTTTTTAGCAACATGTCTTATTACCCTTTCCGGTTTTACGATATTACGTCTGTCAAATGATTTAAAGTAACAAGATCGGTTCCTTACATGGCCAACATTTATACGTTTTTTAAAGCGTATATTACCAGAGTTTGCTGGATAGGAATTCTTGGTCTTCTACCGGCATTGGCGAATATGTAACCGTCATCTGAGTTTGGGGAATCCTGTAGATAAGCTACCTCGCACCGATGAGATGATATGATGATGACAATGAGGTGACAGTAGATGTCTTTAACCTAACTTAAGTCTAACGAACCAGAGGCCGGTGACCATAGCAACAACACTCCGTAGGGAAAAATACATATGGTACCGCCAGGAATCAAACCTGGGACCTCTATATAGTAGCCAGGAATTATGACCATTACCAAGAGGCCAACCATTAAATTTAGTTGTACATGGTTCTGATGATGATGGAATATTGGGACTCGAATCCCAGTGTGGTTTCTCACTCTCCTTCCACACTAATGCTGGTATATTACCTCTAAAATGATTCCTTACTCATCCATACCCCATTAGAGTCACTATCATAATTGCGTATAGATTGAACAGGTAGACTCCATGATAATATTTACATTTCATTTTTTGAGGTATTTAACGTGCATTGTCTGACCCGACTAATTATATTATCACACAAGAATTTATATGAGCGAGTGTGAAAGAACCTACTAATTTTGATGATAAAGGTATTTCCACATACTTTGCAAGGTTATTTTAAATCCCACAATTGACATGGGACCAAAGGATTTACTTTACCTCCGAAAGAAGTTATGCTACGGGGTTTTCTCGCTCAATAAAAATCCGTCAATCCCGACTGGGTTTGAACCCAATATCAACTGGTCCCGAGGTGAATACTTTACCTCAAGACCACCAAGGTCAACAATTATATTAAATTTGATCACAGTGATAGTTTGAATACGTGGACACTGGATGTTTTGAATATTTTAGGAATTGAATTGTTATGAAAGCTATGTGATCACATATTATTTTGACACCTTAAATTCACGTTGAATATTCTATATTAAAAAACTCAACCCATAATAGAGCCATACAATGATTTTGACCTCTTGGTGAAGATATTGCCAATTTTTTTGATGGAAGGTGGCATGTGGTCAGCACAACCAACAATCAGCCATTAATCTCAGTTTTCTAGCTGGAGCCGCTAATTATTTAATAAAGTATCTCCTCATTTGTCCTCACGGGGCTGATATTTCCCCGTTTCCAGACCCACTGCTTCACACAATATCTGGAAGCGACTGGAAATGAGCCCGGGACCTCTCAATGTTTCAAGAAAGTCAGACCACTAGACCTCAGAGGCGGTCAATACCCTCTATAATAATAATTATAATAATAATAATAATAATAAAATAATAATAATACCGTACTAAAATACGTCTAGTATCTCGATGAATAATTGCTATGAACACAGTTTTATTTGTTGATTTAAATATTCCAACAAAATGGAGACCCAACCAAACTAATTCATAATTATTTGGCCTGATTCTAAGCCAGGAGGAGCTAGATTAAATCACACACGGTGAAAGTTGATGATATTTATGTAAGAATTATTTAAACCTTTTACCAGTTAGCCATGCTCTTAAATTTACCCTGCTTGACCCGTGTATTCAAAATAATTTAGTGTAAGCTGTAAACATCCCTAATGGGCCCTAAGAATGATAGAAAAAATTATAAAATTATAAAATTATACCTTAGTTGTGTTAATTTAATTATATATAGAAATATGTGGTCTGATGACTAAAATTATAGAGGTCCAGGGTTCAATCCCGGCACTTGCAGATTATTTCTGTAACACAACGGATATGGAATAAATCACCTCAACTTCGTGATAACGATAAATTGTATTACTTGAATAAAGAAAAGAGGGTCCAGTCTATAAAACTGAGATTAACTGCCAAATGGTTTGTTGTTACAACTCCATTACACCATCCATCCACAAATGTTGGCACAATTTTCACCAAAATGTGGTGGCTACTTGCTCGTTATGGCTCGATTACGAGCAGATTTAAGAGAGTTAATATTATTTAGGTGGATTTCAAGAAATCAGACTAAAATAATTCAGGAGAAAAATTTAAACTATCAATTATAACGCTGTAGGCATGTAGAGGAGGCAGGAAGTGCGTCTGGATGAATCTATGGCAATTGGATCGCAAAGCAGTCTTTACTGAACTATATTCAACACGACTATTAAATAATGTCAATTTTGGATAGAAAGATACGCAAACAAGCACATTTTGATAATCCATTAATAATCGGTTGAATACAAAACTTAGAACATATTTGAACGTAGCTAGATATAATTATATAACTAAGGATTTATGTAGGTTTATGAATTGACACAGACATTTTCTAAAATGTAAACTATCAGATTTAGTTTTCACTAAATAGAAGTAACTAACATTTTACTTAGGCAGCCGCAAAAATATGCATGTATCCTGATTTTGGTTGGAATAATCATGGATAAAATTCAAACATATTTCTTTCCACCAACATTGATAAAATGTGTACTATATTATTTGTGTTATTTTATGAGTATTGATAATAATTAATAGTCTACATAACAAAAGTAACAGATGCTGGTAATATGACTTGATGTGTAAACATATTAAAAAATGTTAAAACTAAATTTTACAGTTCTTCCTGCCAAAATCATAATTTACGAAAAGTATTCAACCTGAAGGCTGGTTAGTTCCTCAATAGTTTCACCATCAGCTGTAAAAACCTAGGCCTGGGTTATTCAATTGGCAGCCCACAAGCCCCATATGGCCCACCAAGCTCCACAGATTGGCCCGAGGATTGACAACCCAAATACTTGATCACTGGAGATGCGTCGTCTAGTTCAGATGGTATGTAGAGGTGCCTGACCTTGAATGGCCAGAGATATCTTCATTATCTTATCAGTGGTGTGGGAGGCTGCAAGTCAAGTGATACCCGGTACTTGGCGCCACCAACATCGTGTGTTTACAAGGGAGTGTAAGCTTACCCTCCAGTGATGTTCGTCCCCCACTCTATACCTGGTATCTCTGCCTCCAATCATCACCAACATCGTGTGTTTACAAGGGAGGGTTAGCTTACCCTCCAGTGATGTTACGTCCCCCACTCTATACCTGGTATCTCGCCTCCAATCACCACCAACACCATGTGTTTACAAGGGAGGAAGCTTACCCTCCAGTGATGTACGTCCCCCACTCTATACCTGGTATCTCTGCCTCCAAGCACACCAACATCATTTGTTTACAAGGGAGTGTAAGCTTACTCTCCAGTGATGTTCGTCCCCCACTTATACCTGGTATCTCTCCCTCCAAGCACCACCACATAACGGGCTGAGTTATACAACATATCCTTGCTTTTGACCTTGAACATTACAGGTGGCCAGGGGATAGGGTGGCTGATAGTGACTCACACCTCTTTTCCCCTCCACCCAACAGCAGCCTATGTCTCCCAATCGATATTTTCTTGGCTATTGTTGGTGCGTCATTTATAGTAATAGTGGAGTGCTTTACTTGTGATAAGTCTTATTTTATTTTTCTTATTAATGGTTTAGATTTTAATTATTATTTATTTTTACATGAGTTTGACATGATATACTTTTTCATATTTACTAGGCATAGTCCTATTCTAACTTTTAAATGATTTTAATTCACTGAATCAAATAACGTCTCAAATTACTACCAAATTTAATTAAATGTCTGGCCCACAAATATTTTGATTTTTTGGAGTGTCCCCCATAAATAATTAATTAAATAGCACTGTTCTAGGCAGCATTGAAGAGGCGTAGTGGGGATTATAAGGAGTGAGATAGTTTCCAATTTATTTATTTACTACTGGCCCAGAATATACTATTGCACGTCAGTCTTTCAAGCTAACCTAAATGCCTACTTTAGCTGACCCTACAAGCAACGACACCACTCCATTCATCACAGGGACTGGATGTATATTGAAAGCTATTACTAGTAGCGTTAAACTCCGCCTGTTTCATATTTGTCAGAGCCATAGGTGGACTGAGACATATAAATGAAAGTAACAACTTGCACCTGCCCATACCAGGACATGCATTGTATTGTAAACACTATATCTGACCAGAGAGACAGATAAATGAAAGCAATAACTTGCTCTAGTTCATACAAGCAGATTTAAATTGTGCACTGTATTATTATTATTATTATTATTATTATTATTATTATTATTATTATTATTATTATTATTATTATTATTAGCACCGCGTCTTACTACCCATTCAGGTTATACGCACTTACGCTAATGTGTAATGGTAGGGTGATTGTGAGATGAAATGAAGGACCTACAGTTTAACGTGGAATCCGACCCACGGTGGAGGCCTGGAATTCCCACATTCACAAGATGTCTTGTCAGTGTGCACTGTAAACACTATAGCTGACCAGAGATGGAAACACGTTTTGAATATCGGGCTCGACTGGTTTGGTATACTGGTGATGACAAGGTCAAGGTTCTTAGTTCTACCCTTTTCATCCCTGTCTAGTTGCATAATTAAAGTGCGTCCATCCCGGGCTGTTAATAAGAAGCAATTATATGTATTATTTTAGGGCTATACTCAGTTTAACATCTACATTTAATATTAGATAAGTGATGTACTTTTTTTTATATACAGGGTCTTTTGTCTTACAAATATTATGTCTACTCTCCTGAATTAATAAGTCATTTTGTGTGATTTACATGTTTCATTTTTGATAACTATTATATAGTTTGTATATACCTTTAAAATTACACTAATAATAAAGTAGAGTTCTATTAATTTATGCATAACAAGATATTTATTTATTTTATAAGAAATTAATATTTTGTTGTAGTAGGTAAATTGCTTATCTATCTAGTTAATTAATAAATATACCTGATAAGGGTGCTCTTCTCTTATCACTAAACTTCTGTCCTCCAACGCAAGACATACACCTATTCAAATAGATAAACACAATAATATAATTAGACTTTATATAATAATATAGGTAATTATAGAATACAATTATAAAAAAAGTGATAACTTGAAAATTAATTTAATTACATTAAATTTGATTGAAAAATTAATATAAATACGCACAAACAAGTTGGAACAGTTAATTAGTATCCTAATATCTAAGTGTCAAAAAAAACTATCTACCCATTCCAAAAAAGTTGGTTTTGATTACGCTGCACAGATTTTATGTTTCAATTAGATTTATTTAAATATTACTCGTCACACTATAAATTTAATAATTAACTATTATTAATAATTATTATAAAAAGATAGCTAGAAACATTTGTATCTACTAGTTGAAAGTGAAATAATTGTTTTAAACTGCTATATAAATTAAAATTTCAATTAACATATTATTTATTTATTTAGCTAAATTTGGACTGAAAATACTATTCTCCCAAGATGAGAGTTAACTAAATTTACACATTTAAATACAACTTAATGCCAGCTCTTTATTATGAAAAGAAAATCAATTTTACAATAAGGTTTTGAAATTCACTCAAACCAATAGTAACTTTTTGAAATCAAAAGTAATTATGATTAAAATTATTTTTATATCTATTCGTGAATGTGTTGGTTTAATACAATCATATTAGTTAAAAAGAAGAGAAAACCATAATTCCCAATTTGTGTATATTTGAATTATTAGGCTCAAATAATAATAAATTTAAATATGTTAACCTTTATAATGTAAACAAATTTCTTTAAAATCTAATATCATTATAGCACAATAAAAATATATTTTTCCAAATAAACATACTAGTGTACAACTGCAATATTTTATAGGTTATGTTTGAGCGTTACAACACATATTTTGGTGATAAATATAATAAATATGTATATGAATATATTTTTTACTATTCAAGTTTTATGTATAGAGTAATGTCCCACAATCATATACAATATTTATCAAATCTTTGCAACTATACCTATAATCCATAAATATATTGTATTAAACACCGAATTCAAGTTCATTTTGTGGTTTTGACATGGCCGAAACAGTGGTTGCATAGAGGAAGGATGATTATTGAGTAAATCTTCTTTCGAGAGGGAATTCGGCATAAAATCCTTGTATAGTAAAAAACGGTGACAAAAAAAGAGAATAGAGCATAAAAAGAGTTAAAATAATAAAACAATTGACAAAATATAAACATAGATATAAAAACTTTGTTGAAAATTCAAACACTCAAAATATATATAGGTTATGTTATTGACAGTTATGGAAAACAAAGAAGTTTTAAACATGGTCGTGGCCAGTTTTTTAAGCATCTACAAAAGTTATATCATATTAGTGCTAAAAGTGGTGATATTAAATATTCCGTTCTAATATGATAATAGTACTTATTCTGTGACATCAAAAACTAAAAATTCATTGCCACACTTAACAATTATTCCACCTATTTCTATCTTGATCTAGTTCTATCCAGTCCACCTTTTATACATCCTATCTCTTTCAGGTCCATTCTGACGCTATCCTCCCATCTGCGTCTAGGTCTTCCCATTGGTATCTTTCAATTGTTTTGTCAGTGAATTCCCTGAACACGGCTTTAGAAACTCCCATTCGTGCTGTGTGTTCTGCCTACCTAACCTACTAGACCCGATAATCCTGACAATGTCTTGTGATGAGTAGGATGTATGTAACTTATCATTATGTAACCTCCTTCACTCCAGAGTGTCCTCCTCAGCCCTTTTAGACCATATATATTCCCAATATTATACTATAAAAACATATGTATAACCTAAACGGGTGCAAGATGTGATGTTAAAAAAACAAATTAGTTATTAATAAATAATTATTCAACGTTTTGAGCAAATCTTCTATAAATAAAACAAAATTTATTACATCAATAGACTAATAAAAATCAACAAATTATTACAATATGTATGCTTAAACGTAACTATAGCTGCCTCTGGCTAATTATTTTTGTAAAAAGTTAACATCTGATTTTTTTTTTCCTAACACGCTATACATTTTCAGCCTTTAGCGGAAATAGCCAATACTTTCCTTTGCGCAGAGATCAAATAAGTAACCATTTAAGAAAATGTAACTTCAGTACTCCCAGACGTGATTAGCCCCAACCTCACCAGAATTGTACTATCTTCTGAGAGCTATGTCCTGGACAGCACGACCACCTATATGGGTTATTTTAACCATAAATATAGCATAATTAAAATGTTTATGGCTCTATTCTTGATCTAGTGGTCTAGTGTTTACCTGGCTACATCTTTAGAAGTCCTAGGTTTGATTTCTGGTGGTACCATAAGCATTTATAACAAAGGGGAATTGTTCCTGTGGTTGCCATGGTCTCTATGGTTAAACCAAATTTACGTTTACGACCCACTGGCACTACAGTCATGATCATCATCATCATTATAATCATCACATGATATCATCGAGCTAAAGTAACCGCACCTACACGGTGTCTTAACCTCAGAGGACGGTTATATCCGTCACTGCCAGTAGATCATCAGGAATGTCCAGTCCCGACAAACACTGGTTCCACATGCTCTGTATATATATGTATAACACCACTGGTGCCACACGTTCCGTATGTATGTATGTATATATATATAAATTATATGTATATATGTAATAATATATAGTGTATATATTTATTTAAATTATATATATTTATTATATATATATACTGTATATATATTTATTATATATATATATATACTGTTTATATTATTTATATATATATACTATATATATATACTGTATATACTGTATATATATTTCTTTATATATATACTATATATATATTTATTTATTATATATATACTGTATATATATTTATTATATTATATTGTATATATATTTATTTTATATATATACTGTATATATATAATGTATATATAGCGTATATAGTGTGTGTATATAATATAAATATATAATGTATATATTATACATATATTATTATTATTATTATTATTATTATTAATATTATTATAAGATGTTCTGTCTTATGACAGGTCCATTTCTTTCGTCAGTGAATGTTGACCACCAATGCACCCTGTTCTCTCCCTCATCTCTCAACACTTTCTTATTTCCTTCAAATCATCTATTATTTGAATACTCCTTCTTTCTAAACTCTTCTTTCTCTCAACCTTTCCTTTTAGGAAGTCGTGCAAAAGACAGTTCCTCCTAAAGATATGTCTGATACAGTTTATTTGTAACGAAGAATCACATACAAAATGGTTCTCTTCTCACCCAATATTTTTATGACTTCTTCATTGGTCACCCTGTCTTTCCACCTAATCTTCTCAAATCTTCTCCGGTATCACTTTTTAAAGCTCTACAAATATTTCTTTTCCACCTTCCTATTAACCCAGGTTTCTACTCCATAAATATATATTATAAAAATACATAATATTCCAATAAAATGTATTCACGATTTGAATGTTAATATCAAATGTAAAAATGGGAATAAAATAAAAATGACAGCGGGAGTGATAGATGGCAGTGCTTTCTTATCCTGTTTCTTCAATAGTTTAGTAGTGTTACATTCCTCCATAAGGTTTCACAACAATTTAAACTAAAATGATGATGCCACGTTTATCGTTTGAGCAACGTAAGTAGATTCTGAAGTCCTTATTGGGAATTGGAGAGTACTATTAAGGTGCAAAAACGTTAGAGAAGTGAAATTGAAACACCACCGCCAACACAGGTAGCAATTGCAAGACTGCGTGACGAGTTTAAGGCTGATGAGACAAGGAAAAATGTAAACAAATGACAGTCCGGAAGATCGAGAACGTCAACGGGCAATAAAAGTGTTGCGGGAGTGTTTCAGACCCTAACACCAATTCCGAGTAAGAAGAAGTCTTGAATACAATGTTCTCTCAAGAGTGATGTTTGAAAATCCAGTGTTCAACCCATTTTGTGGCGCGTAAAGGGGAATCTGTATATTCAGAGACTACTCTATGTAATGAATGAGGACGAGTCAGATAGGTGACTTCAATTTTGTGAGTGCTTTTTGCACACGTGTTAATATAAGGAAGATTTTCTAGATTTAAATGTTTGGTCTCATGAAGCCACCTTTACACTTAACGATACTGTTAATCGACATAACTGTTTTTACCTAGCCGCCTAAAATCCATACATAATGGAACAAAAATATTCAATCTATCTGTGAGGGGCGGTCTCTCTTCAAGAGGAATTATAGGGCTATTTTTCTTTGAAGTGGCTGTCATAAATCCCATCTATTTAACACTGTTGCAATACAATATCCTACTTCATCTTTATGACCTATTTTTGGGATGAAAAGCGCTACTTTCAGAAAGATGGTGCACTACCACTTTACCAAACCAGCGTTAGAGATTTTACGTCACTTTCCCCAGGAGATGGATAGGACGGAGAGGAAGTTGGAGTATCTAACTTCATCTCCAGACTTATCACTACTGTACTTTTACCTGTGAAGTACTCTAAGGAGCACCATGTACAAAATCAAACCAAGGACATGGATAGTTAAATTGAGAATGCCCGTGCTGCCATTCCGCTAGAAACAATACAACGCGTTTGTCGTTCTGTTGCATATGTTTTCAACGATGTTTTGGTGCTGACGGTGGTAATTTTTAACATTTATAACTTTAAGGTAACCAACGTAGACAAAAGATGACGTATATCCTTTTATTTGTGGTACATTATATTATAGTAAAAAATATGTTTCATTTTATTGAGATACCGTGCTCTATTATTATATATTATAAAGTAATGTATTATTAAATATATATATATGTATATTTTAACAATATATTATTAATATATATATAGATATATATTTATTTAAATACATTATAAATATAATTTTAAAATAGGTTTATTAAATCTGACAAAACCGCTGTTGATTAGAGCTTATATATATATATATATATATATATATATATATATATATATTGAGAGAGAGAGAGAGCTAATTGTAACTAAATAATAATAATATATAAGATCTAATTAACAATTAGATTTAATAATCAAAATTTAAAATTATTTTATGGTACCAGTATATTTAAAATATATACACAGTTTTTCATATATTATAAAATTAATCCTTGAAATTTGTTTATTAAATTTAACAAATAAAACCTGTACAAAAGGAACAGTTTGCTCCACCTTATTGCACGTCTCTAAGGCTAACTCAAAACCTTCTGTTACTAATGTTTGTGATGTTTCTTTCTCCAAGTTTGTTGAAGCTGAAATAAAAAGATTCGAAACGTCCACTCGTTTTGCAGCCGACTGACCAAAGTATGACAAAGTGGTTCACTGTTTATTGGACGATGACCTCAAATACTGCCCTCTGACGTGTTGTCAGGAGGGACAGGGAAGTCAAAAGGGGTCAGGGGCGGAATGTTTTCCGGTGGCTTCACATCCCTCTTCTGCGTCACAAAATTTGATTTGTTCTTATCGACTCTTGTAAAAGAGAGTTATGTGAACCCGTGTATGCAATCTTTTTATTTTGTCTTGTGTGGTGGGATACTTCAAAAGAAGCGGCTTGACGTTTAAATCTAAAAGGACGAGAAATATTTTTTTTATTGAAATTGAAATGTTAAAGCGAGTATATATATTATATATATACCCGACGTGTTAATATTACACCAACTCTTATAATGGGACGGTATTAACTTATCAAAGTAGCGTACCTGTGGGCTTATGGACTAATTGGTCAGTCTCGTTAGGGCTATCTTTCTAATAATGAAGTTGGTGTTAGAATCATGTCTGAGCTTGCTTTATTCAATTCCTAAATAGGGTGATCTGGTGGTCTAGGGATAAGGTGTCAGACTTCTGTGCTGGCGGCCGGGGTTCAATCCTCGGTCCCGGCACAGATTTATCTGATTTCCAAACCTTTCCTTCACCTCTGACAAGATATCTTGAGAATGTGGGGAATGCCAGGCCTCCACCGTGGTTCGGATTCCACGTTAAACTGTAGGTCCTCCATTTCATCTCACGATCACCCTACCATTACACATTAGCGTAAGTGCGTATAACCCGAACGGGTAGTAAGACGCGGTGCTAATAATAATAATAATATATAATTCCTATTTCATCTTCTAGGTCTACGTCAACGCTCTCTTCCTCATCTCTTATACATTGTTTTGAAAATATGTTGACTTTTTTTTTTACCGTAACTGTGAGACGTGGTGACATCATAGGCTCATGTGCACATTAGGATACCAAAATAATTACTGATTTATGACTAAATCAGTCTATTCTTCCTTGCACCATGTTTTTAAGATAATATTTCTTCATATATGGGCTACATATTATTATAGTAAGAATGAAGTGCTGTGATATGTCGTCAAAAATAAAACGTAGTTTTGGTTTACAAAATAGTAAAGCCAACACCCTGTTAATATACAGTAGAGAAAGCAGAATCGTGAAGAAGGGGGAGGCGGATTCAAAGTGGGGATGGGGGAGGTACCCCCAACAACCGGAGGCAATTTTTTTATAACCACTATATATATCTATAAGTTTTTTTTGGAAAGTTTTTTAATTGGTATTTATCATTCTGGTCATTTTGGTAATTTATATTTTTATTCTTATAAACATGATAATATAACAAAATAATAGAGAAATAGGCCTAAACGCCACAAAAATCGCCGATTACCTATAATATATAAATGTATATCCACTTGTCAACTCCTCGATGGAACCACGCGTGAAACTGAGAGATTTGGAACCTTCCGCAATCTTCAGGAATTAGTCCACTTCCTAGACTGCAAGAACATCAATTAGGACAACTAGGGAGGATCATCTCAAGCATGTGTGGCACTTGATACTTTCTTTGCTCACTATGTTTAACCAGTCATACGCCCCTAACCCCCGCATTTTATTTTCTCTTCAGATCTGCGTAGATTTAGGGGAATCCCCCTCCCCGCCGGTGTGTACGCTATGTAGTACATCAGTGATGTAGCGTGGAGTGCCTTGTCTTATATTATATCTTGCGTCACAATGGAAATATGAAATGTGAGCTGGTTACATTTCAGAGTAAATGAAAGGAAACTGGGAATTGTACTCATAGCTCAGTAGAACACACATGGCGAATATAGGCTACCTTACCATGTGAAGGGTGTATAGCATTACCTATGTTTGAATAGAGGAACAAGATGTTGATAGCATATTACAGGTACAGTTTATAAAAACTCTCATTACACTGGAGAAATACCCGTGACATTCCAATGAAGCGTATCATAGTAAATATTATTGTTATTTGTAGACAATGCTTCGAATCTTATAGTCAATAGGCTTATATGTTGAAAACTTTAAGACATCCTTAATGGCTAAGGTTAGTTTAAATAATAGTCAGATCACACCAGTTATTTTAATTTTCGTAATTTCTATGAGTTTGGTATTCTTTGACATGGTAAATAATATTTGTGTCATAGTTTCTATGACAGTTAATTTTAAATTGAGTAAAAATAACCACGTAGCTTAACGTGAAAATGTCCACGTATTATAAGGTGCTACCCTCGCAATAGGATAGTCTGCAGATGACAAGTAAGGAGATAATGTCTTAATCCTATTTGGTTGAACTCTTAAAGCCCCGTTGACACGATGTTAGTGGACTAATGCAAGTTTAGTGGTATTAGCTTACTAACATGTTAGTTGTGTTGACACGTATTTTTCACTTGTATTAGTAGCACTTATAAAAACATGGCTGAAAATGAAGAGAGGTGATAACGGGTCTCTCTATTGGAGCCTTTTTTTAATCACTGCGTCTCATTTCTAGTTCGGGTAATTTATACGCATATACTAATTACGCCTATATGTTAGGAGCTATTAAGGGTGAATTTAGAATAAGTATGGGTGGCCACATAAATTACAATTTTTCAGTAAACGCAATTTATCATAATTAGTTGACCTATTTAAAAAAATTGTTTTATATAGACAACATAAAAAGTTAGTGATTAGTGTGTCTCCTATTTCTTGGTTCCTTAATACATTAAAATATATTTTAGTGGATCCCAAATAATTATTAAATCATTTTACTTGATTTGTTAACATATTTAGAACACATGTTAAATAAAATTAAACTCAAATAAGGTCAATAAATCCCAATACAACCTAACTCGGTAGGATATTTTTTTAAATAAGTCCAACCCAAGATTTTTCAACCCTGTTTTAAATGTTGGTATACTAATAACAAAATATATTGTTAAATTCTAGCTAGGCCTAAAATTTAAAAAAATAATAATAGGCCTAAATTAATTTGTAGATTGGTTTGGATATAAACTATCTGGTTTGCTATGAGACAATATTATGTTGCGTATCTACTCAAGTTGCCGAAGCATTACTACAAAGTGTTAGAAGTGTATGTACGGGCTGAACGTTATTGATTAAAACTAATAAACATTCGTTAAAGTTTCAAATACGTAGATTGGAAAACTTGCCGGTGATTTAGTGTAAAAATCATCGGACATTCATACCTTACTTGCCGATAACACGAATATTATGTTGCCGGAACTATTCGCGGTACTACAATGATTTATTATTTTTGATTGTATATTTAAAAAAAATTATACATGCCATTTTAATTGGTAGGAAATAATAATTTGATGAATTATTTACCGATATTAAATAACATCTCTCAAAAAGAACATTTACAATATTTACGTAACATTTTATTTAGGAAACTTCTTGAGAATATGTACGCCTGATATCACTTTAAAAAAATTCTATAGTGCAATATCCCTTGCATTCTTATCTCTATAAATCCGGTGCTTAAAATTCCACAAAAACTCATCCTTTTCATAACATTCCACAAATAAGTGTCGTCCCCCCATACACAGTTTTTAGTTGCCGCCATTTTGAATTGTCTACTTGCATTAGTAAAGTTGGTCACCTTCCAAATTTACTAATGCAAGTAGACAATCCAAAATGGCGGCAACTGAAGAATTGGTTGTGCGGGGGACACTTATTTGTGGAATGTTATGAAAAGAATGAGTTTTGTGCAATTTTAAGCACCGAATTTATAAAGATAAAAATGGGAGGGATATTGCACTATAGGGTATTGTAAAGTTATATCAGGTGTACATATTCTCTAGAAGTTTCCAAAATAAAATTTTAGGCCTACGTAAATTTTACAAATGTTCCTTACGAGAGATATTATTTAATATCGGTAAACAAATGTTATCAATAATTTTAACAAACCATTATTTCCTACCACTCAATGTGGCATGAGTAATTTTTTATATACGATCACAAAATATAATACAACTTTGTAGTACCGTGATTAGTTCCGGCAACATAATATTCGCGTTATCGGCAAGTAAGGTATGAATGTCCTGTGGTTTTCACCCGAAATCTTCGGCGCGTTTTCCAATCTCCATATTTGACACTTTAACCAATCTTTATAAGTTTTAAAATTAATTATAAATGATAAGCCCAAACACTTCAAACACTTGTAGTAATGCTTTGGAATCTTGAGTAAATACATAATTTAATATTATTATCGTATAGCAAACCAGATAGTCTATATTTAAACCAATATACAAATTAATGAATTATTATTTTTAAGGAATATTTTAGGCCTAGAAGCTAGCATTTAACAAATTATTTTGTTATCAGTATACCAACATTTAAAACAGGGTTTAAAAAACCGGCGTTAGGCCTATTTAAAAAAATGCCCAACAAATTAATTAAGGCCTACTATTTATTTTTTTATGTTTTAGGTCTAGCTAGGATTTAACAAGATATTTTGTTATTAGTATACCAACATTTAAAACAGGGTTGAAAAAATCTGGGTTGGACCTATTTAAAAAAATGCCCTACCGAGTTTGGTTGTATTGGAATTTATTGACCTTATTTGAGTTTAATTTTATTTAACATATATGCTAAATAAGTTAACAAATAAAGTAAAATAATTTAATAATTATTTGGGATCAACTAAAATATATTTTAATATATTAAGGAACTAAGAAATAGGAGACACACTAATCCCTAACTTTTTTTTATGTTGGCTATATAAAACAATTTTTATTAAATAGGTAAACTAATTATGATAAATTGCGTTTACTAAGAAATTGTTATTTATGTGGCCGCCCATACTTATTCTAAATTCACCCTTACTAGCTCCTAACACATAAGCGTAATTAGCATATGCGTATAAATTACCCGAACTAGAAATGAGACGCAGTGATTAAAAAAAGGCTCCAATAGAGAGACCAGTTATCACCTCTCTTCATTTTCAGCCATGTTTTTATAAGCGCTACTAATACAAGTGAAAAATACGTGTCAACACAACTAACATGTTAGTAAGCTAATACCACTAAACTTGCATTAGTCCACTAACATCGTGTCAACGGGCCTTTAAATGGTTTTCCACTTTCCATCCACGTAAATGCGGGTATACTTATTCTAAGCTCAACTTTCATAATTCCTGACATATTAGTGTGATTAGTACATAAGCGTACAACCCGAACGGAAGTAAGACGTGGCGCTAAAACCCCCACAAGAAAACATAAATATGCAAATAAGGAAATAGAAGCATTATAAACATATTCCATCCACTGAGGTACAAAACTTGTGGTTATATTAATAATCATCCTTTATTATTATACTAAAATGTGTATTTGATGGTTAAAGATATATTTATCACACTTCAATATTGGTTTAGAGGTGACCTGGCGGTCCAGGGGTAAGGTGTCGGACTTCTGTGCTGGGGTCCGGGGTTTAATCCTCAGTCCCGGCACAAATTTATCTGATTACCAAACCTTTCCTTCACCTCTGACAAGACAACTTTTGAATGTGGGGAATGCCAGGCCTTCACCGTGGTTCGGATTCCACGTTAAACTGTAGGTCTTCCATTTCATCTCACAATCACCCTACCATTACACATTAGCGTAAGTGCGTATAACCCGAACGGGTAGTAAGACGCGGTGATAATAAAAATATAATATTGTTTAGAATTTCAATTTATAAAAATTGGTAATATATACTATCTTGAAACAATAAATATCTCCTAAACTAATTTTTTGAAAATTGAAGTGGTGAATTGGTGTGATAATAAAAATTTAGTAATGTTATAAATGTTTCAAGCAAACATCGTTTACTAACGCAATATAATGGTTCATATTATAAATGAGTTCATTATTTTGTCATGGTATTCAATTTGTATTTTTACATTAGCCTACGAGGACGGGGAGATCGAGGTTCGAATCTCGGTCAGGTGAACTGGGGGTGGTTTTTCCTAAATGGTTTTCCACTCTTCCTCCACGCAAATGCGGGTTCACTTCCTCTAATTCAACCTTCCCAATTCCTAATCCATTAGCGTAATTAGTACTTAAAAGCGTATAACCCGAACGGGTAGTAAGACAAGGTGCTAATATTAATATTAATATTAATATATTAGCCTACGAATTACCAACTAGCCTGACTCAATAGAAACCAAACTATAAAACAGAGTAGTATATGAAAGGAGCTCTTTTTAAAAATATATTATTAGGGAACCTTGACTTACCAAGACCAGGGAATTCGCTTTTAAACGGTCTGTTGTGTCGAACGAAACTGCTGTTAATAAGTTGGCCCTAACCCTGTTTCCTTTCCGGGAAATTAATCCCAAAGTAATAAAATTAATTTGAGTTAATTGAGTGTGCTTCAGTAGCTTGCGTTTCCCTAAAGTGGATTTTACTTTTATCCTCACTCTTCACTTTTTATGTTGTGCATGTTATAGTTCAAACTGCTTTGGTTTAAAGTTAATCGACCCAATTTGGATTCAAGATAAAAGTACAGTGTATCAAAGGTGTATCGAAGTTAAAAGAGATTAAAAATAATATTATTCTTTACTAGTTTTAAAACTGATTCGTATTTAAATTGTACGTAAGTAGAAGTTGGATGAAAATAGATTGGTGGGTTTGTAACAGCAGAACTGTGAAGATAAAATATATAGTAGCAAATATATAATACGGGGTACTGGACTTGATTTGCCACACGTTAGGTTTTTACTTACACTAACTCATTCTTTAATATTCATACCAGTGGTCTTCCTAAATTTGTACGAACCATTTATATATTTATACAAATCCGAAACCACGCCCAGTTAGAATTGAGCCCAGTGTAAAGATTGGTCCAATTTTGTGTCCAGCACATGAGGTCGGGAAATATAGCTTCTTGCCACCTTAAAACATATCCGTGTTTAAAATGTGAAGCTAAATCTCTTTGGCGAGGTCATCCGTGTGGGGATTATTTTAGAGCTATTTTATGTTGTTTAAATATCTAGAATTGTATTATTATTATTATTAGCACCGCGTCTTACTACCCGTTCGGGTTATACGCACTTACGCTAATGTGTAATGGTAGGGTGATTCTGAGATGAAATGAAGGACCTACAGTTTAACGTGGAATCCGAACCACGGTGGTGGCCTGGCATTCCACACATTCACAAGATGTCTTGTCAGAGGTGTAGGAAGGGTTTGGAAATCAGATAAATCTATGCCGGGACCGAGGTTTGAACCCCGGCCGCCAGCACAGAAGTCTGACACCTTACCCCCTAGACCACCAGGTCACCCCTAGAATTGTAGGCAGTTGGATATTTTACTAGTCTAAATTGTTTTAGAGCGTTTCTATGTTGTTTAAATATCTGGAATTGTAGACAGTTGGTTATGTTATCAATCGAGATTGTTTTATAATTTTATTTTGATGTTTAAATATCTAGAATGCCCTGAGATTTGTATCACCTCCTTTTGCCTAAATCAATCTGTTCCAATTACTTTAATTTCAAATACCCGCCTCGATGGCGTACTTGGCTAACGTGCTAGACGTGTTGAGCTCGACTGCTGAGGACGGGGAGATCGAGGTTCGAATCTCGGTTGGATGAATTGGGGGGGGGGGGTTTCCTAAATTTCCACTCTCCCTCCACGTAAATGGGGGTTCACTTCCTCTAATTTGACCTTCTACAATTCCTAATCCATTAGCGTAATTAGTACTTAAAGCGTATAACCCGAACGGATAGTAAGACGCGGTGCTAATATTATTATTATTTTTTAATTTCAAATGTCTGAAATGTAAAATATATAAAGCTATATCATTTTAAAGTAGATCTGTTTAAGAAAACTCCAAATATTATTACATTGAGTGAGGAATATGCCTAATATTATAGTGGTGGTATTGTATTCCTATAGTGTGGCGTTATTTTATACAGACACATTAAATATATTAAGCCCTATTAAAAATCATTAGTAAAAATACTATTATTTTAATTAAAGACAACCTTTTCTTGCTATTTCCTCATTTTTATTAATTTATTTGCAGAACCAATTCCTAGCTTCAAAATTATTGGCAAGAAGCCAAATTAAAAATTTTAGAAAATAAACTTTTTTTTTTCACAGTGAATTTCTTAGTTGGATCAAGACTCTTCTTTGAAGCAGTGGAAAAATAACTATCGACCTATTTTTAAAATAGCAACCACTCAAGGGAAGCCTCACCCTGCGAGGATGTGATGGCCCAAATAAGGCTGTCATCCATTCCCGCATTCCCAAGGACGAGCGATTTACAAATAAAGTGGCGTTATTGTAAAAAGTAAAAACATGCAAGTTACAAGTTGTGACGTATTTTAGCCGATCAATTCTAAACAATTAATACATTTTAATGCGTAAAACCCGAACGAGTAGTAAGACGTGGTGATAATAATAATAATACATTTTAAATAAGGGAAAAGAAAGTAAATATTTTTATCATATTACATCATTAAGTAAATATTTATTTTCCAAAATTCTTACTGGGGTTTATGAAATAGTATTATATCAAAAATAATAAATTATTTTAACGGTATAACCCAATTGCAAAAGTTTAAATATTATTTTCCCTAATTTATTAAAAATAATATATCATTAAGTACAATATCTTTAATACCTTTACTCTCAAAATTAGTATTCAATTTGGTTAGTTTGTGAATTTTACAATCCCTGGGTAGATTCTAAATATTAAATAGCTCCATATTTAAATGCATTCCTTTTTAAAATGTCAATTATTAGGCTACTCAGTCTTTTGTATTAAAACCAATATAAAACTCTGCCCTACACTTGTGTCATTTGTATAATCGAACGATTTTTTTTCCTCACTGCATCTTACTACCAGTCTGGCATAACCGCATTTATTTATGCTAATGAGGTTGATATGTATGATAGAGTTAAATGATATATACACTCAATTGCGTAGATATATTGTGAGGAACCATTTAATAAAATGACACCCTCATTAATCACCCCCAGTTGGGAATCAAACACTAACGTCCCCTGTAGCAGCAAACCAGAACAAGATCACCTTACATTTAGTCCGCGTAACCATTGTTGTATGCTATTATCACTATTAATCGATATTTTATAGTATTATGCTTATATTTCAATAATCGTAAAAACTGGTAAATAAAATATTATATAAAACCATTATTCACCCCGATGCTGACAAAATATACTAGTAATTACTGTATGTAACAAAAAACTTCTTTTAAAATAAATGTCCTCATAAGTTTCTTCTTTCCGAATTCTTTTCCTTCCCATTATTAAAATTGCTCCCTCAACGACTTTCCTCTTCGTTCTATTTTACTTTACTCCTCAAAATATTATATTCTTCGTCTTACACTTTCCATTACGCGTTCTGAATATTCAGGCGACGTTTACCTTGAGTTTTTTTTACTACATTTAATTCAAATTTTGAAAAACTAAAAAGAAGAAGAGTTTTTTTAGTCTTAGAAAGAAAAGTATATCGAAAAGAGGGTTATATCTGCATTAGATTTGGTGCAAGCTACATGCCATGAACAGTCAAAAACAATTTACTGTCTCACTAATCCTTGCCCTCAAAAACAAGAAGGGCTTTCTCTATGTTTCCTCTCTTGCCAACCCTTTTCTCACCGAAATGCTGTCCACGACAGGGCAAAACCATTCTACGACCAGAAGAAAAGGGGTTTTGGAAGGGAGGCTGGGAGAGGCTGGAGAAGGGGTAGGAAAGGGGTTGGGGGTAGTCACAGAAGCGACGTTGGTTCTTGATCGTCGAGTCTGTAAAACGCCAAGTGCAGACAAGTTAGCACAAATTTGCATACTGTTTAATATCTTAGTTATGCCTCTCTTAAGAGGGAATAAACGTGACCTTTCTTCTTCACAGCAAAACAAGTTTGGTATCATCCTTTTCCCTCCAAACTACCTCTCTTCTGCTACCTCCTAGATGATTATGTCTCTTTCTCTCAAAACAGCACCAATTTTACCTCATTCTAACTTCCTCTCTTACAGCACTATGACGTCATCAGCACTTGTGTCGTTTTCAGATGGCACATGCTTAAATGATTTTCACTGTTTGAAAGATAGGGAAACCTGGTCGTCTTTGGTAGTGAACTGATAGCTTTCTGGTAACAAAAGTGTGTTTATTAAGTAAGTACAGAAGGGATGGGGTGTCAGCTTTGTCGTAAACGTTGCGCTAAGGATTCTATTGGGGTTGTTTTATATCGCCAAAGCAGTAATAAATCCTCACCAGAAGACACCATTTTCACGATTCTACTCGAGTGCTTGAATTAAATTCGAGCGATATTTCATAATTTTATGTTTTCTGGGAATGTTCTTACAGCTTATTCCTGTTCGTCCTTTATGACCGTAATAAAATATATCACGTGATCACTTATTAAGTTTCAAGATTGATGGTAGCGTGCTATTAAATGATACTATGTGATTCAGTTAGATGTGCAAAATGTTATCCTATTACTAAGTAAATTATATGAAATTAATAATATATAGTATAGTCATAGAAATTTGGCATAGTCACAAGTAATTATTATATTTAAGTGTTATGGTAATTATCACATGGTATTAGGCGTCATGGTTTCAATCGACTGAATTTTTGGTGTCTGGAAGATCTAGGTTCTAATCTTGGTCTGGTGCTTATGTGGTTTTATTACCCCTTTAACAACTAGAATCCATGCAAATGTTGGTGCATTTCAGTTTATTTTACTCTATCTCCCTTAACATTTATATTAAGGTAACATGATAGAGAACACTTGCTAAGGTAAACAGATTTTAAGTTTGTATAAAAAAATCTTTTTGACCAAAATAATAAAATAAAAATTATTTCATTGTTAACTTTCAACATTGAGTTCCCAAGAGTTATTTTTCAGTTTCTAAAAGTATAGTTGAATTTAAATAGGCCTTTTTATGATCATTTAAAAAGTTTATGTTGGAAGGCCATTAGGCATTTAAAATATAAAGAAACTATTAGGAATGCAATGTGTAGAAAATTAAACTAAATATCTCAACAAAAGCAAAATTGTGTTTATTTGGTCCAAAACTATAGGGTGGGAACATAAAGAACGCCAGAAAGGACCAGTGCTTTTAGAGTTTTGACTGCAAAAAGTTTTTTTTTTTTTACAAAAATATATAAAATATTACTTCAGTACCAATATAGAGTTTAATTTTATTCACATGGTGATATCAACAGTTGTTGAATATCTGTCTTGAACATAGTGGCATTTGATGACACATTTTTCAAATGAAGAGAAAAGTTATATTTAAACTCAAGGACATCCTTGAAAACTATTCAAGAACTGTTGAGGTCACCCTGTAAGGAAAATTGAGCTCTATGTTTCTACTGAAGTAATACTCGATTCATTTTGACCAAATAATGTTTTGCTATAAGAACTGCAAAAACACCTTTTCTCGCGTCCTCTAGACCAACTTAAAATCTCACACTGAAAGCTAGTTCTTAAAATTGTAAGTATTTTTTTTATAGAAACTCTAGTGAGGATTCACTCTGTAAAACCTTTAATGCCAATGAAAAAAAAAAATGAAAAAAATACTACACCAATTGTGCTGAAATTTTAATGGGCATAGCTTGTGCGTCTTGTTAATAACTAGCTTAGTAATTAAATTACGTCTACGATTTTATTTCAAGATTACGACAGTAAAACACTACTCTTAGACCTTTTTGTCAGCTTCTGTGGTGTATGGGCAGTTGACCTACAATTATATGACTTAAAGTCACAAGTCCTAAACAAGATTTCTTAACTTTATTAGACCTACCTTTATATGACTTAACTTCACTGCACCTAATTTTATAGATACAGACGTCACTAAACCTAATTTAATAAAATATAAACTTCACTGAAACTAAAAGGGCATGATCTAACATTAATTTGTCATTAATTTCTTTTTAATATCCTTAACTTGTAATCCCAAGCTCTAGAAATTAGAGGGATTCAATAAAAAAAAAAAAAAATTTAATGTTACAAAAAAATTTTAGAAAAATAGGAGTGCGAAGTGTAAACAATATTATGTTTTTTTGTTGTGAAATATATTAGGGTACACAACCCATCTCCTAGAAGGAAGGTAATCTCACTGTTCTCCTTCAGTGACCAATTTAGTTTTAATACGACGAGGACGAAGGCTAAGTTAAAAAGGACAACAAAATTATATGTATCTAAACCTAAGGATAAATGGCATAATTATAATAGTAAAAAAATTCATGTCTTAATGAAACTTTGCTTTTATTTCATTTAGCCTCATATTCAAGAACATATCACTTCTTCAAAGAATCTAAGCATATTCTTTTTTTTTTTATACAATATCTGTAAAAGCTGAATAATAACAATCTATTATTATTGTTTTTTACAAGACTTTCTATTATAGTACGTGTATTAAATTTTAATGTCTAGCATTATAAACATGGCGTATAACAATATAAAAGACTTAAATGAGAATTTTAGCAATGACTTATTTTAGTGCAAGTCAAAATTGTAACTAACAGTATTATAGTTCCGTGATTGCCCCATTAAAGATCAGCCTACGCATGACGTCTCCACAAATTCCGGAATCCTCCAAAATTAGAAGTAATACAGAATAAACTTAGAAATTCTCACATTAAACGTTAAGGGTAATTCCTAACTTTATCATAAGAAAAAATTATTATTACCATTCTGCCACGTTCAAGAACTATGCAAAATAATTCCTAAGTTAGATACATAACGTTAACTATACAAGAATAATTATTAACGTCCCGCGTTCCAACAACTAAATCATTAAGGCCTAATATTATAAAACTTCTTAATATGGATATTAAGACAACACGCTTTGAAAACATAATTTTAAAGTTAAATAACTGAATCCAAGTTGATAAACAAGATTTGGCTAACATTAGAAAAAATTCAAAACTCGCCTTAAAAACTTCCCCACATTACTTTGTATTATAAGTAAAGTCCTATTTGTCATGCGTAACATAAGTGAAGTTATTTTAATATTTAGTAAAATAAATGAATATTCATCTATGACGGTAAATAACAATAAATATACGTAAAGCCAAAAGGAATTTTAGAAAATTACATAATATTTATTTTTAAGCCGAAAAAGAATTTCTCCTTACATTATATGAGTCTGCCTTTGAAGCCTAAGCTTCGTCAATGTCCGAGCCTAATCCAAGAGTGGCTGCTATCTTGGTGAACAGTCTCTTATATGGCGCAACTATCGAACACTCGAGACGGAATTACACCAAGGAGGGGATCACAGATTATAAACACATGGAAAGGGGGAGATGCGTGGTACTAGGTGCGTTGAGAACATTCTATCAAGGCCTAGGCTCTTCCACGCTGTTCTCGGCGTCCATGTTCTTGAGACAAGTGGTGGTGCGTAGCGGCAAAATGCAGCACTAGGATCATCGCTCTTAGATGTTGCACTGTTGTTATCGTGTGTGGACGTCCTTTTCCGCTCGCTCGTCCGGTCGGTGAAATTGGGTAAGCGCTGTTCTTGTTGACTCTCCCTTTTTTAGACGCCTTGTAGCAATAATTGCTACAAATCTCCCCCCTTGATCTGGCGTTGGGGGGGGGGTGTTGTTATGGTCAGCATCGCTGACTGTTCCTGGTGACTGTCCCTGGCTCCTTTGGGAAGGTGAAGATACTTGGGGTTACTTTCGGTGTTCTTCTCGCGTTGTCCTTATTTCGGTCCAGCAACATCTTCCTTGGGATATCTGGACCCCACAAGGTTTGAGGCACCGCATCTCCAGCCGCTCGCTGCTCCATCCTGGACAGGTCCACCTTTCACAACTGCTCGGTCTCATTCTCAGCCGTCCAGGATAACTGCTCTTGGAGTTGTAAACGCCTTCTTTCATGCCTTTTGGCATGTTCTCCACAGCGTTCTATTCCATCACGCACAGACAGGGGAAATAAGGGAACGGAAGACGTGAGGTAATGGGAGTTCTCAGAGCTGCACATAAGAGACAAGAGTTAGTGTTCACCAAGACAGGTACATTATAATACCCATGAATAGTTCCGCCAATTCATTAATCTGATTTGTTCCTTTTGAAAGACACACGCTACAACTAGCCATTTATTTTACATCCTCACTCTCATACGAGGACGTAATGGCATAAATATTCAGACGAGGCACTAGAGCATACTGCACATAATATACACTGTCACACTTTTGTGGTGTCTTCTCGTTCCTATCACCAGGTCCACAATATCGATAATATAATAGGCTACGGTCATAGTCCTATATTAGGCTCCCTTAACTTAAACCATTTAGATGGAGTCCAACAGCTATTAAATGTTTATTTTGCCACGGGCCCGGGCTTATATATATATATCATGGAGATACTCATACTTACAACTAACTTATCACTATACACATATATGCGAAATACTTAACCTACATTACACTATATGCCTTCCATTATCCTTAGGGACTCTTGGATTTGTACTCTTTATATGACTGACGTGAGCGCGTCTCGTCTCAGCCCGGTCAGCATCTTTCTGAAGGAGCACTGTGACAGGGGTGAGAAACTTAGTCACCTCCCATGGACCACACCACTTGGGGCACAGCTTTGCAGATCTTTTGTCGACCGCGGAGCTCAAGGGGAACTCTTTGCATAAAACAAGATCTCCAACTTTAAACGAAACGGGAATCCTCCCTTTGTTATATGCATTAGCCACCCTTTTCTGTGCCCTCCTAAGATGGTCCAAGACACTCCTACATCTATCCTCCCTGGATACCTCGTCACTATCCTCTAACAGGGGATGAATGTCCCAAATATTAAATAAAGGGTGGATCAGCTCCCGCCCGAGGAACACGGACGCAGGGGAGCATCCTGTTGATTCGTGATAGGCGGAGTTAAAAGCCATATTCAAGAAATCTAACTCCCTATCCCACTTCTGTTGTACCTGATTATGAAAAATGGTCAGGGCTATGCCCAGGTTCCTGTTAAACCTTTCTACATGGTTGGGTCCCGGGTGGTAGGGACTGGTGGTAATATGCCTAATGCCCCACCCAAAGCACATATCATGGAAAGTAGTTGATCGGAAACAAGGTCCGTTATCACTCACTATGGTCTTGGGGGCCCCAAAGAATGCCCACACTCGTCGACACAGGGCGTTTACAGTAGTTGTAGCTTTCATGTTCCTTAAAGGAATCAATATAACGAATTTGGAAAATGCATCGACCAAAACGAGAATACAAGAGTTACCTAGGGTTGATCGGGTGATAGGCCCCACATAATCAACGAACACCTTCTCCCAAGGGCGTTGGGCTACATCGGCCGAATGTAACCCAACCTTGGAATTATGGGCCGGTTTGGCCATCAGACAATCATCACACTGACTAACCCATTTCTTAACGTCCTGATATTGCCCAGGCCAAAAGAATTCTCTTGAGATTTTCTTGACAGTCTTTAATACACCAAGGTGACCTCCAAATACCGAATCATGAAAATACTTCATTAACATCGGGCGTACAGACACTGGAACAACCACTTTCTTACCTTTTCCATTAGCAAGAGTAATTACAAGAAGATCCCTCAATATAGAATATTTCCCCACTTGTTCCCCTTTCCTGATCCTTTCCATAATTTCCTGGCACCATGGGTCACTGCCCTGATGATCCCTGATAGAAACAAAGGACTCTGGTATCGATTTAATGACCAAAGACGCGGGCGTGATTTCCTCTGCCCCGATGGGATCACAGTCTTCTGCCATGCGTGATAGAGCGTCCGCAGTAACATTGAGTTTCCCCGAGATGTGGTGGGTAGAAAATTTGAATCGAGATAGCCTCCAAACCCATCTTCCTACCTTGCCTAGTTGTTTTGGATGATTCCACATCCATGCCAGCGCCATGTTGTAGGTATACAATTCAAATTTTCTCTGCTCTAAATAATCCGCAAACCGTTCTACCCCATTGACACATGCCAGGCATTCCTTTTCATAGGCACTGTACCTTCTCTCCGCCTCGGTGAGTGTCCGGCTAGCGAACGCTACCGGCCTAACACCCTCAGGGGCCCGTTGAGAAAGCACAGCTCCCAGAGCAACTGCCGAAGCATCCACGTGAAGAAGAAATGGCATAGAAAAGTCGGGCATCCGCAATACCTCGGGAGAGATAAGTTTACTTTTTAGAAGATCGAAGGCACGAGCCTGCTCCACACCCCAACGAAAAACAACACCCTTCTTTTTTAAAGAGTTAAGAGGCGCGGCTATTTCAGAGAAAGATGGAATGAACCTAGAATAATATGCGCACATCCCAATGAAACGCATGACACCCTTAAGATTTCTGGGCGGGGGGTATTCAACAATGGGGCGGATGCGCTCAGGATCAATGAGAAGGTTACCAGAACAGATAACATAACCTAGATATTTAATAGACGGCTTCGCCCACGTTACCTTATCCGGATTAACTGTTAAGCCTACTCTACGCAAGCGACTTAACACTTCCTCTAAATGCTTCACATGATCACTCATCGAGTCGCTATACACACATATATCGTCAAGATAGTTGAATACATAATTAAATTTAATATCAGCAAGGACGTGATCATGTGAAGCATTCCCAAAGGAGCCAGGGACAGTCACCAGGAACAGTCAGCGATGCTGACCATAACAACACCCCCCCCAACGCCAGATCAAGGGGGGGAGATTTGTAGCAATTATTGCTACAAACTGTTAAAACATACAGGAGGTCTAAGGACACTAGACCTAAACATTATAAGACCTAACTTCACAGGACCTGATTTTATAATACCTAAATTCAAAGCTCTTAAAATTTAGATCTTGTGAAATTAGGTTCACTGCATGTCATCTAGCTTTTTCTTATCGCATTTTCATTGGACCAACTTTTTAAAGGTTTATAAATATGGATACATGTTATTAAATATATTATTTGCAAATAACGGGTAATAAGCTATTTCTCAGTAAATGTTTCGTAAAAGCTTACCTGCCTCAGTGGCAGTATGATCTAAGTTCCACTCTCGCAATAGACTTGACTGCCGAAAACGGGAGGATTGGGGATAAATCTTGGTCAGGTGTACTGAGGGTGATTTTTCCATCAGTTTTTAATGTAAATGTGGCTACACTTCCCTTAGATTCAAATTTCCTTATCCCTAAGAAACTAGTCTATTTAATACTCAGGCATATAACCCAAACGGGCAGTAAGTCTAATTGCTGATTAAAATAATAAATCTGTGTGGCATAACTTGCAACCAGAGCTGCATCAAACCATTAGTTGTATTTTATTTTATTCTTGAAAAAATATAAACAATATAAAAGAAGGATTATAACAAATAAAGTGACAAATACAATCTAAACTACACAATTATTAACAGAGGAACACAGTCCACACTTTACACTGCTGCCACTGTACAGAGAGAAGATGGATGCTTCTGTAAGAAAATCAGTCACCAGTGTTTAGTTTCTGGATTTAGGCTAAGATCTTCAATAGAACAAAACTCGATTCAATGATTTATCGTTATGTCTTGTAACAAGGGGAAAATGTCGAATCCTCTTTCTTTGCACTAATTTACTCTGGTTTGTATATATGTTACAGGAAAAGTAGATTGATAGGGAGTGTTGACTCGGCCTAGGTAAAGTCGACTCTTACTAAAAGTATCAGTAAAAGTTGATTGAGAATAAACAGATTAACTTTTCCTAGGAAGAGTTAACTATGCCTGCTCTGGTTTAGTAAAAGTTGATTCCGTGCTGTTGCTCTCCACATGCAACTGTTTTGAATATTCCAGCTCTATTTGTTTACTGTTGTTTTCTTTGATCACTCGTCCATTTGTTGTAGTTTTCAACAGTGACCAAGGATTCAGTGTGTGTTTAATTAATTAGTTTCAGTGTGTTTTTAGGTTAGGTTAGGTTAGGTTTGTCAACTTTTACTAACTCGAGGTAGTAAGAGTATACTTTCCCTAGGTACAGTCAACTCTTACTAGTAAATGTTGATCGAAATTCATCACTTTTTGCTTTTAATCAACTTTTACTAAAAAGACCAGTAAGAGTCGACTTTAACTAGGCCGAGTCGACTCTTACTGGAGATTCTACTTTTCCTGTAACATATATAAAGAAAACAAGTATTTTTGTAACTTTTCCAAACAAAATAAATACTCTCTAATTTGTTTTGACTGAGCACTTAAATAAGACGCACGTTGTGAAACAACAATAGGCTCATAATTTGAACAAGAATTACATCCTGATTCACTCCATGTGCTAAATTTAATCTGTTCAAAAATAAAATACTCGTACAGCTTCCAAACACTTTGATATGGGACTTGACTAAAACAATAATGTAAATTGGGATCGTATTTTTAAATTTAATTATCATAAAATCATAATCATAATTTGTTGGTGAGCAAAGGCTAAGGAAGGGTAGTGGTGTAATTTATTATTTATTACTATGTAATTAATATTAGTTTAATTTTATATTAGAATTAATTTATAATGTTAAATCATTTTAAATGTAGATTTAACTAGCAATTATAATGTTTAAAATTAGTAACTGCAAACAAATATGTTTGTATTTTCTAAAAGGATCTTCTCGTTAAAATCGTACTGTTATTTGATATGTTAAAAAAAATTAGGCAAATATAAATATCGGAAAATTAATCATACTCACCTGTTTTACAAAATTATGTATTTTTAATAATTAATTATATGAATTTGGACCTAACCAATAAATTGCTTTGGTTTTAACCGTGAAAATGTAGCATAGTATTTATTTTCAAATGGAGGCTAGAAATAAAGGTGTAATGAGACACACAATATATCTAAATAATTTAAAACATACATTTAACATAAAGGTTAAAGAGTTTTAATTGAATTGGAGGAAGATAATAATATTTAGTATTTTTAGATTTTGCTATATTTAACGATTTACGTGGAAGGTGACTTTAAACTAAGGGGCCTTTAGCTTTGCGTTCACCGTGGTATTTTTGATTCTGAACGGGTTTTAAAATAATTAAAAAACTTATCAAAATATTTATATTCAGGCTTCAAGGTGCGTATATTCGCGTACATGGGCTATTAAATTTTAAAATTTCGTACCTTTGGGTGTGGTTGACATTAAGCAATCCTCATGACAGACCAAAACAAACTTAATTTTATTAATAAATACAATAGTTTATAACAACTAACACGGTATCTGGCGTTAAGTTCCCTCAAAATAAACTCCTGCACCACCATAAATATGGAATGACATTTTACTTAATCGCACATATTTGAATTAATCAAATAATTCATTTCATCAACTAAAATTTTCTTAAACTTCCAGGTTTATGACTCAGGCCAATAATTTCCGTCTTGTATAGGACTTGACCTTTTAATACAAGTGTTAAGACGTCTATGAAATTATTTGGGATCTTCGGTTGAAAGGATTCAAAAGAGAGAGGGGGGGAAAGGGTTACAACTACATCATTCATTGCTACCAATATTTTAGGGGCCAGGGTTACAACTACATCATTCATTGCTACCAATATTTTAGGGGCCAGGGTTACAACTACATCATTCATTGCTACCAATATTTTAGGGACCAGGGTTATTACTACATCATTCATTGCTACCAATATTTTAGGGCCAGGGTTATAACTACATCATTCATTGCTACCAATATTTTAGGGACCAGGGTTATAACCACATCATTCATTGCTACCAATATTTTAGGGCCAGGGTTACAACTACATTCATTGCTACCAATATTTTAGGGGACAGGGTTACAACTACATTCATTGCTACCAATATTTTAGGGGACAGGGTTATAACTACGTTCATTGCTACCAATATTTTAGGGGCCAGGGTTACAACTACATTCATTGCTACCAATATTTTAGGGGCCAGGGTTACAACTACATTCATTGCTACCAATATTTTAGGGGCCAGGGTTAAAACTACATTCATTGCTACCAATATTTTAGGGGACAGGGTTATAACTACATTCATTGCTACCAATATTTTAGGGGCCAGGGTTACAACTACATTCATTGCTACCATTATTTTAGGGGCCAGGGTTACAGCTACATTCATTGCTACCAATATTTTAGGGGACAGGGTTATAACAACATCATTCATTGCTATCAATATTTTAGGAACCAGGGTTATAACTAAAGCATTCATTGCTACCAATATTTTAAATTTACTGCTAAATTTTTGATTAGCGACCCCTCATTGTAGTATTCAGTCCACCTGGGTACGAACGCCAGGAGTCTCAGCTTAGATTCCCGGTTGGTACCATGGGTAATTTTCCCAAAAGGTGAACTAGACCAACGTTAACCTGGGTTTCCACACGATCATATCATTTCATCGGGACATGGAAAGAGCCTCCACGGAAAGGAAGTTCGATTAGTAAATTCGGGCGTCCCTGGGTAACGGTAGATTAGTACTGGATAATATTTCCCCAAATAAATATGCGAGCGATGTAACCCAGACACACACACACACACAAACACACACATTATATATATATATATATATATATATATATATATATATATATAGGCTGTGTATGCTATAATACAAATAAGAATATATAAAAATTAGTTTTACTGGTTATTAAAAATCTACGCGAAATATGGTATCTTATCTTTCAAAGCAAAAATAAATTGAGTCTTTGAAAAAAATACTTAGATCCTATTTAGTCCAAAAAGGGATGGATGTTTCGGAGAGTGGAGGAGGTTACATCATTATTGGTTCCATATCCTATTCACTTCACCAGACAAGGTTAGGGTAATATAATCACTCGGGTTACGGCGAGCAGTACATGGCGCGTGAATGAAAGGAAACAAGAACCGCGTTCAAGGTTTTGGCTGTCAAACCTAATGAGAAGATAGCATTGAGAAGACCTAGAGAAAGAGTTAGGGTGGTCTGGATAGAACTAGCTTAAGATAGGGATAGGGTGTAATGAGGTGGACGGGATAGCAACAGCTCAAGATAGGGATAGGGGGTAATGATGTGGATGGGATAGAGCTAGCTCAAGATAGGGATAGGATGTAATGAGGTGGACTGGGTAGCACCAGCTCAAGATAGGGATAGGGATAGGGTGAAGTGAGGTAAATGGGATAAAGCTAGCTCAAGATAGGAATAGGGTGTAATGAGGTGGACTGGATAGAACTAGCTCAAGATAAGGATAGGGTGTAATGAGGTGGACTGGATAGCACCAGTTCAAGATAGGGATAGGGTGAAGTGAGAGGGACTGGATAGAACTAGCTCAAGATAGGGATAGGATGTAATGAGGTGGACGGGATAGAACTAGCTTGAGATAGAAATAGGGTGTAATGAGATGAATGGGATAGAACTATCTCAAGATAGGAATAGGGTGTAATGGGGTTGATTCGATAGAATTAACTCAAGATAAAGATAATTGGTGTACTTTTATTACAGTAATTAGAACTTTTAAGCTCCTTATGCCATGGAATAAATAGGTAGTTTAAATCAATGTAATTTTATGCCGTACCAATTGATTAATATCATCCTTATCTATGTTATATAAATAGCGTAAAATTATTTAATTTCATCAAGAGAAATATTAAATAGCTATGAGTGTTATAGCAAATAAATTAAATGTGACAATTAAAAGGGCTTTCTAAAGAACCATAAAGTCACTTATATTTAATATATATATATATATATATATATATATATATATAAGGATGAAGAAAATTGTGTAAAGAATCCGTTTGAGAATGTGGTACTCTTGATAATGCATTCTCCCTCTCCTCCTCAAGACTCTATCAACGGCACAGTCAATTCCCCTCTCCCCATCTCCATAACCTCTTTTCCAGTCTTAGCGCTATGTAAGAGGGATGGCATGGTGAATGCAGGGACCCATAGTCAGCGAGATTATAAGTAATGTTACCAACATCCCCGGGGACGGTTTTAGTACGATTGCTTCCTGAAGGATGGAAGGAAGGACATCTTGTACTGACTGTGCAATATAGCTTTGAACCATATGTAAGAACAAGGTTGAACTAAAAATAGCTGGAGTGGAGGGGAGGTTTCTATGATTTGAAGCAAGGTTGATAGAAAATGTTGATTAAATAACTTGTGCTAAAGGTAGAACCAAACAAAATAGCTATGACTGTCAGATAAACTTAAGCTAGTTAAGGACGCAAGTTACTCTGATTAAATTGGTGGTTAATATATGTGTTGCTATCTGTAAGCCCACGTACCAGAAACCAGTGTCTATAAATCTACTGCAAGTATGATAAGGAATTAATGTATTTACTAGTAAGTAGTAATAAATCGCTATTATTCTTGTCTAGCATTAAGTAGTCAAAATTTGTAATAGAACATCAATATTAACTTAGACATACAATGTAACACATAAAAATATATATAATGTAGCTAATAACACAATTTTAGAAATGTGCTAGTAAAAATCCCGTCAAGATTAAATGTGTTGAACAATTAATGGAAGAAATTAGGGAATATAAAGTTGAAAGATTTTTACATTGATAGCTAAATATGAGGTTAAGAAATCTTTGTAGCTCGACAAAGCATAAAATTTGATACAATAGTTTGAAATTAAATTAACAGAGAAATAGATAATTTTTATGATTCTTCATATCATATGTACACCTACATAATAACCTTTCTAATATGATTGAAAGATAATCCCTATCTACTTAGGATCTCACAGCCTTAAGGTATGGTCCTTTTCATCGCTCACTTACTACTTTCGATAATAATGCATCATCATCATCATTATCATCAGGTTTGATATAATAGACAAAAAAAATTTAAGTTATAATATAAATCAAATTCTAATATAGAATTGCTAGAAACGTTGTGATTAAAGTAGAGGTAATTGTAAAAGAAAATTTAGATTAGAATAAATAAGAATAAAAAGCGATACTTTCTTTTAAAGTGGGAGGTAAATGTTTTCCTCAAACGTTGTTAGTGTTAAAAGAGGTGTGTCTAACCATGGGAAGTCTAGTTACAGAGTTGACAAACAATGAAAATGTGTTTAGCTTTTTATTGTGATATTATTGCTTGTATTTTTTAAGGTCAGAACAAATAAATTAGGTAAAAACTTCACCTATAATTTTTGCTACCTCCCAAGCAAAATTATGAATGGATATAAAACATTTATTTTTAATGATATCAACTTTTTTATAAGTACTTAAAGTATTTCATTAATTTTTAGATCTTTGATATGTATTTTTGTATAATTGTTTATAAAACTCAAAACTTAATGTGAAAGGTTTCAAAAAAGGTTTTATTAACGAATACTTTTTCCTTATATAAAAGTAGTTTTTCCAATATAACACAAAAATGCTCAAAAATCTTTCATAAGAGGTAGGCCAGTCTTAGGAACACGTCTCAGAAAATAAGGTACATTTTAAATATAATTTTAATAAAACATTGATTTGTATTTGTATTGGTTTTTGTTCCTAAGCGAATTAAGCTTTGTAGCTAGATTATATAAAGCTATCTGAAGCTACGTGAGTAAACTAAACCTTATAATTAAATCAATTAATTAAACATATAATATGATGTATTAAGTATTCAAGTTACTTTATTGCTAAGCACGGCTATAGGCGCATCTAAGCATAGTATTATTTAAATTTAATTATTAAACCTGAATATGAGAATCGAACTCAGGCTCTTTGGCTTAGTACACCAATGCTCTAGAAACTGAGTTATCCGGGAGTAATCCCATTCCCATATTTTAAGGCAGAATTAACGAATATAATAGCGTTTCTATTTAATCCATCATGATATATGCATTCGTGCAATTGTCACTGTAATATTGGAAGAATATATCCTTCCCGAGTCGAAGATGGCTGCATTATCAGATAACTCATGAACTTAATTGAGCACACATTGGAAGCCGACAATTTGTGCACGTCCATCACAGACATCACAGGCAGATGAATGAAGAATGTGATCCTGGACATGAGATGGTTACTGGATAGCTCAGTGGTAATAGTATTGTTGTGCTAAGCCAATGGTCCTGAGTTCTGTTCACGTGTTAAGGTGTTATTTTTCAATATAAAAAGTATATAATGTATTATTATAACTAATATTTAACAATTAAATTAAGGGCACTTACCACTTAATTTAAGGGCTAGGTATAAAAAGGATATCTAAGAGGAAATATACCCGTATTATCATGAAGAACTTAAAATGTGTAAGGAAATTTAAACTGAAAACTCATGAAGAAAGCCATCACTACCGAATCCTAAGAATCCCATACTTCAAAACTGAATAGATTATAATCAAAAAAGTATTTACAAACTAATCTAATACTAGAAAACATATGACACGCAGTCTCCCGTTTAACAACACCCTAGTGATACATATTTGGCAACACCAGAAATTATTCTCAAGACCACTTGTTCAGCTGGCAACTACGACTGGCATTAAAACGTAGCTTGAAAAGGTTCATAAAAGTTTTCTCAAAATCAAAAGGCGGAAATTTGGCCTCTAAGTGCTGGAATCGGTTTGAATTCAACTGTGTTCATTTGATGTTGGCTCATACAATTATATATTTAACGATGGATTTCCTATTCTCTCTATAGTCATATTCTCATGGATTTACTCAAGCATCATCCTCATCATGATTTATTATATATGCATAAGATTCAGGTATTAATAACTAAAAATAGGGTTCATGAAATTAGAGAGAGAATAAAAAACCATGTGACTTTCTTAGTTGTATTTGAGAATTATGTATGTCATTTTGATGAATCGCTTTGATTATTTACTAACTGTAACTCCCCAAAAACTTTTAGATATCACTGATGATTTACAAATTTGGTCAATTTTGTATTGCATACATAACCAAACATAAAATAAATTTCAAAGGTAAAAATCATAACCGACAATTAGAACAGCTAATGTATCTACTTCCACGCATTCATACTTCAACTCATGTTATTTGCAGCTGTTACTTTTGGTAGATATTATTTAATGCCTATAAATTGATTTAAAATGCAGTAAAATGGTCTGTATTTCTGAAAGTTCCTCACAGCCAAGCTTCTATTAATGTGACGTGTTCTCTTAAGAATTAATTCTTCATCATATTAATTTTTAAATAGCGGTTTTAACTTTCTCGTGATCTTTCGGGTATTAAAAAGTATTGTAATCATACAATAAATTGAATTCAAAATTGTGATGACTCACTGAACCCGAAAAAGAGTTTTTAACGATTCCATTTGTCTGTATGTGTATCTAGGCCTAGACCTGAAACCCTAGGGTTTTATTAATGTTCCTCCGAGGAATTTTTTGATTTAGATATTTTACTCTAAGATTAAGTAAGGGTAGTTTACTTGAACAAGCTCTAACAATTTTGACTAAAATTAGTATCTAGGCAGTGCCTAGTAGGCGCTATTTTTTATTACTAACAAAATGGTAAATCTAATTTTAGAAAATAATGATTAAGTGGGTATTTTAGGTGAGTGATTATCTTTAATTTTTATCATATTTCCTAAATTATTTAAAATACTAAATTACTTATCATTGCAAAGCTTTGTAGGCCTACTATCAAAAAATTCTATCTAAATAAATATTTTTATAAAATCAATGTGTTTTTACTGTCACAATGTATATTACTTCGTATAATATATCTTATGAGTTTTAATTAAGCGTCTCCATTATTAGGTAAAGGTTGAGAGATTATTTGCTATGCACTGTATCATATTTTTTTAATGTACCTTATTAACCACCCAGCTTATACTCACTTTTAACTATAATAACAAGGGAAAAATTTAGAAAAAATGCCACTCTATATAGGTAATCTGTAGTTTTTTTAAGTGTGTTTCCATTATAGTACTGATGTGTTTATTTTAAGCTACCCTCCTTATCTCAGAAACTTAGTTTATGTCATCTGACAAATGAATCGCGGTAAAAAAAAAAGAACATGAGAAACGATTTCTCACTAGTGTTAGTTAGAGAATACCCACCAATAATTATTCATAAGACAGGGTGACCTGTTGGTCTAGGGGTAAGGTGTCGGACTTCTATGCTGGCGGCCGGGGTTCAATCCTTGGTCCCGGCACAGATTTATCTGATTACCAAACCCTTCCTTCACCTCTGACAAGACATCTTGTGAATGTGAGGAATTCCACGTTAAACTGTAGGTCCTTCATTTCATCTCACAATCACCCTAACATTACACATTAGCGTAAGTACGTATAACCCGAACGGGTAGTAAGACGCGGTGCTAATAATAATAATAATTATTATTATTTTTATTCATAAGGAATATGATTTCTCTTCTACTGGATAGAACAGTCTTGTGTTGTACTTCAATACAACCTGCACCGTCAGTAAATAGAGCGACTCTCTCTCACCGGAAACGTGGCTTGGAGTCACAGTGACGGGGATGGGGAGTGTTGGGAGGGTATCCTCGTACTTGTCAGTACAATCTGGCAGGAGGGACGGGGGGACGGTGGCTAGTCAGGTGCTGGGGTGTCCTGTGAACCTCCTGGTCCCTTCTCCACATCGGTTATACCCCTCCCAACACCGTCAATATGATGCTGCAGTGGGGGAGAGACGGGAATATCATCAGAGACGTCGCTTGCTCACGTGTCTAGTACTGAACAATAATATTACATTTTCACGTTCCTATCATTCTTTGGGTTCGAGTTATGGACTCTGGCTAAATCTATTAGAAAATGGCACAATTTCTTGTCACTATTTTGACTATGATATTAATTTAATAAAGAGCAATACATTTATTCTGGAAAACATCGAAGGTGCACAAGAGGGAAAAATCACTTATCAAAAACGCATGAAAATGTGGATCAAAAGCTAACCTTGAATTATTATTATTATTATTATTATTATTATAAGCACCGCGTCTTACTACCCGTTCGGGTTATACGCACTTAAGCTAATGTGTAATGGTAGGGTGATTGTGAGATGAAATGAAGGACCTACAGTTTAACGTGGAATCCGAACCACGGTGGAGGCCTGGCATTCCCCACATTCACAAGATGTCTTGTCAGAGGTGAAGGAAGGGTTTGGAAACCAGATAAATCTGTGCCGGGACCGAGGATTGAACCCCGGCCGCCAGCACAGAAGTCTGACACCTTACCCCTAGACCACCAGGTCACCCTGACCTTGAACTTATATCAAAAGCGCAAAACGGAGGGGGGGAGGGGGGGGAAGCTACATAACGTGGCAGCATGGCAAACATGAACCGTAAACAACCTCCTTATTATTTGTAATAATTACAATAATAAAATAATAAAACTACAGGAAACAATCTCATACCTCTTTACAATAATTAGATTAAATTAGGTTAGTCAATGTTAGGTTAAATTAGGTTAGGTGTTGCCATATAGGGCTGATAAACTACAAACAATACTGTGCTTTGATGCATCTAACTTGTGTAATTCTCATAAAGTCCAAAGCGAATACACAAATTAGACCTGTTCGTTTTCAGAACGTAACTGTTTCATATAGTGAATTAAATAACAACTGCTTCAGTGGCAGAATGGTCTAAGTAGTCACTCTCACGTTAGACTGGCCTGGTGATTATCGAGGTTCGAAACCAGGTTAAATCTACTGAGAGTCTTTTTTTCCCTAAATGGTCTCCCACTTTCCATCCACGCCAATGTGGGATTCTCACATGTCAAATGGTTCCTTCCTCATCCCTACCCCATTGCGTAAAACTTTAACAAATAGTAGGTGACCTGGCGGTCTAGGGGTAAGGTGTCCGACCACTGTGCCGGGGATCTGGGGTTCAATCCTCGGTCTCGGAACAGATTTATCTGATTACCAAACCCTTCCTTCACCTCTGACAATACATCTTGTGAATATGGGGAATGCCAGGCCTCCACCGTGGTTTGGATCCCACGTTAAACTGTAGGTCCTACATTTCATCTCAAAATCACCCTACCATTACACATTAGCGTAAGTGCGAATAACCCAAACGGGTAGTAAGATGCAGTGATTATAATAATAATAATAATAATAATAATAATAATAATAATAATAATAATAATAAAAATTAACAGATATTAAGGCGTGGTGCTAATAATAATAATAATGATGATGATGATTATTATTTTTATTATTATTATTTAACAGATAGTAAGGCTCTGGGCGCCAGGACTGCTGGACGCTAAATAAAAGCACTTTTTTATTAAATTCTTTTGAATTAACTTTTTTCTAATTTAATGCAATGCACTTTTTTATAATTTAAAAAAATGCACCAATTTTTTCATATATCCTAAACTTAAAAAGTGATGGGTGAAAACAAAAAAAGAACTTTTTTTAACTAATCATATTTTTCAGCGCAACATCATATATTTCCAATTACATAACTATTTATTTTTTGAGTTGTTTTAAAAAAAAATCTTAGTAGAGGAAACTTAATTAATTCATATTTATAAAGTTAGCCTAACCAAACCTAACTATTGCAATGCATTAATACAAGCCAAAGAACATTTAAATAAAATATGATGTTGCGCATAGTAAGAGTGTGCATTTTTTGCTTTTACTCATAACTTTTTAATTAAAAAGAAAATAGTAAATTGCAATATGCTAGAAAAAAGTGATTTTTTAAAGGAAAAATGTGGGGCTACTTTTGGGTCCCAGTTGTCTGGATCTGGCTAGTGGTCCTTGGTCCAATTCCTGGCATTGTTCACAAACTTTCATTAGTTAGAATTAGAGTTCCCCGTTCATAGTGATGAATTAATGTCCCAGAGTATTTGTGTTTGTTCTAGAGTTAAGCTAGCTTATAAGTCACGTTTTGGTATAATCAGTCGGTTTAGAAAGTGTACATTAAATACTTCAAAACAATATATCAAACCTGTTCAAATTTCGTGATGCCCATGATAACTATTCAATAACTGTTAAGATTACTATGAGTAAATAAATAAACTAAGCTTCAAGGACCCAATCAACTCGAGCGCCATTTTACTGTGGATTCACACGTTCACTGAAAAACTATTGCATAACAGAAACGTGGTCACGTGACGAGCTCTAGGCCAATCACAAAATTTCCGCTCATTCGGCGAAAGCTGTTCTGCTAAAGTTAAACTATTCTCTACTTTGTCCGTTATACCCGAGATGTTTGGCACAGGAGAACCAATCAAATCTCAGAACTAACCATCTAAAATCAGTGCGCATGCGCTCTACAGCTAGAAGCTAGCAGACAGCTTCGTTGGTCGTTGCGAGGAGATTTTAAATAACCCGTAAATGTAAAACGTGTGTATCGATATATTGGATTGTGCCACGACATAGCTTCATAATTTGAAAACATCCATCGGGAGAATGGTCTAAAATATATGTTTATCTGATATAAAATAAAACATGTTGATAATCAACTGTTTTAAGTTAGCGTTGCAATGCATCATGGGGCAACTTAAAGTGAGTGAATTGCTGCTGCTATTTCTCGGCGATCGTGTGAATCATGTTTTAGTGTAATGTTCGTACTTTGCGCTAATTGGTACAAAGCAGTCTCACCCTTGATTTATAGAGAGGAGGGATGGTCTCATGTTTATAAACCCATAAATTTAACACATTAAATTTCCACACACTAGCACCTTTTTGTGGTCAGCTTAATCTCTAAATACCTTTACCAGATATTTCAATACTTATATGATACCCGCTTCGGTGGTCGTGTGCTCAAACGCGCTACTATCCTGTTAGGTTAGACTACCGAAGACGGGGAGATCAGAAATTATCACAGTCAGGTTCGCGGAGGTTCTTCCTAAGTGGTTTTCCACTCTCCCTCCACGCAAATGACGGTGCATTTCTTCTTAATATATTCTTACTAATCCCTAACACATTAATGTAATTAGTACATAGGTGTATATGAACCAAATGTGTATTAATACGGGGTGCTAAAAAATTATTTATACAATAAGGGACACTCCTTAAATCCTTCTGTCACAACAAAATCAATGTAAGTATAAATATTCCTGCCCAACAAGCAAGTAGTAATATGAACCCAGATATAATATGGAAGTCAAAAGCGGTTATTAGGGCTAGATTTATAGTAGTAGAGGACCCAGTTATGTGAAAAATTGGAAGCCCACACATTAAATAAATATTCTTTTTTCCTAGCTATTAAATATATTGCTTTAATAAGTAAATATTGTCATTACAATTAATTAGATTTGTTTAAAAAAATGTAAGCATACATGCATTCATAATCATGCAGCTCCATTGCGTAATAGGGAAGAAAATGTGAATATAGCCCAAAAAATAACAATTGCGTATTTAATCTATCCTCACCCACTTTATCTACAATTACCCATTTTTGTATACTTTCTTTGCTTCAAGAATATCCATACATCGAGTTAGACGAACTCTTTTATACTTATAACTATTAATGTTTGTCTTTTTCACATATTGGCTTCAATATTTAGCCACATCTTACATGGTGTGACCCTTCCTATTAATCCACACACACACACTCTACCTTTATTTACTTTGTTACTCGATCCATACATGCTCAAACCGTCTTTTTTCACACTTACTTATTGGATTCCCATTAAAACTGTACCCGTTAATTACTGACTCTGTTCATAAGAGTTTTTTTCACATATATATTATAGTTTATTTATTTTGTTTTTAGTTAATCTTGATAAGGAATAACAAATAATGTCAAAACTCTGATTTAAACACTGTCTAAAAATCTTATATTGATTTTTATAAATGTAGCGTTAGCCCAGTCATCCTCCTTTAAATCAAGGCTTTGTAGTAAATTGCTATTGTTGAAAATTCCTGTCACGTAGATGGATACATCCCGGAAACTCGACAGAATGATTTCCAGAAATTGATGGTTGGGGTTGTGAATACACTTGGCTCTATTGGTATAATGTCAAAGTGAGAATGAGAGTTATAAAGTTCAATCAACTCTTTTGGCAGAGTAGTATGGCTTTTAATTACTAATCGAATACAAACTGTGACTTTAGATGTCTTAATATTTGGCAGTAAGTAAAATTAAATAACACAAATGCTATAATAAAGTGAATGGTGTAAATAAGTCGAGAGAAATTGAACAAAAAAATGTCACTGTTAAAAACGTAAACACAATATTTGTCCCTAATAGTTAAAAGAAAGAAAATAATTTATACTTGATTTTAAAATGATTATATAGTTTAAAGAGTTTAAAGAACATGTATCACTTGAGAAAACATTAGCTATTTTTTTAAAAAAAAAGCTTAACTATTTGAATATTAAATAAAATAATATTGGCATTTTAAGTTTCCCAGCATACTTTCATAAAAAAATTATGAATGGGTGATGGAGATCTTTCAACATTTTTATGTCATCATCAGACTTTAAAGTGAAAAAGATGTGAAAGCGTTGTAAAATTAAACTCATTAAAATAGGTAAATGTTCAACTGTCTTTAATGTCTACCTTATAATTATATTACTAAATTTCATGAAAGTATGGTTGACAACAGTAGTATTAGCTGGGGTATGTTCCCTCGATAATTATTCATAATTTGACGTATGAGACTATGCTAATTACGTTTCAATGACGTTTCAATGACGTATGTCGTGTATAGAGTGACGTTTTCAATGACGTATGTCAGGTATAGACCCGCGTTGAGCCATCAACTGTAATAATGCCGTATGAGGCTGTGGTCTAACTAAAATATTGGTATGCTAGTGACGTTTCAATTGACGTCACAGGATTAAGACGTCTTCAAATTTAATGAATTATTATTTGAGTGTGAGCATAAACCATCACTACTTGCCATGTTTTTTATTTGGAAAACCTGTATTTTAGACATTGACGTCACAGGATTATGACATTTTCAAATTTATTGAATTATTATTAACCATCACTACTTGCCATGTTTTTTTATTTGGATATACTCTATAAAGAGAAAAACCTGTATTTTAATGTTGTATGGCTTTTACTACAAATATATAATTTAAATGAGAGGGAAATATTACTAGAAATAAAAAAATAAGTACAAGTTTTTTTCAACATTTAATTATAATAAAAAAGTATACATATTTCACAATTTATTATTGTTATCCATAAAAATACAAAGATCGTCATACAGTGACAGATAGTTAAAATATGGGATAGGATCGGGCGGGTCTACAAACGATTTGGAGGCGAGCGTATTGTCTATGAACATCGATACATTAGGGTGATTTAGATATTTTACATGCCGTGTGATATATTTTTCAAGATTGTACAGAGTTTTTAATTCGTTCGTAGACAGGTAGATCTGAATGTTGTTTTTTTTATCACTCAGACACAATTTCCACACGCCGAAAAGTTTTTTCACCACAATGTTAAAGTCGTCCATGCTGGACTCGAAGTTTACACACGTCTGCACACACTCGGACCAAAACGGCATTTCTTTGACGAGAAAGTTCCATTGGGGGACGGTGAGTATTAGACGATTAGAACTCGATGAAAACATCACGTGAGCGTAAAAGTTGCGGTCAGGGAAGAGGCCCACCGCCACGTGTTTGTTCTGTTTGTCGTTTAGGTAGAAAGTCTTGGTTAGGAGCGACGGTGATTCATCCTGCACCATATTACAGCTGCACGTCTTCATCGCTGTCTGCGTCTAGACTGATGACCTGTAATCAACAGTCATCGCAATTAAAGCTAGTATCGTGGTCGTCGTCGTCGTCGGTGATTGGACAAAATTTATACAATTTCTCGGCGCTGTGAAATCTGACGAATCGTGCCAAAGCGTTTGCATTTTTTAACGCGCATGGGGTGATGTCGTGACAAGGAGCGGTACACCCCCAACAATTAGAGTTGATCAAATCAACAAAGGGACATTTATAGTCCTCGCGTAGTGGGATGAATGTCCGGCCGGTGAGACGGGACAAGAAATTTCCTTTTTGTTTATTATATGCGTAAGGCACGAAGGCTTTATCTAAATTTTGTTTTAGAATTGCATCCAATTTGGAGTAGCACAAGCCGGTGGTTTTATTGAATTGATAGCACGACGATTGTTTCTCGTCGATGAAAACTATGGCTAGCTCGGTGATCACCCACTCCTTTTTAGAGTTTACGATAAATGAAAAATCAAAGATGGCCGACATGATGTTCATCTGTCAGATAATTGAATACAAATGATTAAATAAAATTATTGTATACCTTTTATATCTAATGCTGGAACACACGTCTGGGCACCCCTGCTAGTACACCTTGGACAGCGGCCAAAGCGACGTTTGAACAGCGTGACGGCTAGTCGGTCGTTCTTGCACAAGTTGCCGGTTGAGAACAGGTCTGTGAATCTCCTCAGGCTCCAGCCGGCGTCCTTGGCAACGCCAACAGACAGCAATACTGACCGCACACACCGGAGGCTATGGCTTGGAGTCGTTTGCGGTTGTACATCCATCGTGTCGAGTGTTTATTTAAGAATCTAGTCATCGCTAAGCTCGGTCGTCTGGCATATGTATCAAAATACTCCCCAAATTTGGAAAAATATAGAACCACCCAATGGGAGCCGGGTTTAGTGTGAGGGTCTAGATTGACCACAAATAAGGCGGGACGAGTGAAATTTTGAGGTAATTTGTCCGAAGGAAATGTCCCTTTATAGATTGAAATTTTGCCCAGCAGTGTGTCTATTTGATGAGAATTCATGGTGTTAATAATTAATTTTCACCTCCCTATTAGAATCTATCGACACCGTCCCCTCGTACTCAGAGTAAAACAAACAGGTTATGGCGGTGTCAAGGTCTGTCTTGAACTGTAACTCAAATCTCACATTCCCCTCTGTCTGAAGACTGGTGTGCGAGTCCTGTCCTGCGCTGTCGGGAGTTAAGTCGAAGGCCAACATAAAGTAACCTTTATTGAACATGTCTCGCGTGATTAAATGGCCGTTGTTTTGATGGTGTATGCCCAATCCCGAAAACAATGTATCATAGGCGAGGGTGGACGTGCCGACGTTGTCAAAATTTATCAAAATGGGCAAATGTTTTTGGATTCCATTTACATATAGGACGAAACGATCAAGGTTTCTATGAATGAGTTGAAACGGATTCGTGTTCAAACTGCCTACAAACGCATCGTTTGACACCATTGTGAATAAAACAATTTTAGGGATAACCCCTTGAATAACATTATTTAGACTCACAGACTTGGATCCTTTGGGTACGGTCACAGACTTGACGTCCACCCGATTGAGGTGGTATAAGGCCGGCTTTCGTAACAGTGTCTTTTCTATAGCGAGTGAAATAGTCGGCGACACTTCCACGTGTTTCACAAAGAGGGTGGCGTCTAAAATTCGCAACCGCACGTCGGTGTTTAAATTGTCCGCGTCTGTGAGCAGATAAAACTCTCTTTTGTTGCGAATTAATTTGACACGCAACGATACATTTTTCAACAGCAAATGTGAAATATTAAAAATGTCGGCGTGTAAACGTCCACCAAGTCGACCGGATGTTTTAACAAATCTAATCTCGTGGCGAAACCTTTGTTCTCTGTGGATGCGGCGAGTTCACCGTTAGCGGCAGGGGTATCTAAAAACCACATACCATTCACTAGGTGGGTGTCGGAGGCGTCTCTACCGTAATTAGTTAAAGTCTCTAAATAAGCCCTGTAGGCATAGTTGTCGGTCGAGGTTGTAATAGGTGTTTCGTTGAGAGAGATATTGATTTGGTTGAATAAAGAATTTAACAAGTTGTTGACGCATCCGATTTTATTGTCGGCTGCGACCGGTGTCCGTCCCCCCTCACCAGTTGAATACGAAGATATAATTTAATCGAAGAGAGGTCTCGAAAGTATTCACCGTCCCGGGGCAAAAAAACTCTAACTGAGCGTCATTGTCCACGGAAGTGATGGGTTTGTATTCGACCACTTTATTATTTTTAATTACCGTTTGAATGCATTTTTCGTCGAAAAGATCGAGTTCTGTTTTTGAACACTCCATAATTAATCGAAAATATCTTTTTTAGCTCTCTTGTTCCCTCTTGCTCTGGCGCCCACCTTCGAATGAAGTCGTTTACGCTTTTTAACCCTTTTTAAGCCACGTCCCTCGACCGCCTGAGTGACGCGCTTTTTAACTATATCACCGACTTTTTGACCGGGCTCACGTGTCGCTATGTCGGACAAAATGTGCGAACCTGTTTGTAACGCTTGTTTTCCCACCGCTTTCGCCCCCCTCATAAACAATGGTTTGACAAATCGAAATAACCCGCCCAAAAACGATCCGAGGCCACGTCCCCGTTGCATTTTATAACTGGCGTGATAGACGGGACCGATGTTTTCTCTCTCTCCCTCCATTGTTAAGACTAAGTCAAATTACTATCCCACGTATCTATTTATCTAGTTTTTTCTCTCTAAAATGTAAAATCGCTACAGTGGGCACGGGACCCGATTGAAAATTCACTCGTTCGCCAAACTTTGTGTATAAGCCTATACTTATAGAGTCAAAATTACATTTCTCAACGGGAAAATAGAATATAGGAAAGAACACGTGATGCGCGGTGGCGGAGGGGAACTGTATGATTCTAATCCATCTTACATACGAATCGCCTAGTAACTGTGGTCCTATAATGTCTGTGTACACAAAGACGGGTTCCGTTTCGATTGAAACAGAGCCGGGCAGTTTACGATTGGGTCTCAAAAAGACCCCCTTAATGTCCTCGCTCATTAAATCCCTCATATGTGTATTAACCGCATTAAGTGACTCTATGTTGGGTAGTCTGTTTCGAATGGTTGTAATTAAGTCTCCGATGCCCACATAGAGACGAACAGGAAATTCTATTTTAAATTTTTTTTTCGCCACCGTAAATGAAATTGTGTTTTTGAATCGTGTAGTTATGGGTGACTTGTCGGCGGTCCATGCACCCTTTTGTTTTTTAATCTCAGTTAACATTGTTTGATCGCGTAGAATGTACCATTGAAATTCAGATATTAAAACCTCTAGATCTCCTTTATCACTTATCGAGCTCTTAATTTTATTATAAAGCTCCTTAAAGGAGGTGAAATCTTGTTGAGGAAACGAAACACGACCCACTTGGGTCACCACGACGTTTGCCGTCAATTCTTTATCTTTTGATAAAATGTTATCTTCGAGAGTTTCAAAACCCACGGGATAGGATAATTCAGCTAGTCCCACCTCCCACCGGTCGTGTTCTAGCCGTATGGACTGTGCCAATTTTGTAGTATAGTAAGAGAGTGTATTATTCTCGTAATATTCGGCGCTCGAGTCCGACGGCAGTGCTACATAAAACTGACTCATATTTGTTTAATGTTAGACGCAGGCACCCAGCTGTTGAAAGAACTGTCGTATCCTTTCCACTTGACTAGATGATGTTGAATGCCCTTAATTCGCTTACTCTGTACTATTTTATCTATTTGAAAAATCGTTGGACGACGCACGCGAACTAGTTCGTAGTTATAAAAATGTCCCTCAATGGGGCGCCCTCGGAGATCCTGTAAGGAATAGACCGGTTGGGGAAGTCTAGGAATTACTTTAACTATGCTAAATATTTCTCGTGTAAAATTAGCCTCGTATCCTTTGTCAAAAATCATTTTTTCTTTACTTATGCGCACATGATCGCCCGCCTTGAACAAAATTTTCCCTACTTTAATTTTAGCCACCGCTTTTGCAGGCGCAATAATATTTTAAGTACGTGAATAGGCTTGACCGAAGCCGGAGCCATTCCTATAGTCGAATGAACACTAGCGTTATAATTTTGAACTAGCTTGCCCAACACATCTACGTAGTTGTGAGTGTTAAATGCGGTGAAATATTTCCACATTTTAGTTTTCAGCGTGCGATTGAAACGCTCCACGACGGCCCCCTTTATATCCGGATTATGCAAATGATAAAAATGAACGCCCGCTTGTTTCAAAAATGTTCTAAATTTAGAATTTAAAAATTCCCTACCTTTGTCCGACTGAATCGAAAGGGGGCGTCGACCTTTTTTAAAAATCTGTTTTATAGCCACGGTGATGTCTGCGCCCGATTTTGTTTTAAGCGGTATAGACCACGCGTACTTTGAAAATACATCAATAATGTTTAGAATATAGTTGATGCCCCTGTTGTCCTTTTTAAAAGCTCTCATATCTACTAGATCAATCTCCCACACATCGTCGATATTGGCGACTCTGTACGGGTTACGTGGGAATCTTTTTCTTAAACTACGGTGTAGAGTGTACGCGTCCTGCCCTGTTAACCATTCGTCTACTTTTATTTTATCCAACCGACTGGCCTTTTTAAGTTTTGTGGCTGACGAGAAGGCCGAAGGTCGTGGGAGATTGTAATATAGTTTTTTTAACGTGGCGCTCATCTTAGCGTGTTCCAACGTGGTCTGGCGGGAAAAAGTTTAGAAATGACTGTTTTATATTTCAAACCTCTGCTGGACGTTATTTTCGCGTTTGGATCAAAGTTTTGTCGATGAGCGCTCGTGGCAATTAGTATGTCTTTATATTTTTTTAAATCACTCTCTGTAATTATATCTTTATTTACGTTTCTTTTGGTCAACAACTCCCAAAGTCCTTGCGTGCCTTTATAGTGTGTGTTACCCAGGTATATATCGTTATCGTCTACGGTGAAACTAGAATTGCCTATTTTAAAAGTATCCCCCTCTTTTCTAATTCCAAATACAGGGTCAGTAGACACTCTCCGGTGGACGTAAGGTGATAAATATTTTCCCGCTATGTTACCGAATAATTTGGAGGAACCTGTTTCAATTTCATCAGATTCTGATCTAGGCACAAAATATGACTCCCCTTCCACCCACCCACCCTCCTTCTCTGGCGAGTCTACACTAATAGGACTGCTTTGAAATGTGGCCTCGTCTGAAAGGAATCGAGGTGGAATCGCCGGCTGTCTCCTAGGTCGTTTTCTTTTTACTTTTCGTGTACCTCGAGCAAGGTCGACCAGTCTTCGTTTTAATACTGTGGGGCCCACGATGGGTATTTTAATTGGTTGTTTCGCTCTCTCCCTCTTGTTAAATAACGCTGTTGATGTTTTCTAAAACTAGCCAATCTTTGATAATCGTCGACTTTTTTCCTAGATTTCAGAATTTTTTTCATCTGTACAAAATCGGTGGCGGCATTGTCATCGCGTTTATTGTGAAATAGTTCTGGCGGAACTAGAAGCATCTGTTTAAGTTGTGACATATTATTATTTAACCAATGCGCCTACGAGAGCTGAAAGAATAGCGGGTAGTATGATGCTCAAGAACCCGCCCGATTGAACGACTATATTTCTTTTTCTCTTCAACGAAACACCGCTGCTAGCCAATTTACGCATACAATTTTTATACTTTATTAATTTTCCCTTATCTCTTTTACTAATTTTAATATTATTGTTTAATGTGTTTAGAGCACATTCGCCGAGTGTTGTTATAACATCCGGGTCTACGACTTTAAGAATAGCTTTGCGCAATTTAGGACTGGCCGTTTTCAACACCGCAGTACGTGTCTATTTTTCTTGACTAGTTTCATCTAGTAGTCTAGCGGGGACAAACACTTTGCAAACAGTGTCAAATATGTCCGTTTTGAAGCGCAGGCGTTCGTCCGTGTTCTGACTCAGATCAAATAGTAAATACCCGTGAGCGGATTCGGTTGCTTTCCTATAGATTCTTTGTATTTCGGACGGATTATCAGGATAAACTTGTCTAGCTAGATAGTTTATCTGTGTTTGATCACGCGGGTTTTTAAACACAACAATGTATTTAGCGTTAAGCGAGATGTCACGAGACTTACTCCCCTGATGGAAAAGATTTTGTGTGATCAGAATAACCGATAGGTTTCTATGATGACTCCCCCTGGTAAAAAGTTCACTAACTTTGTTAGAATAAACCTCGTTCATTAAATCGTCCAGTACGATGAGTTGAGGCCCGCCGGCCTTAAAATTGAAATTGTCCGGTACACCTTTGTGTAGTGTTACGTGACTAGATAATCGCGAGGGAATAGAATTGTTCTCACTAAAACACCATAGAATTCTATCAAATTTATCCACACTGCACACCTGTTTTAAATTTAACAGAAAATTTTCTACAAAAGTAGTTTTACCACAATTAGACGGTCCCGCTAATATCAGTGTGAAAGGGTGTACAAACACAGACATCGATGTGCACCCGTCTAGTGTTGGTATAAAACTAAAAAATAAAAATTACGATTTCAAATTTATAGTAGTGGTGGCGACAAACCAATCTTTAAGAAATTTTACGTTCGAAAGAGTACAAATTGAATTTAATTTTTTATATTTATGACCGAAACATTTATCATAATTATGATGGATCCTATCCTTCAGGGAGGGACACCCTAAGTCTATCATGTCAATAACAAGTTGACTTTTCTCCACAATTTCCATTAAAAAATTTTTCTTCTCCTCCCCTTTACATAAATTATAGTAGACGCGAGAGTGGCCATTTTAAAAATTACCTTAAATTGATCGGCGCTCGTATCACCGTCGTCCCAATGGAGACCGTGGTGATTGTATGTGAGCCAATCACATTGTTTTTTAATATGCCGCGGTAATTTTGAAAAGGAATATGGCGACTTAAATGTATAGTGATGTACATCACTTCCACCAATAGATATTATACTACATTCTTTTATTATAAACTTATTGCATTCATCTTTAAATCCCTGAAAGTCTACAATTACATTGGTCATGTTGTCGATGTTGAACCAAAACTGTAATGGAAAAAACAAATTAACAGTCACTGTGTGAGGAGACAACTGTAAAAAAACTATTAACAGTCAGTGTACCAGTCACGTACATAAATATCACGGCTCGTCTACGACGATGTCAGACATTGATGACATTTTTTCTTTATAGACGGCGGTCCATCAATCTGCGTTACGCCCATATTATAATGTTCCAAACAATATTTATAATCTCTCAATTCGTGCTGCGTAGAGGGAGAGAGTAAGTTCCAAGCGCGATTTATATCTCTAGACGCGTATGTTTTAATAAATTCTATAGGTAAATTATTCAACTCCGCGGCAGACATCAGACACAAATCCTGCTTCTCAGAGTATGCGAGGATGGACGCGTTGATTTGATCCATTATACTAAATTACAATTACCGGTGACACGATCTTTTATAGTGATGTCACTCGATCCAAACCCTCCCTCCCCCCTCTGAGTGTTTGATAGCGAATCAGTGTGTTCAACTCTAGGGTAATCAATTTTCACGCATACTAGTTGAGCAATTTTATCACCCCTTTTAATTTTGAAAACAGTGTCGCCGTGATTAATGAGTAATACGCAAATATTACCACGATAGTCTTCGTCTATAACGCCGGCCAAAACATCTATGCCGTGGTGAAGAGCCAGACTAGATCGCGGAGATATTCTACCGTACGTTCCCGCCGGTAATATAATAGAAATATTTATCTTAACTAAACGCCTGCACGAGGGCTGTATACTACAATTGTAGGGACTTTTCAAGTCTAGACCTGCAGAGTGTGTGGTGGCTCTAACCGGCGATACGGCGTTTCTATTTAACTTTTTGAACTTTAATACAGATGACACTGGAATCAGAGAGAGAGAAGAACAATGTCAATATATATTTGACTGATAGTTTTCTATACCAGCGGCCGGGGTTAGCATCAACTATAGCCGTAGGGTACGGACTTGTTGTTATTCAATCTCCTACGTTTAGTGAACACAATATTATAATTTTTTCTCTCCAACTGGGAGACGACGATGGCGCCTCTTTTTCTTTTAATTTTTCGTGGGTTAGTCACGTGTACGGGGTCCATGTCTTTCAAAATCATGTCTTTAATACTAGTAAAGTTTACAATCTTTGTGTTTTCATAGTTAAGTGTTATACCCCTGACTTTGGTGGTGGACCTGTATTCGTTCGTCTCTGGGACAAACACATTGTAAGAATAATTTTTCGGTCCACCGGAAACAAACTCTGTAATGTACGCGCTCTCAGAGTAGGCGGTCAGCTCGTTTGTCATGTCGCCCAACTTGTCACCGGTCGGTATCGTGTACGTGTCTGACGGTCTTATCACACTTATAATAGAGTCTGTGTCACAGTAAAGACAAGAAGAGCCCAAGTGCCTGAGATATGAATACAATTTCATACGAGCACCGGTGGTCACATACGCCGCTATAGGCACGTTGACCGTATCCAGGGGGAGTACGGCCTCTTCACGGTATGTCCACGAGACGTAAGCAACCTCGTCATTGGGGAAAATAATGTTGTGAACCTCTTTACCGGGGGGTGGTGAGTAGGGAGAAAAAGTCTTTTGGGTTGTTCACAATTGTGGTCTGCGTTTTGTTCTCGTTCAATGCAAATCGTCCCCAGAAAGAGTTTAAACACAATTTGGCGAGTGCGCGCTTTCCTGGATTTTTAACAATTTCGTTTTTATCCAGCACTATTCCCTCTGTTTTGTAATACTCGCTAACGTAGTTGTCTTTGTCTGCGTCTGTTTTCACCCATCCAGGGTATCCAGACGCCTCCTGTTTGATCTTGAGGAACTTGTTTATATACTCTACAAACAGTCCCCCTTCTTTGGTCTGAGGATCGAACTGGGTAATTTTATATCCCCAAAATTCATGTACTCTAACCATCTTGTAGCCCATTTCTAGCGCTAGTCGAACCTCGTCCACTATCCATGTGCCTGTAATAGTCCTGTCAGAGTCGGTGTGTAAACAATCCCCTTGGTTCATCTCGTTTGCACAAGAGGAGCATAAACAAAACATTAATTTTGATTGTGTCTTGTAGGGCAGTACGGGGTGATACAAATTTCTAGGAGGCAAAATAGTGCATTTAATTATCCCCTCTCGGTCTACCACGTCGCCAGGGCAATCGTCGGCGACAAAAATATTTATAGGGTGACCTACAGGAAATTTAAAATATTTGCATACCCAGGGATATAAACTGCAGACATCAAGATAGCCTATTTTTTCGTCGGGGTTTGTCTTATAGTGTAATGTCATAGACTCACAACGTCCACCGTACAGTGCATCACGTGGATTGAGTGGGGCAGTTTGAATCATAGGGTGATTGCTTAGCTCTAGATCTAGTTGTGTGTCTTCAGTCAATATTTTGTCGAAGTCACACTCTTTCATAGTTGTAACAGTGTACCCTGCGGCTCTAAATGCTCGATCTCTCAAAAGAGTGCACTCGTATCGCTCGGTGAGAGTCTCTTTCGTCCCTGTTATAGTCGCGTCACGGTTCGAAAGACATGTACACCCGTGGAAGAAACAACCGTCAAACTCAAAAATCTCTCTCGTCGCGTCACAGTAGCCGTCCACTTTCCTACCCAAAATTTCTATCTCACGCCCATTGAAGGCGTGCCGAATATCGGGGCGGGTTTTCTCCAGATAGACTAACCATTTTATGGCTTTCATAGACTGTCTGTCACCGCACCTGTAACCCCCTTGGGCAGGATGGCTATCGTATCGGGGGCTAAGAACAGTTTTCTAAATAATCTATTGCATGCCGACGAGATTGTGATAGATTCTCTAAAAACGTCTGTCGAACCTATATTTAGAAATAAATGACGAAATGTACGACAACCCTTGCGTAATACATTTACGTCATCCACACAATAGGCCTCCAACTCTGCCTTATTATTAAATATATACCCCTGCCGCAGTTTGTCAGCGTGCCATACCATAAAGTCTTTTCGCTCATCCGGTTTCATATAATCCGCACCAAACATTTCGGGACCGGGCATCTCACCGATATAATTTAAATTATTTTCTGTATTAAACAAATAGGGGTAGTGTCCTTTTTTACAGTCTAGTCCAAACGCTTTAGGGATCTGTCTCAGTGGCATGGGGAGGAAACATAGGCTGTCTTTAAATTGTATGTGGTCCATTGTCATGCAGAGTATTTTAGTTCCGTCCGCGATAATTTTAGGGGTGCAGTTTAGTGATAGAAATCTATTTAGGATAAATATAGCGTCAAAGGCTTTGGCATTATGCCCAAGACAAACAATTTTATTTGCAAACGGCCTCGGTTGTCTCAGGTAGTCGATGAAGCCGTCTACCGGATTATCCCAAAAGGAATGAGATCGTTTCCCGCATTGGTCACAATCCTCGTCCATATTATCGTTAAATTCACATTTTACACAATAGTGCTGTACATGAAGAAAATTCGGTTGGTGAACAAAGCAATCGCTGGCTATAGCTCTTTCTTGTCTAGTCTCGAAATCATAAAAGACCATTAGATATTTATCATCAAGCTCCTTCCGACTCAACACCTGCATATAACAACGATGCGGGTTTTCTTTGTTCTGTTTACACGTTGCGCAGTATGATTTAAAACATTCGTGATTTCTCCCCTTTGTTTTATCACAGGTAATACACACCTGTCTTAAATCACAAACTGTTTTCTTACCGTCAATTTTATTCGATTTATGGCTATTGAAACAAGCGGCAGACCTAAATAATCTGTTACATTCAGTGCAATACACATTTTTTTTTTCATTTTCATACAAACACGGAGGTATGGACATACATTTGGGGCAAGTACTCTTACATAAATGTCTTGCACCTCTTTCAAAACCGGTATTACATCCGTCGCAGAAATACCGAACGGAAAATGCCGCCGCCATATTGATTATTACGTTAAAGTGATGCGTGACGTCATCGTACAGTAGGTTAATGTACCTACTAGAAGACGACACCCCCTCATACCACAATCCGTTGACCGTCGAGAGGGTATTATACACGCGTAATTTATATTCATCACCAAAATAACGCTGAAATTTATCGAGATGTTCGCGCCCTCCTCCACCGGATAAATCTACGCGAGTTTTTGCGAGAAGCTCGTCTACAGCATTATTAATTTTACGCCCCTTAATATACGATTTATAATTAATATCATTTGTGATTTTGGCTATCGCTATTACTATAGCGTGCGCCAAACAATTCGTCAATGATTTAACAACGACAATGCTCCTTTTATGATGACTCAGATAATCGTTTGGAAGGCACCTTCTTTTTAATGCTCTCTTACCGTTGCCCATAATCATTTTGATATGATTCACTTTAATCCTCAACACATCGGCTATACTAAATCTGGCATTACTCTGAATAACTTTTGTTAATGTATTCATAATACTGTTCACATCAATTTGATCACATCTACGGTACGAAACGCCGACCGGTTTATCGAGGTTATTCTCCGTGTTCGTGATCGTGAGTCCAATTAAATCGTATGGTGCCGTACCTCTAAGCAAGTATGCTAATAGACTAGAGAAACACGTCATTAGATAATGCATCGGACTCACGTTCGTAATCAAAGGCTTGAATTGAACTAAAATGTCCCTGCCTAAGGTGTTGAACCGACTGTAAGTTCGTCCTGTCTCTCTTATTATGGTAAATGTGTCGTCAGTGTTTGTACGTGGGGCATAGTCAAAAATATGATTTCGTTGTCTGTTAATGTCTGACGTAGACGGTCCGGCATTGACAATAGATTCGTCAAGTGTAAATGTTTGTTCCTTAGACACTAAAAAAGAAAAAAGAAAACTAATTGTTAGTTTAAATAATAAATTTGGAAAAGAGAAACGCATAAAAAATATTTAAAATAAAAACAAATAAGTACAGAAAAATATAAAATATTAGTTTAACTAATAAATTGAATACTAGAGAAATAATAGTAAAATTATGCTTACTTTTACCAGAGAGCTTGGTGCTGTTTTTTACGTGACAACTTCTTTTCACCCGACAAGATGCCAATGAAATGATAACTTGGTATAGTTAAATTCTCCTTTTATAGGCCTCCAGCTGAATGTGTTTTTCTGAACACACCTTTCAAAATCATGCGTGTGTTGATTTCCGCACCACACCTTTCGCCAACGAGCTGAATATCTAATTAAAAAGAAACGTGCCTGGCCTTGGTGTCGCTTCTCTACGACTAGCTGGTAGTAAGTTGAATACTTAATAGAAATCAATCAATAAAATTACATAAGAAATCGCCCTTGTCATCGATAAAGAAAAGGAGATCCGGAAATTCACTTCTTTGATAGATCAAGGTGGTCAAATTGTCAACTCACTCGATAATCAATATGAACAACAATGAGGTATTTACCGACAGCGAGGTAAGTCTTGACGGTAAAAGAGATTAAACAGAGTAATTCTTTTTCAAAAAGTATTTTAAGTTTCATTCAATTAATTAGATTTTATTTTCAAAAAGTATTTTAAGTTTCATTCATTTGATTAGATTATATTTTCAAGATCCTTTAGAATTTAAAAAATGAACTCAGCACAGTCTATTGTAAGACAGGATATAGTTAGGAAATATGAAAATGTACATTATAATAACATATAAATCAGACAAAAATTGTATATTTTATTTTATAATCAATAAACCAAAATACATTTTATATATATATATATATATATATATATTATTAGCCCTGGAACAATTGTAAAACAGGATATAGTTAGGAATTATGAAAATATACATCCAAATAATATTTAAATCAAACAAACATTGTATATTTTATTATATTTTATTTTATAATCAATAAACCAAAATACAATATATATATATATACATAGGTTCTATATTATTACCCCAAAATCTTTTAAACATCCTCCTATAATTGAATTTGAAAAATAACTGGTTTGTTCTAGGTATATTTCTACTGCTTTTTCTTCTATGTATTCTTTAATTACTAACAAACAACCTGGGTTTGATAATTTATGCGGAAAAGTCAAAGCATAATCAGTAAATCAATAAAACAAAATACAATATATATATATATATATAGGTTCTATATTACCCAAAATCTTTTAAACATCCTCCTATAATTGAATTTGTAAAATAACTGTTTTGTTCTAGGTATATTTCTACTGCTTTATCTTCTATGTATTCTTTAATTACTAACAAACAACCCGGGGTTTGATAATTTATGCAGAAAGTCAAAGCATAATCAGTAAATCAATTAAACAAAATACAATATATATATATATAGGTTCTATATTACCCAAAATCTTTAAACATCCTCCTATAATTGAATATGTAAAATAACTGGTTTGTTCTAGGTATATTTCTACTGCTTTTACTTCTATGTATTCTTTAATTACTAACAAACAACCATGGTTTGATAATTTATGCGGAAAGTCAAAGCATTCGCATGTTGCTAAATCAGTTAAATAATTCGACACTTTATATACACGTTCATAATTGCATCCTGTAGAACTATCTACGACTGATGAACACGGCAAATCTTTTAAACATCCTCCTATAATTGAATTTGTAAAATAACTGGTTTGTTCTAGGTATATTTCTACTGCTTTTTCTTCTATGTATTCTTTAATTACTAACAAACAACCTGGGTTTAATAATTTATGCAGAAAGTCAAAGCATAATCAGTAAATCAATTAAACAAAATACAATATAGGTTCTATATTACCCAAAATCTTTTAAACATCCTCCTATAATTGAATTTGTAAAATAACTGGTTTGTTCTAGGTATATTTCTACTGCTTTTTCTTCTATGTATTCTTTAATTACTAACAAACAACCTGGGTTTGATAATTTATGCAGAAAGTCAAAGCATAATCAGTAAATCAATTAAACAAAATACAATATATATATATATATACAGGTTCTATATTACCCAAAATCTTTTAAACATCCTCCTATAATTGAATTTGTAAAATAACTGGTTTGTTCTAGGTATATTTCTACTGCTTTTTCTTCTATGTATTCTTTAATTACTAACAAACAACCTGGGTTTAATAATTTATGCGGAAATTCAAAGCATAATCAGTAAATCTATAAAACAAAATACAATATATATATATATAGGTTCTATATTACCCAAAATCTTTTAAACATCCTCCTATAATTGAATTTGTAAAATAACTGGTTTGTTCTAGGTATATTTCTACTGCTTTTTCTTCTATGTATTCTTTAATTACTAACAAACAACCTGGGTTTGATAATTTATGCGGAAAAGTCAAAGCATAATCAGTAAATCAATAAAACAAAATACAATATATATATATAGGTTCTATATTACCCAAAATCTTTTAAACATCCACCTCCATTTCGTTACTCCAATCTTCTTTAATGTCTTTTTGTTTTTTCAACTCCGACTCTACATGTAGAAACTCCCAAGAAACATATTCGCAACAGGTTCTTCCAAACTGTGGACAGTAGTTATGTGGTGATGGCTTGAAGCAATTTTCTGCACAGATGTGGTATCTCGTTGTGACATTATTTGGATAGAGTTCGCGGTGTCCTTCCAAAATAATTGAATTTGTAAAATAACTGGATTGTTCTAGGTATATTTCTATTGCTTTTTCTTCTCTGTATTCTTTAATTACTAACAAACAACCCGGGTTTGATAATTTATGCGGAAAGTCAAAGCATTCGCATGTTGCTAAATCAGTTAAATAATTCGACACTTTATATACACGTTCATAATTACGTCCTGCAGAACTATCTACGACTGATGAGCACGCCATGTTGAAGATTATACATCTATCATATAATTTGCACGGCTTTTATAGTAAACCATTTCAATGTGTTTTCCTGAATAGACCTTCATCTTAAGCATGTGTGTGTTGATTTCAAATGTAGTTGGCCTTTCAGCAGTGACATGAATATCTAATTAGAAATATACGTGATCAGCCTTGGCCGTTATAATCTCGTCTCGATGGTTGAATACTTTTTGTGGCCTGAATATCTAATTAGAATATACGTGATCGTCCTTGGTCTCACTTCTCTATGACTACCTGGTAGTGAGTTGAATACATAATTAGAAATATGGATAGACGATGTTTACCTTGAGAGCTAGACAGTACGCTATGTATTTAAGACGTTAAAATTATTAAAATTGAATCAGTTGAAGACTTGTGTTTAAACAGCCACCTACATTAGACTTCGATCTAGTCGACGCTTCTGAGACAAACCTACAAGCTAGGCGGGGTGATCTGAGTGCAGATTAAATCAAGGTAATTTATAATTTCTTTATTTATTTTTTAAAAAGTTTCTGTCTTCTTATTATTTCTATAATATATTTGTTTGAATTTTTTCAAGATATGGACAAGTTTATACATGACTTCAACTCAGCCAAGACCAACGACATTCAATATATTTCTCTAAGAAGTTTAAAGGAGAATACAATACTAGATATTATATCTTTTAATGAAATAGATACAAAGTTTGGCAGATCTATTTACGTAAATGCTTATTTACAAGACAATATCGTAGGGTTCTTTCTACCTAAAAAGTTTTCAAACATTTGTAAAAAAGATCATATTGACCTTGTAAATGGATCAAAGTCTGTATTAATTTATGAAGGAATAGGGGTTGACAGTTCTATCAAGCTTAGGATTGAAACAAAATCATGTCAATAGTTTTAATATTTGGTAATCCTGGTTAAAAATTAAAACATTATTTATAATTAATCTTGGTAATAATGGTTAAAAATTGAAATAAAAGTAACTACTAAACACTTTTTAAAATTATACTATGTAACAAATATATATTGTATGTGAAATCTGTATATGTTTTTATTATAATTAAATGTGAAAAAAAACTTGTATTTTATTTTTCATTTCTAGTAATATTTGTAGACAATAGCCCCGCCTCCAAATCGTTTGTAGACCCATCCGATCCTATCCCATATTTTGACTATCTGTCACTGTATGACGATCTTTGTATTTTTATGGATATCAATAATAAATTGTGAAATATGTATATTTTTTTATAATAATTAAATGTGGAAAAACTTGTACTTATTTTTTCATTTCTAGTAATATTTCCCTCTCAGTTAAATTATATATTTGTAGTAAAAGCCATACAACATTAAAATACAGGGTTTTCTCTTTATAGAGTATACCCAAAATAAAACATGACGATGGTTTATGCTCTCATAAAATAATAATTCAATAAATTTGAAAATGTCTGTGACGTCAATGTCTAAAATAAAGGTTTTCTCCTTTATAGAGTTTATCCAAATAAAAAAAACATGGCAAGTAGTGATGGTTAATAATAATTAAATAAATTTGAAAATGTCATAATCCTGTGACGTCAATGTCTAAAATACAGGTTTTCCAAATAAAAAACATGGCAAATAGTGATGGTTAATGCTCACACTCAAATAATAATTCATTAAATTTGAAGACGTCTTAATCCTGTGACGTCAATGTGACGTCAATTGAAAACGTCACTAGCATACCAATATTTTAGTTATACCATAGTCTCATACGTCAAATTATGAATAATTATCGAGGGAACATACCCCAGCTAATACTACTGACAACTTAAAATGACAATATTATTTTATTTTATTGGGTGTTACCAATTCTTAAAACTTTTTAAGTTTTACACACATTTTAAAATAAGATTTCGATTATGTCCTCCTTTAAACTATTGACGGCAAACATTATATTTACGTTTTAAATAGTGACATTCTTTTATCGTTTCAATAAATCTCTATTCATTTACTGCATTCACTTTTATTATAAAATTTAGATTTTATAATTTTACCTATTGTATAAAATCAAGCGACTTTAACAGTACCTCAGAATAATACCTTAATAAATGAATAAATGTATTCTAAAACTGTTGTTTTCATTTTTCTCTTTATATCTGCCTCGATGAATAGCTATTGATTTGATTATACATTTTTTCCACAGGATTTTCAGCTTCTAATGTGCATCTTTATCTCATTCAACACCCTTAGCAGCTGTGATAGTATTCAGACATTCTTAGTAATCTATAGCTTTCAGGATAAAGGATGTAATACATTTTGATCATCGTTATTTCACAGACTCAACTTTTGTCTAAAATTTTAATTGTTTTTTAGTGATCTAATTTGTGACTCTCTCTTTTTACTGACTTAGTCGAGCTAATATCAGTGATATTTAAGTTTGAGTTATAGCTATTCTTTTCGATTTTTTTTTTGATTTTTTAGCAATCGCGTCTTACTACCCATTAGGGCTAGATAAATACGCTTATATACTAATTACGTTAGTGTCTTTAGAGATGAAAAGGTTAAATTTATAAAAAGTGTACTAACATTTGAGTGAAGGGAGAGATGAAACCCTTTTGTAAAAAGCACCTTAAGTACACCCGACCAAGATTAGAACCTAGTACTTCCCGCCATCTACCGTCTAGTCTACTGCAATAGTAGCACCTTATACCATACGACCACCGAAATGGGTCAAATCTCATTTTATTTGTGTCTGTGATGAGCTTTAAATTGTCTATTTATGTTAAATTATTTTTGTGCTGAGTGTGTTTAGTTATTGTAAACTAAACATATATCTCAGCATATGTCTAAATAATGTTACCAAGCGGTAAATAATCCCCCAAAATAATCCGATGATAGAAGGATAATATCCAATTAATACCTGCCTCAAGAGAGATTCACTTAAGAAGAGGAAGAAAAAAAAAATGTTCAATTATCTAAAAAATATTTCTTACAGCAGTAAATTCACTTGTTTCCCCACTTTGGTGATTTTTTTATTTTATAAGCAGTTTGCTTTGTCGAATATATTATTCCGCCAACACAATCTCGAATTGTAAATTTATAACACCGTTACGCTCTCTACTGGTCTTCAAAGTTTATGTTACTACAGGTTGCGTATGCGAGATCGGGAAAGTGGAAAGTAGCTTGTTTGGCTGTTCTCCTTTATTGTACTATGCTTGCTCCATTAAGTGCTTTTTATCAAAGTCAATAAACCGTCATGTTGGCTATTGTAGGTTCGGGCTTTTCCTTCCTTCTCCCCAACAATTGGCTAATTTTAAACTACATTTCAAAGCTACTAAAAAAAACAATTTTATTTATCTAAGTTCAGAGAGGGGTCTCAAAATATGTGGTCCTACGTCACAAGGAAAACGATTCATGATTTTTACATGCCTCCGCCAGAACTACATTAAATTAATAAGTTAGTTTTTTTTCTCATTAAAATTGACAAACCACAAAGTCCGCTTATAGTGTTATTATAAAGTAGCTCAGTGAGATAAGTCAATAGCGTCAATTAGAATATTTTCAACTTCATTAAATATTAAATTAGAATATAAATTAAAGCTTAATCACCATTAATACTTGATATTGCTAATCTATATTAAAAAATAAAATATTAATTTTTAAAATATTTTCCCTTAGATACATTTCAAAATCACGTGTATTTTCATGTGCAATTAAATATATAAGAGATTCTACACATAAAGAAGTTGATTAACAAGATTTTTTTAATATAGGGAAAAAAAATGTCAATATTATAAAGTAAGATTTTTCTACTGAAATACCAAACACTCTTTTTCAAGGCTATTGATAAAAATCCAACCCGCCTCGGTGGCGTAGTTGGCTAACGCGCTAGTCGTGTTGAGCTCGACTGCTGAGGACGGGGAGATCGAGGTTCGAATATAGGTCGGGGTAACTGGGGGTGGTTTTTCCAAAATGATTTTCCCCTCTCCCTCAACGCAAATTCAGGAACACTTCTTATAAATATAGCCTTCCTAATTTATTAGCCATTAACGTATAACCTGAACGGATTGTAAGACTCGGTGCTAAAAAGGTCATTTTAATGAATAGTGGACCATTTCTGGGTTCTTCTTAAGAGGGATCAGAGATAAATATCAAATACAATTAGATGCCAGAAAACATAGAATACAAAGGCGGATCTAGTATTTTGTGATGTTGTGGTTATTTTTGATAGGATTAATTTATGATTTATTAATATAGACTTTATAGCCTTATATTTGGACAGAATATATTTATACAAATTCATAGATCGTTTCTAAACCAGAACATCTGAAATAAGAAAAATTAAAATATTTTTTCTTCACAATGTCCTACTACCGTTCAATAATATACGTATTTTAATTACGCTATAATGCATTACCACAGTATTGCAATAGAAGTATAATAGCGCCTATTTTCAAAATAGGATATAAACATATTATTGTGACTCTAACGGTATCTCATTACTACCAACATTCAAAAATGGTTTATCAAACATCATCTTAAAGGGATTGACGCCGTTTACAGAGGAAATAATTGGGTATCTTCGTGTGGATTTCGGTAAGATATATATCAAACACAGATAAGACTTTTACTACTCGGCTTATGACTTTATTAAAAGAAACAAATTAAATGAAGTGGACTTAGGTTTGGGATCGTAAAAACTTGTCAAGCTATTTAAGGTGTTTTTCCCTGTTACGTGAGGCAGGGTAAAGTTTAATGTCAATTATAAGACATTTTAGGAATACATAATGGGTTTAAACAAGGTGATGCACCTTCTTCATGAATTTTAAACCAATATAAGAGTCGAATTCAATATAAAAATATAAATATACAACCAATGTGTAACTGAAGTTTAGACTAGTTACAAAGTTTGCAAGGTTCCTTTGATTAACAAATTATACTTGAAATGAGTGGAAATTAGTTAATTAAAACCTTGTTGTGTAACAATTATAGTATAACAAAAGTGAGTTTGGAAACTTAGATATACTTGACTAGATTAAAGATAAAATAAAATAAAAATAAAAATTGCTATGACATTATAATTATAGTATATCTAAGTTTCCAAACTCACTTTTGTTATACTATAATTGTTACACATCAAGGTTTTAATTAACTAACTTCCACTCATTTCAAGTATAATTTGTTAATAAAAGGAACCTTGCAAACTTTGTAACTAGTCTAAACTTCAGTTACACATTGGTTGTATATTTATATTTTTATATTGAATTCGACTCTTATATTGATAATTCGTTTCCTTACTACAGTACACCATGTTTTTCATGAATTTTAAACCAACCTTAGAATATGCAATTAGAGTGATGCAAGAGAGTTGGGACGGGTTGTCATTAAACGGTAAAATGTAGCTATTAGGATACACATATGATTTAGCTTTTTTGAGCAATAGTAAGGAAGCTGTTGCAAGAAGTGCAGAACTTTTATTAAAGGCTAGTAAGGAAATAGGTTTAGAAATAAACGCTGAAAATACTAGCTATATGATCACACTGAGGATACAGATTGGAGACGATAATTTAGAGATTTTTTGCGAACAACATATCACTTGTCTTGATTGTTAAGTTTAAAATATTTAGGAACAAATGTATTTAACAATAAAGGATATTAGATTGTAAACTAGGAAAATATTACAGTCAGGAAATCTTTGCTAATAATAGATCAGTAAGTTGTTGACATCTCTCCTGCTTTCAAGGAATGTAAAACTCAAAATATACAAAACAATAATTTTACTGTTTGTTCTCTATGGGTGTGGAAACTGATCTCCTAGCTTACATGACAAAAACAAATTTTGGGTGGTTGTTGTGAAGTATAATAGGTTACATAATGATGGGTAGCATACCCTAAACTCATCACAAGACATTTTTGAGGCAGTAAAGTCTCACAGATTACGACGGGCTGGACATGAAGTGCAAATGGGAGATTCTAGAACCTTGTTAAGGGTATTGATTAGTAAACCCAATAGGAAGAGACCATTGTGAAGACCTAAACGCAGATGAGAGGATAACATAAAAATGGACCTGAAAGAGATATGATGTAATGAGGTTGACTGGCTGGAGCTAGCTCGAGGTAAGGTTAGGTGGCGTACTTGTGCACGTGTGGAAATGAACTATCGAGCTCCTAGTACCATAGAGTAAGTAATTTGTGACATGTGAGGACGGTTGCTTAGTAGGGATTCACGATCATTTATCAATATTTTTGGAAATCGATTCTTTACTCTTGATCAATAGATTTTATTTTAGATCGTTTTAAGGCTCTCATGGTGATAGATGGTTCCCAGGGCAAAAAAAAAATATATATATATGGCTCAACTTGAAAATTGTTCTTGAAAATTTCGCATGATTCTTAAACTTGTACTCAAACTGGTCACTCGTTATAATACCTGTTAATATTAACAAAAACAAATTGTACTTTTACTGTTGAAAAGTGAAACGTAATTTTTTTTCCAATATTGCTAATAAATGTATTGCCCTTGGCTAGTTATTCCACCTGCCTTTCCTTAGTAACCCCATTAATGCTATCATCTGGATCACTCCTGATCCTATATACAGGATGGGGCCAAAACAGTAACTTTAAATCTAACACTTTAATTGAAAAGTAAATGTACACTAACTAAAGAGTGACCGGTCGGTCTATGGGTAAGATGTCAGACTTATGTGCTGAGAGTCCAGGTTTCAATCCTCGGTCCCGGCCCAGATTTATCTAATCTGCCCAAACACCTTCCTTCTACCTCTGATAAGACGTGTATTAATCACATCTTGTGAATGTGTGGAATGCCAGGCCTCCACCGTGGATCGGATTCCACGTTAAACTGTAGGTCCTCCATTTCATCTCACAATTACCCTACCAATACACATTAGCGTAAGTGCGTATAACCCGAATGGGTAGTAAGACGTGGTGCTAATAATAATAATAATAATAATAATAATAATAATAATAATAATAAGAATGAGAATAATAATAGTAATAATAAATTAAATAAAAGCAACCTACATTCTACATTTTTTCACTTTTTGAAGATAATGTCACTCAGTTGAGCTCCACCGAGAGTCAGACTAACCTCAGCACGTTGTCCATCACTCTCCTCAGCATAGATCGTCTAATTGTTTCTAACTCACCCTGTATATACATATACATATACAGGGTGGGTTGGAAACAATTAGACGATAACATATATATGATAGTTAACTAATGGTGTAAGGGTGAGAAAAGAAGCATTTGAGAAGTAATCTACACGCATTTGCGTGGAAGGAGATCGGAAAATCATTAAGAAAAAACCACCATAGATATAACTGATGGGGATTTGAACCCCAACAAACCATTCCAGCATGAGAGTGATGCCTTAGACCATTCAGCCATTGAAGCGAGTTTTGATTCTATAAACATTCCTATTTATGTTTAGATAAAAAAACGCGGAAACACAGATCAAATTTGGCAAATTTAGATTAATCTAACAGAGGAACTGTGTTCCTCGATACTAAACTAAGTGGGTATTAAAAGAACGATATAATGTGAGTGAATGACTCATATAAGTATTTTACTTCGTTCCAATCTGAGCCTGATGCAATGGGAGGGGCTTCACCCTGGTTTTGTCTAGAAATAATACAAATTCCCGTGGTTCAGCTTTAACGCGTTGTTTGGGTTCTATATTTTCAATGATTCTAAAATACTTTTTCCTATTTAAAAAAAAATCAAAATGATAATGCTTTTATAGGTTTCCTTCTTATCCTTACACCTTTAAATTAAGTCATTAATAAGTCTTGTGTTGAGAGCACCAATGCAAATTATTTGACCACCCAAAATAGATAACAGCCCTTTTGAGAACCCGATGATTAGCTTCGAATTCAAATGGGCAAAGTCTCAGTAACCTTTTCTTTGTGTGGTTCATTATGAAAAGTGAAAACTGCGGTGTTTCTCGAAGAGGGTTTGAAGAGCACTCACCTACATCCTCTATCCCGGTAACGAGGGACGAATAGAAGCAAATGGGCACGGTGAGATGGAAAGCAATCAGAAGAGAGAGCCACTAGGGGAGAACCCTCTACCATCTTGAACTTTGTAACATCACTCCAAAACTAGTTTTTAAAATACCGTTCATGACACGTTGTGCAAAAATAACTAAACGATGAATTGTAAATAAAAAAAAGTATATACTGAAACCTGCCGATCTCGTATGACGTCATGAGAGCACAAATATTTATACTTAATATTTATTTTATTTTGAATATTACTACCCATCCAGTACATATGCATTTAATCATACCACAGGAATATAGAGAATAGGAAATTAAAACTTAGTGGAAGTGTACATGCATTTGTGAAGGGAGAGAGAGAGAGAGAGAGAGAGAGAGAGAGAAAGAGAGAGAGAGAGAGAGTATGATAAGCCTTTGAAGAGAGATCTCTTTTATTCACCAACCGGGATTTTAAGACCAACTTTTTCGTCACCGCAAACCAAACATAGCTTGAGGTTTAGTCCGTGTGCCCAATGATATAAAGTTTTAATTACATACGTAAATAAACAAAATTATTGCAGTATTTTAAAAAGGCTATATATTTTTTTTAGCGTATGGAATAGCTCACCGGAAGAGACGAGACATTCGTTTCGGCCGCATTTAAATAGACTATTCGCTTATATGAGTCCCAGGTTCGATTGCTTGATGGTACCTTGGGTAATTTTTACTCAGGAGGAATTATCCCAATGGTCCCCAGGGGGTTGATTAATTAGGCTTTGGTTAGGCTTAAGACTTTCACTGAGCCACACCTCAATATTCTTTACCATCCCTTCATCTTATTGCGGGCACGTGTAGACAACCTCCTATGTTGTACCCTCGGCAACGTTCTGTGCCACCAGAGTGGCAAATAGTCTACACATAAGGCGAACCAGCCTGGATGTCACTGTCCCTCTCGGTTAAATGTACCATACGATAAAAAAAAGCTACAAGGTCAAATCTTGAACATGGTTGATAGCCATCAACCCAAACCCATTTCCAGCCATGGACAGTTAAAAAATACATTTCCTTTAGATATACATTTTATAATTGATATAATAAATAAATAATTAATGTAGTTCATTCTCACTTTATCCACTCTTACGTAAGAGATATACTATTTTATAAGATATCACAATCTAACAAGCACAACCTTTTATGTGCTTATCAATTGAAGGATAGGCTTGTTACGTTGGTTAGTGATATCACTATCAAACTGTCATAGAGATGCCTATACACGTTTTTTTTAAAATAATTATATAAAGTTTCCCAAATCAAAGTTTTTTTAGCAGCTTGTCTTATTATCCTCTTAGGTTAAACACCTATGTAATAATTGCAATGTGTTATTGATTGGGGAGATTGAATTTAGAGCAAGTGTATACGAATTTTTGTGGAGGGAGAGTGGAAAACCATTCAGGTAAAACCTTCCACAGTACACCTGACCGGGATAGAACTACAATCCCCTGGTCTTTGGTAGTCTAGTTTATTGCGAGAGTAGCATCATTCGACCAGGGTAGTGGGCTAAGATCAAGGTTATATTCAATTTTAATTAGTGATGCAAAGAGACCGGTCTTTTAAGTATTGAAGATACATTACAGTTCATAAATACATCGTTTTGTTCTAACATAAAACACTTTATATAAATTGTATCTTTTAACTGAACGTTAAACACAGTTGTTATAATAACCCATAGTTTCCCAGTAATCATATTAATACAGGTAACTGGTGGCATAAATATGTGAGAACTAACATAAGAGGTAGGACAGCATAATACTTATATGAAAATAACATACAAGCTAAACATTAGTTTATTTTAAATTTGGATTGTGAAATTTTTAACTTTAAAGCTTTAAATGTATCTAAAATGAAGGGACGAGATTTCCTATGTATTTTCTAGTCTAATGTGTGGAACTATTACTTCTACTTAGCTCGCAATCTAGTCTGATCACATTCTGAACTAAAATGTGAGGGAGGATTAGAGGACCCTAAAGTTAAAGTTTAAAACTAATAGAACTGAGCGGTTAGAACTCTTCATAAATACAATACTTTCGCCACTGGATCTTTATAGTCTAATTTTCAAAGAAAGATCCCAATCCTAATCTGACAGTTAGAAAAGTTTGTAGATCTAGTTCCACATGTCAAGTTCTGCTCCTGTCATTTTTTATATTAGAATATAGCTTATCATAAATACTTACACCAAACAAATGGTCGAATGTTATCAATGTTAGCCACCAAAAAGTTTATGTTTTCTAAAAGGTCATTATGAAAATTGGAGTGTAGTAATTTACTGTAATAGGGTTTTATGCACTGTGTTTTAATGCCCCGTTTGACGCAATTAATTACACTAATCGTTTAAGAATAAGTAAAGTTCAGTTTGAAGAAAATGTACCAACATTTGCGAGTATTGAGGGATGTAAGAACCTCAGTGCACACACTCAGAATTCGAACCCTAATCTCCATAACCCTGGCAAAACCGAATAAATGAGTTAGACGTTCAGTCATCGTGACCACCGACGTGGATTACTATTGGACTATTTTATTATAGCAAGGTTAAAGTAAAATACATAAGCTTTTTTCTAGCTTAATATTTGTACCTTTTACACATGAGCTAAGGCTGTGCAACTACAATATCGCTGTTTACTCAATGATTTTATTACACTCCCAAACACACGTGGATACACATACAAAGATAACGTCAACAAAAATCCTCTAGAAAGCTCTGTCGAGTAAGAAAGCTTTTAGTGTAAATTTGAAGTCAGAACAATAGTATCTAAGCTATAAGTAAGATGAATTCTCGATTCTATACAGTACACAGTACACAGAAAAGTAAACAGTGCGGTTGGTTTGATAGGAAGCATTCAAAGAAATTGGGAAGTAGAGTAGGGGAGTGAGAAGGGGGCGATACTGCCCCCTTAATTCTTAACACTCAAGAAGTGAAAACAATCGAAAGGGGGCAGGGAGAGTGAGGAACGCAAAGAATTAACTTGCCAACTAAAGACTTGGGCTTTCAGCGCAGATTGGCGCTAGCAGAAGGCGAGGAGGTGTCCTGTGGGGGGAAGGGGGCTCCAAAGAAGGGTAAGGGGATTAGAGCGAGGGTGGAGAAGTTAAAGCCAGCTTATCCTGTAAATAGCTCCACTGGCACAAGGTACAAATCACAGGCAAGCTCTTGACACAAGCTCAGCGTGGCTTTACGACACGCTGGTCAAATGGGTAAGTGAGATAGATGTAATGGTTGATATGTGAGCTAGTAGTGTGCTAATGGAATACCTATTGATACCAGCTGTGAATTATTATTTTCAGTGAATAAATGTTCTACATTTGGAGTGTAAGAATCAGGCAAGAATTTTGGTGACATAAGGATGGTAAAAAAATATATTATGTTAATATTTAAAAAAAACTAAAAATGACTTCAAATTAACACACAAAAAAATTGTAAACAAAAATTCGATAAAAATGCACATTTAGAAATTAAAACATAAATATGCGATGAAAAATCTTAAACACATAATTTCTTGCATTTCGATAACATGAGCATTGATTTACGTATAATATCTTCTTAAAAAAAAACCTTTCCAACTTTGTTGCAGTGCTTCAACAGAAATATGTATTTTCTACCACGCAAGTAAAGCGCGTACTGAGTTTATTTGAAGTACACATAATGTCAGGCTGACAATTATTGTTCGCTGAAAATTAATTTTTTTTTTTTAGTTTTCAATAATTTACAAAATATCGATATTATTTAACATAGATACCTTAACATGCCTAGCAATTATTAAAAGCATGAAGATAAGACCTAAACATACAAAATTACGAAAAGTGTCAATAAAATAAACATTTCTACTATCAAGGATCTTAAACGGAGGTTATGTGCACATAAGCATTGTTTGTGGTATAGCAAACTACAAAAATGACATATTAAAATCTGGTCCATGTAATCTAATCAAATTTCTCACCAACAATTTTGATTAAATTATATATATTACATACCTAAATCTTATATAAATATATATTTTTGGCAACGCGTCTTACTAGCTATTCGGGCTATAAGCCTATGTACTAATTGTACTAATGGGTTAGGGATGATTAAGGTTGAATTTAGAGGAATTGTACCCATATTAGCGTGGAGAGGGAGTGGTTAACCATTTAGGTTAAACCACCCTCAGTACACTTGACCGGGATCGAACTACGATCTCCCCATTATTTGCAGTTTAATTTATTGTGAGAGTAGCACCTTATAATATGCAGCCACTTAAGTGGGTCATAGTATACATTATTTTATATTATATATAAACATTCAGTACTCTTTTAGGTGCTATGATAGAACAACTTAACCACATTTTCTAAAAAAAAAATTCTAGTAAAATAATATCTTGATAAAACAAAAGTGAATTCTTATGGTTTTATTTTAAGAAACATAATAACTCGAATAAGAATTTTTGGTTACATCATAATAATTCGTTTATTTTTTATTTATTATATCCCTTTAAAAGTAATATTCCAAGAAATTTCATCAATGATCCTCTAAAACTAGTACATTTAGCTTACAGACACAGTGAAACAAAATAAGATGTAGAAAAAATATTCATAAAACAAAACGTGATGCCAATATGTTTATAAAAGCACATAATAACGTTTGTTTTCTAGATAACATATTATTACCACACAACACAGCTCACGCACGATATCGATTTTGTGCCAAAGAAACTTGGCAATTGTATATTAATATTCAAGTGGGCGAAGAGTTGCAGAAGGGGTTACAGAAGGGATGGATTCTGGGGTAGAGATTCTGACGATACATATCGATCTCCCAAAACCTTGTCTGACTAAAGGGGCTGATGGAATTCCAAGCTACTAGCTAATATTGTTTCTGCCCTCTGAATCCGTAGGGTTAGCTTGTTTTACAGACGAGTTTTGGGAATATAGGGGCAAAAGAGGAAGGAGATAGCAGAGTCGAAATAAGGGGGGAGGGTACCAATATGAATCCCCCCCCTTACCCTTACTCTATCCCTTTAAAAGAAATTCCTCGCCGAGATTGGAATGCGAAATTACTGTAACGCGGCGGGCGATAGATAGTTTATAGGCTAGGACCTCACCCGCATTTCCCCCATCGGCTGAGGCGTAGCCACAAGTAAAGCCTTGCCCGAAACGCTTAACAAACTTTGTAATTGGCTTCCCGCTTTCTCATATCATATTCAAATCTGTTGTAGGGGAAGATGCCACTTATATTATGTAATGAGTGATATTTATTTTTAAGGAAGATTCAATTTGTATTTAGATTCGGCCTTACCTGATATTATAGGGTCTAGTTTTATAAACGGGTGCATAACTGCGGTCATGTCTTAGTTCGCTTAACGGTAAATACTTTTACTGGAATGTCTACTAAATTATTTGAATTGAGCTGCATTCTATATTACGTCTAGTCAAACCACTAATGTGTTAAACATTCTAATTTTGGTATTGAAAAACCTTAAGTGACAGATAGAAAAGCTATTAGGTCTATATTTAATTTTAAGGAGATTGGGTGAAGGAAATTTTTAAAATTTTACCTTAATGCCTTCTCAAGATTTTGAGTTTTGGTTAACCTTGTTGGCCATAAAATTGCGAAGAAGGACACAAAGTTCCTTAAGGAAATACCAGTGAAAGATCATTTGGCACTAACGTCACTTTTTTCTTTTAGCAATTGGAAATTCATTTGCAAGCTTTCAGTAAGATTTCAAAACGACCAATTGGTGTTATAGTTATGGAAACTTGAATCCAAGGTAGGCATTCTTAGTGTGTTAATGTATCATGTCTATTATAGGAAGGAGCTTGGATGACATACGTTAGTTGTTACTGAGTAAATGTTGCTCACTATTATTTTTTATTACTTTAGGAAAACGAATTAAAAAATACGATAGTTCCATTGTATTTATTTATTATTTTGCACCGCATCTTACTATCCGTTCGGGTTATACGCTTTAAGTACTAATTACGCTAATGTATTAGGAATTGGGAAAGTTGAATTAGAGGAAGTGAACCCGCATTTGCGTGGAGGGAGAGTGGAAAACCATTTAGGAAAAACCACCCCAAGTTCACCCGACCGAGATTCGAACCTCGATCTCCCCGTCCTCAGCGGTCGAGCTCAACACGACAAGCACGTTAGCCAACTACGCCACCGAGGCGGGTAATTCCATTGTATTATTATTATTCTTATTATTAGCACCGCGTCTTACTACCCGTTCGGGTTATACGCACTTACGCTAATGTGTAATGGTAGGGTGATTGTGAGATGAAATGAAGGACCTACAGTTTAACGTGGAATCCGAACCACGGTGGTGACCTGAATTCCATTGTAAAAGTGACACAACATTAGGGCCTATGCGTCATAGAATTTCGGCCCACTTCCCCGCAGCAAGCACTCCGAACGGTCCGAACATTTGCGAAAACACGTATCCAGTGAGCACAGGCAGACAACTGACTTCCTTTGAACATTTAAAAAAAAAGCCAACAGTTGTTCGATAGCGTTCGGCTCGTTCAGTTCCGTTCGGCGCGTGATCACGGACAGAGGAACCCTTAACTTACATAACAAGAAGAAATTTAGGATGTTCATACGCTTATAAAGAGGATGGATGTAATGAATAGTAGGGGAGGTTACATACACAATATGTATTTATCACAATACATTGCTATGGTAATAAAATCTCGAAGATTAATTTGAGAATAACAAACAGAAAGAATGGAAGTACCTAGAACCATATTCTATATATTGACTGTCAGACTCAATGGAAACAGACATTGGAGAAGACGCAGCTGTGACGATAACATTATAACTAGCCTGAAAGATATATGGAGTAATGAGCTGGACTGGATAGAACTAGAACAATATATATTAGGAAGTAATGAGCTGGATTGTATGGAACTAGCTCAAGATATATTAGGGAGTAATGAACTGGACTGGATATCACTAGCTCAAGATAGATAAGGGAGTAATGAACTGGACTGGATATAACTAACTGAAGATAGATTAGAGAGTAATGAACTGGAATGGATATAACTAGCTCAAAATAAATAAGGGAGTAATGAACTGGACTGGATAGAACTAGCTCAAGATAGATTAGGGTGTAATGAGATAGACTGGATAGAACTAGTTCAATATTGAAATAGGTGGCGTACTTTTGTAAGTGTGTCAATGAGCTTTCGATTTCCTAAGGCCACAGAGTAAGTATTTATTGAAAATAAAACTTATCTATGAATTAGTAGCTAATCGCAGTGGTGGTCAGGTGGTTTTAGCCGTTAATATTTATCTCCTCTATATTGACGTTAATGAGATCAGTGCTGTAATTCCAGCCAAGAGTGCTAAGGGTAAATTCTCATTTATGTGATTTTCACTGTGTTTTATATCTCTCACTATTTTAATGCGTGTACACGTTATCTATGCTACTCCACCTTGTATTTAACGAACAAATAAAAACCTGCCTATCCACTTCAGTGGTCAAATTGTCTCTTTGGCCTCACCATTGCAGTATATTGGACTATCGCTGTAAGGGAAATCGGGCTTAAATTCCGTTCGGGTGTGCTGATTAGGGATTTTCACATTTATTGTTTTACTCCTGCACTACGAAAATGCGGATACGATTTATATAATTTATATAATTAAACCTTACTCATTTATATAATTAAACCTTACTCATCCCTAATATATTAGCATTGTCAGTACATATGTGAATAGCCTAAACGGGTAGTGAAAAACATGGATAAAAAAACAAAAACTAGAAATACTCGCTGCTCATTTATTGGTAGATGAAGGGGTAGGTACTTCTGTTCCTGGCTTCAAATCCAGAGATCCTGGGCTCGATACCTGGTGGTTTCAAAATTCATCTGTAAAGCAGTGGGCCTGGAACGGGGTCATACACAACCTCGTGAGGACAAATAAGGATATACTTTAATAAAAAAGTAGTGGCTTCAATCTAGAAAACTGAGTTTAATGGGTGGAGGTTTCGTTATTCTTACCACATGACACCATCTACCTTCAAATATTGGTACTATCATTGCTAAAAGTGGCAGACACTCGTTCGGTGTAGCTCACTTGAGGGCTCATACCATGAAGTTGTTACTATTTATGACATGTTTTTATAGTAGCGGTTTACAACAAGTGTGCCGCAAAGGATCAGCAGGTGGGCCTCAGGAGTTTGGGCGAGGATAGAAAAGAATCGAAAATAAATAGGGAATAAGGAATAAAAATTAATATTTTGAAATCCACGATACAAATTATCTTTTTAAATAACAATGATTAGAATTATAACTATTTATTATTTAAACTCAATCTGAATAATTATTCTAATAATATATATATTAATTTCTTAACTATAACGGGCTCTAACGATTCTAATTACGTGTTCAGTATGCCGGAGTGTAAAATAAAGGTTAAAAAGTACTGCAATAAAGTAAACAATTTAATACATATTCTTAAAGCTTTCTATTTATAAAATTTTTAAAGAAATCCTCACATATGTTAAAAAACAAAACAAAGAGGAGCTTTTACGTGACTACGATCCTTTTTTTTTTTGTATCGGTGCGAGTTTCCAAGTCTATACCACCACGGTAGGGAATACATCGAGGAGAGAAGTAGTTTTTGAGTGATCTCGAAACAGTTGGCAAGCCTGAAGGGTGGGTGAGAACCCCTCTTGTGAAAGGATGTTTCCGCCGATAACTCGGTTAGCGTGTTTGCCTAACCTCTCAAGGCCGCTGCCGCATGTTTTTCTTTGAGGCTCGCCAGAGGGCAAAGAGAGCGCGTTACTTGGAGCCAATCAGGAAAATGAAAGGTCAACACACTTTAGGTTCGTGTTTTGGGGAAAACGGGAGGTATGGAGGAAGTGTCGAAATCTTGTTTAGCTTCTCCTGAGATGGAGCTAATATTTCGATTCCTAATTTCACTGCGTCTCATTACTCGTTCGGGTTTTACGTATATGTATGTATATATATTACGTCTTACTGCCTGTTCAGGTTATGTGCTTATATTCCAGTTTCGCGAATGAATTAGGGACGAGTAAGGTTGAATAGAGATGAAGTGTACCCACATTTGCGTGGAGGGGAAGTGCAAAAGCCATTTAGGAAAAATTCCCCTCATGACCTGACTGGGATTAATCCCTGGTCTTCCTATCATCAGCAGTCTAGTCTACTACTAGAATGATGCCTTAGACCATGCAGTCACCAAAGTGGGCTATACAGAGAGATTCGTAATTGTATACAATAAAGTGGTGCAGGGGAATCTACACAGAAAAAAAACTTAAAGGCTGCAACACACAGAATGCTAAGCTATGTTGTGCTCTGCAAATACTTTGTCAGTTTGGTTTCACACTCATTGCTAAGCTATGTTGTCCTCTGCAAAGACTTTGTCAGCTTGGTTTCACACTCATTGCTAAGCTGATCTAATATATGGTCCCTCTTTTCACTCCCGAACTCAGTGTTCTTTCTTTCTGGTCTGCTCCAGTGAAGTTTAGTTATCATGGCGATCTCCAAAATGTCTTGTTTGAGTTCAGGTGATATTACCGAGGAAGAGACGATGCTACTATTAGTAGTTGTTTTGGAAAACAAAGAAAATTTAAAAGGTGGAGATTAGACTTGTTCAATTAACGCTTCCATTTAAATACAAACATATTTATTAAATATAAAACCTAAATAGAATATTGATCAAATAAATATGAAACAAACTGAAAACCAAACTTTAACACTTCTTTAGCTATTTTAACCAAACCAGCACTGCGTCTGTTCAACACGGAGCCCAAGCTGCGTTATGCGCATGCGTAACGTATGATGGCTCAAGATGGGAGATGGAAAAATAATTCGGCCAGCAATAGGAAATAACATAGCACGGTGTAGAAGGGGATAGCTTGAGGTGCATAATGCATTTCCTTAGCACAATTTCCTGATTTATCCCTTGACGTGTCTTCATCACTTGGAACTACTTTTATTGACAACCATGTAGTTTACATATCCATCATAATGGATAGCTTCCATTGTATTGAGGATATTAGATGTAATTTTCTTATCCACAGTTATTTTTTGAAATTCACTTTTCTTCACGTTACCCGCTACCCGTTACTTTTTTTTATGAGGATGGTTGAATTAAGAGCTATTGTATTCGATTTCTTGTGGAAGAAGATTTATAAAACTATTTATATATAAACTACCCTCAGAACATACAACTGCGATTCGAATCCTGATATCCCTGTCATCAGCACGCCATTATAACATAAGAATGATACCTTGTACCACTCGGTCATATTCAGGTAGCCACTGTTAAATATTGTAATAACATCTAAAGTAATACATTTTTTACTACAAATAATGTACACTAAAACTTTAACCACTCAAATTATTGAATAAATTGTCTGGTAGTTCAATGTTATTTTCTGAAAACACGTTTTGGAAATTTACTGTTTTTCATAGCAATGAATACTTTGTGACACGCTTCATAAGTGCATTATTTTAAAGTCAGAATTTTAGCGTAAATACACACTATAAATTATACATAGTATTTATTATATATAGTATTTATTTATCTGCAACAAAGTTTGTAAGGACTTTGGTGTCTGAGCATAAACAGGATAATAAATTTAAAACAAAATAATGAAACAATATTGGTTTAAGGGTTGTGAGAAATACTTTTTAAAGGTAAAACAAACAAGAGTAAGATAAACTCAACCAGGATTCCAACTGAAGCCACAGCTCCAGGCTGAATCATTCAGTAGCGATTCATTTACTGAAACCTTATGTCAACATTGATGGTCCTTAGCCGATGAAAAAAGTTGATTACACTAATAGCAATAAATATAAGTTCTGAAAACCCCAGATTCCATCCACTTTCAGCCCACCCTTCCCTCTCACCATTCAACCATGTTAAATATTCCATGACAACGTGCTAAAGACTAACCATTTTTATATACTTTTGTTTATTGAATTACCTTAAATAACATAATAAAAATGACTTATTAGTATAATAGGATTAGTTGCCTAGAGTAATTCAATAGAGTGAAATATAAAGATGATAGGTCTAGATTGAGTGAGCATAATCGAACTTTCTTCTCGACCCCTAGGTCCTCCAATTTATCTTGCACCTCTCCGTTCCTCTAATAACCCTTTCCTCATCCTGTTTCCCAACCGCACCACCCACCGCATCATCAAATCAAACACCCCCTCTCCCTTTTCATCCACTAACCTTTCAGTTAACACGGACCCAGCATTACGTTGCTTGGTTCCCTCAGCTCTTCTCTCTCGCCCCCCATAAAACACTTCAACAACCCTCTTCTTCCCTCCAACCCTCAAACCCCTTCATACCCTTACCCTGTTTCCTCGCAATCAACTACGATTGCAATCTAAATTGCATGCCGCGACTTTAAGTGAACTTTTGCTCCTAGTGTTATTTATAGTATTAAGAAGTGTGGGCGGCAACTCTCTTCAGTGAAAACAATATCACCTTCTTGATTTAAGTTCACTAAACAACATTACCCTTTCTAAGAACTTTCCTAAATCCCGTGGAGTGACACAACTGCTAAGCTTCTTTGGTTGGTCAGATTTTTAGGATTATTCCTTCCTTTTTAAACAGATATCACATTTTAATTATAATTTGATACAATTTTCATTGGAAAGGACTTTTAGAAAACACAAAAATGCTATTTTGCAGCCAAAAGATAAAACTTAACAATTTTATTATTGCTATTTTTTTTAGCTATTAATAATATATATCAAAAGTGGCAAATACAGAGAACATGACTTGGTATATTATGAATTTGGGAAGTTAAGATCTTGCAGATAATTTATTTGTCATTAAAAGATCATTCCGATGCAAATTGGATAGCACATTTTAAAGTAGCTATAAAAATTAACTTTTAGTTAAAACAGAGGCTACTGGTTTCCAATATTATGCAGCATATCACCGGGGTACAGAGGGGTACACCAAGATAATTTAGTAAGGGTGAATTTTATTTGCTTCAAGTAAACTTATTTAACTTTAAATAAAAGAGAATTATTTGAAAAAAGGCCAGAACATTCAATAATTTTATGTTGGTATTATATTTTATATATTTTCAGTCAAAACAAAACTTTCTATTATCATTCAAATTTCTTTTTATGTCAATGCTACAAATCCATTTTACCTAAGTGATATTTAAAGCTTGTAAAAGTTTTTACTGAACTAAAATATGTGTACTAACTTCCGTACTGTCCATTTAACAGATGATATTTTTTTAAAAGGATTTTAAGAACAATAAACTTCCTTTCAAATCTAGCTAATTATTTATTATAAGAAATTTAAAAAACGACTAAGAAGATGCGCTTAGATATAATATGTATTTATTTAAATTAAACGATTAAGGTATTTCTGATAGCTAAGGGGTAAGTAATTCCAGATGGTAAGGGATTTCTCACTTGATTCTACTAATAATATTTTATATTATCTGTATACACTAGTAAGTTTGTTGAAGATAACTCAAATTTTGACTTTATATCATGTATTTATAATCCTGTACTCTATCTGGCATGAGCAACCACCAAGCCTTTATTACATTTTTAAACGTTTGTTTATAAATTCATTTCAAAATATCTGGTATTTATTCCCTAATTAGTTTTTTCATGAAGTGCTGTATGGGGTACTATGTTTAGACAATGGCCTCGAAAGGGTCACGCAACTGTCTTTAAGTCTGGGGAACACTGGCCTAAAGAATTGGCCGCAATTTAACTTGGACAAATTAACTCCCCACAAGGTGGGACAAGCTCATTGACAGGAATTCCTTGACACTCACAAACTAGAGTTGGACTATTAAATAAATAACTTTATCAGATAGTTTAATAATACAATAAGTCATAATTCATCATCATTCTTGGACGTTTCCACATCTGCAAATCGTCTGGTTACATTAGTGTAAATTTATTCAGATATCCCGTACCAAGACACATGGAGGACAAGAAAATAAATAAAATAATCGCCCGTTAATCGGGGAATTCATGGGTGCCTTAAAATTAGCTTATATTGAACATGTTTAATGATTATGCTTTTTAGTTTAGAAAATAACATTGGATCAAAGTCAATATGCTTTAGAAATTTATATATTTTATTTCTAAAAAAAATCTGAAGACTATAACAAGAATAAAGATGCTAACCAACAATAATTGTACAGTCTATCTATTATAGACAGCCTCATATTCAATAGATTAGTACTCGCACCAATGTTCGCGTGGCCTAAGAAGAGTAGATATCGAATGGGGCTAGTTTTATTTTCCATGTGTGATTTATCAATCTTTTTTTCCCCCATCTTCTATCCAGGCTAGTGTAGATGCACTATTTTTAAATAAATACCTCATCCTTACCTCTTAATTAAGTCATTGATAGCCGTTATGTTGAACATATTCACTTTTTTATCAAATATATTTAACGTGCCCTTTTTAATCGACTGATTATATCATAGCATGACTAAAAACTAACTTAACCTTTGAGAAGACACAGGACATAGTCTTCCCTCCATGAACATAGTAAGCCACTATGAAATTGAATGTCGCATTTATCCAACAAATGTGGACACACTACCCTTTAATTTCAAACTTCACTTCCCTAACTCATATATAAATATAAATATGCGGATAACCAGGATTAGTATTAAGACGTGAAGCCAGGGCTTATAATAAAATGCACAAATTTAATAACAAAACTATCAGATCTAAAATGACATTACAATCGATTACCATTTTTTAAAATATATATATAATAAGGCTACCTAGAACTTATTATTGCCTATCTCAAACTATTAAAGGGGACTCTAAAATGCTTGTTTTTTTTAACAAACCACAAGTTAAAAAGTTTAAAAAAATTAATATATTAATAAAATAAAAAGATACATTAATATCCATCACAGATCTAGCTCATGCAAGTCACTTGTTATATTTGTCTATTATTGTTAGCACCGCTTCTTACTACCCGTTCGAGTTGTACACACGCTAATGTGTAGTGGAAGGGGTGATTGTAAAATGAAATGGAGGACCTACAGTTAAACGTGGGATCCGAACCACGGTGGAGGTCTGGCATTCCACACATTCACAAGTTGTGATTAATATACGTCTTGTCAGAGGTGAAGGAAGGGTTTGGAAAACAGATAAAACTGTGCCGGACCGAGGATTGAGCCCCGGAACCCCAGAACAGACACTGACACTTTACACCTAGATCGCCATGTCACCCTTATAATAGTCAGAGTCTAATCTAAGGAAACGAGCTATAAACTGTATAATTAACTAATTGTTGATCCAGAACTGTCCACTTGATATAGGCCTATATGATTTTTCTACCCAAATATGTTTTAGTCTCATTTTATTCTACAAATCTTAATTCAGTTAGGTGTATTAATTTATATGACATAACCATAATAATTCTTAGCATAACCGTGCTCAGGGTGTGGCTAATCGGTGGGCCAGTTTGAAAATGAAGGAGGGTGGGGTCAACGCCACCCCTCTTGAGAATATGCTTGAATGTGTATTTTAAACATTTACAATAAATTAAAAACAAGATAAAAAATTGATGTTTTATTTTACAAGATGATTAATTGAAAAACAAACAGCTTAAATTATAATCCCATTCACCAGCTGAAGGGTACAAGTTTTTTTAAACTTGTCAATACAATCATCCAGGTCCATATTAATAATCGGCCTTTGTTCGATGAATGAACGTGTATGGTTTTGTAGCAGGATCTTAAGCTTATATTAACCAATACCCTTGAAATATCCATCGAAGCGTTTTCTAAAAAATATCGGAACTTCTTTTTTTTTGTCAGTCCAACTTTTACTGTTTATTTATGGCTAGTGAGGGTGCGATGGCACCCACGACAACCACGCTGCACATCATTAAGATTTTTAGTATTTTTTATAAATTAAATTGTGACTTTAAATGTAGTATACTTATGTTAGGTAGGAACGTTGGTAGACATAACAATATTTTTCGTGGTCAATGTTGGTAGCACCTTACTTTAATAGTATCATCATTTTATATTATTGATACTATCTAGGAAAAATTACATTTGTAGCTCATATGACTATGGGTATTCATCTACTAAATTGTTTTTACGAGAGTCTACAATATTTGTCAAAAAATATTTGGTTTATATCTAAATCGGATTTTTTAGCTACTTGATTGTGGGTGTTAGTGTTAAGTCCACTTAAGTCATATTACTCCCTCACTTTATAAATAATCATATTCAAAATGTTTTTTCAGATTTGTTAACGTGATAAGTGGGCAAATGAGATTAAACATATATATATATTTACTTCAATATAGAGTATCACTTTGTTTAAAATGTGCATTTATTTATTGAATATTATCAATTTATTTATTTGACTTAAGAGTTCTACAGTAATTTTAAATTTATTCCTAAGAAATTATCACTAAGTGATTAAAAGTAATTTGAAATCTTAAGCGTATAAACCACGAATGGACCAATTACAGCAAGCGTGATAAATACTTTTGATGTGTTCAATCCAGCTGGTGAAATAAATAATTGAAATATGTTTCATTGTAAAGCAAGCTTTTTTAAAAATAAAAAAACTGTATTTTTATAAAACTATGTCAAAATCAACATTTTCAAACAAAGAAAATCCTGCTCAAAATTATATGATAATATTTGTATACTCATATTCATGTGGACAAGTGTTTTCAACCAGAAGACTTAGGAGAAGTGATCTGAGGAACTCACTGATGACAGATGAAAATATGTCTTCTCTCTTGAGAATCACCTCCTCACCGTTTCATTCATCTCACACCCCATGGTAAAAATTATTCTGAATTAAATTAAAAACATTAAGGTATTTATAATAATTATTGTTATAAATTCTTAATGGTCTTTACTCTCAACCTTAGAATTTTTTCTAAAATTATTCTCAATGTACTTGATTAAATTTAAACACACATAATAAACTGACATGAATAAATTTTTAAATGAATTTTGAAGGAAAAAATTAGTAAAAATCTTTTGCCGCCATTTTTTTTTTTCATTAGGCTCCTCTGAAATTAAGTTTTTAAATCCCTATATTCTTAGCTTAAAACAAAACTCCATCAATATTCTGATCTAATGTATGTGATAATATTAATTAATAAAACAAAAAGTTTTTAGTATACGATAATATTCACAACTTTAAATTATTAATTTTACTTTGTGCTACAATTAACAACTAGCTCTAACTGTATTTTTTTAATTCAGTATTTTACTTACAAAATGTTTATATCAAGCATAAACCAAGCTTTGTTAAATCAACGAAGAATATAGTATACAAGTTTATATTTAATTAAACGAAATAGTTTACAAACTTAAATTCAAATAACAATTCTTGTATCAAACCTAGTGCTTCACTGTTATAATAATAAATACTTTCTTTGAAGTTTACTTGAAATTCCATAAATATTTTCTATCCTTACGAAAATTAAAACGCAAGTTTATAAGCAATAGCGGCAACGGCCAGCTTTAATTAGGAATGTCAACAGAAGCTCGTAATTATATTACATGCAAGGTAAAATATATATGATGTATAGACTGTTTAGAAAGTTCGAAACTACATGGAGTAATATCCAACTGTTATAGTATCTACTATTTCATCTTAGCCGTGAGTAAGATGTGTCAAGTCTGATTTTCATATGAAGTCCTTTGTTTAAAAACTGTAAACTCGTGTTGCCACATTGGTGAAAAAAATTACAATAATGTATTCACATTCTTTGCCTGTTTAATTAGTTGTGTTGATATAAACTATACATGTATCTATAAGGATGTAATAGTGTAAGCTTTTGATAATTCTTAGATTAATTTTATAATTAATATATAGAATAAAAAATATTTCTCCTATTCCAAATTTTAGTGACTTTTAATCAATGTTGGTGGTCAAAAGTGAGCTTTATAACATTCAGGTCATAGGGTTATTATGATTGGGAGAACCTTTTAGAAAATACAGATATATATGTATTGTGGTCATCTATGATGACATTTTATTATATTTTTAATGTTCTTTTATAGGTATTAATAAAATATAACAATGGTGACAGCTTCAAATTAAATGACTACGTAAAAATGGATGAAAAATGTTTTAAAAACTTTTGTAACTGTCTACAAATTTTGTCCCAACAGAAGTGAACCATAGTTAGGGTATCCTCAAATGTCACTCAGCCAAAGCTGAAAGGCAATAATGTAGATACCATTTGATGTCAATATTGGCAATCATATTCTTCTTCTTCTTATTATTATTATAATTATTATTATTTTACTATTATTTTTATTATGATTATTACTATTATTATTACTACTACTATCAGTATTATTATTATTATTATTATTACAATCATTATTAATACTTTTTACACTCGTTCTGGTCATAGGCATATGTACTAATTGCGTTAATGTATTAGGAATGAAGAAGGTTGAATTTAGAGGACGAGCATTCCATTTGCATGGAAGGAGAGTGGAAAATCATTCGAGACAAAAACCTCAGTAAACCTTACTGGAATTCGAACCCCAATCTCCTCGTCGTTATATCATATTATTATCATGCTATAGGCTATGTTGTGAAATGAGTGCATTTAATTGAAGGGCTTTAGCGACTTAGCCCAAGTGATATCGAGGAAGAGGACAGCTCAGAGAGGTTGAGAAAACCTAAGTGGTTGAAAATAACTTTTATTGAACCAAACAAGGATTCAAAACATACTCTCCCCCTAAACTCTATCCCATTTTAAAGTGAGTCTAACGTCTCATATTGCATAGAAACCACTGAATATCACTGGTTTCAAGTTGGGCTACTATAAATTGTATCCAAAAGGATGACATATCCTTTTTCACTTCAAATATAATGTCCTACGTACACTTTAAAAGTTCTCAGTTTTTGGTTTACAGTGTTGCACACACACAAACATACAAAGAAAGTATAACATAATATAAATAATGCATTTAAATACAGGTTTTAAATAATATAGCCTATACTAATAAAAAATCGGATACAGTAAGTTTAATCTGTAAGGTAAAGTAGACAGAATAAACCGGTAAAAAACGAGAAAAGTAAAGGCTAGAGGCATTAGAATGAACTAATGAATGGTTCGCAGATAATAAGAACATTACAAATATTGGTATCTGATTCCACGTATTGAATTCTTGAACAAAATAAATTATATAATAATTGATTAATGACTTAAAACTATACGACCCATTTTACAACTTGATGTTCATGCCTAAAATCCTTAAATACAAAAAGATAGGAATTAAGTTCGTCAACGAACATTATTGGAGTTATTTTTTAAATCTTGCCCTAGTATCAATTGTTTTTTGGAACTACTTAAGATTTGTTAATTTTATTTTTTTATTTCTCACTAAATGGCATAGGTGGATTTGTTTTTTAATAAACGAAGAAGTTTGGTCCAACAGGCAGCTCTGAAAAGTATTCTAACTAGCTTAAGATTATTTAAATGTTGACGTTCATGGGTTTTTTTCTTAATAAAAGTTTGTATCATAAATGTTGTTTTATTTAACATGTCTTCACACGATTAAGTGACCACATGGTCTAAAGCGTTACTCTCGGGTTAGACTAAACTGGCAATGAAGGGAAGATTTAGGTTCGAATCTCGGTAAGTTGTACTGAGGGTGGTCTTTCAAAGAAATGGTTTTCCACTCTCCCTCCACTAAAATGTGGCTACACGTCCTCTAATTATAGCCTTCCTAATCTCTAAAACCATTAATGTAATTAGTACATAAGCGTATAATAAAAACGGGTAGTAAGACGTGGTGCTATAAAGAAAATCCACCACTTCAATTTATTTCAGAATAGATTGGCCTGCTTGGTCCTTTTTTCATCTAGAAGCCCTATTTTAAGTGGTGTGAAAGCTTGTGGGTCAAGAATTAACTCAAAGTTCCGTGCAAGTTTCGAAAGATGTTGACTATGATGCAGCCTGCTTTCATAGGTACACCTCGTTTACCATGAAATGTAGCGAGCTTAACTTCTACCTTTCAGCAATGGCGTGACTTATAAGAAGGAAACATAATGTATGTAATCCATCTAAGAAGGACTGTTCCTTTTCAGTCCAAACAGAAGGTAGTGTACATAAATATTTATTTTCTAAATAATACTTTTTAAAATTTAACTAACTGTAGTTTATTAATCAGAAATGTTTATTCTTTCATTGATGAATTGAACAAATTCACTATTATTACTTATTCCATTTCATTGTTGTCTATTTTTAAATCTACAAAGGAAAATAAGAAAAAGTTAGTGGAAATACAAAATTTATTACTAGTTATGACTAAAAAACATGAAAATTATATGTGGTTAATGATTTAGGAAGGCCTATTGATTGTTGCGTCAGTATTCATAAACTGGCCAAAATTGTCATGTTCTTAAAGTTTCATTTCCGCATAAAAGCCCACACACCCGATTAACCGGGAAATTATAGAGAAGATTACGCTATAACCAGAAATCGTATAGAAAAGTGTTTTTCTTTAACCCAACAACCATGAAATTGAAATCAGTTTGGTAATTACTTAATTTAATTATTATTATTATTAAAACTTTAAATCTTTTAAAATATGTTAAAATTGTTTTACTGGTCTCAATTTTCTTCACATGATGAATTCAACAGTTCTAGAATATTGGTCAAGTTTGTCCTAGAATTTAATGAACACTTTTCATCTTCATCTGTAAAGAGTAAAGTCTACCGTTTATCGTTTATTGTCTATCGTCTATGCTTGTGAAAGATATTCAGGAACTTTTGACACTCCCATGTGAACAAAACTAGATTATATGTTTTTACTTAAGCAATAGTGGACTTATTTTGACCAAATAAATATTTTTCTATAGAAACTTCAAAAACACTGGCATTGTCTTGCTTTCTCTATGAGGCGGTCAGAAAGTTGTTGACATCTCGTCTGCTATCCAGAAATGTAAAATTCAGAATATACGAAACAATTTTTTAACGGTTGTTATCTAAGATTTTAGAACATGGTGTCTTACCTTACATGACGAAAACCAATTTAAGGTGTTCAAAAACTTGTTGCTTATGAAGCTATGTGGTCCAAGAAGGGGCGAGGCTACTGGAAAGTGGAGTACGCTAAATAGTGATGAGTTACATAACCTGTACTCATAACAAGACATTGTTAAGATAGTAAAGTCTCGTTGATTTCGGTGAGCAGGGCATTTAGTTCGAATGGGAGATTCTAGAACCATGTTCAGGGTACTGACAGGCAAACCCGATGGGAAGAGACCATTGGGAAGACCTATACGCCAATGGGAAGATAATATTAAAATGGGTTGTGGAAGGAAACTTTTGGAAGAAGTAGGATTTAGGGATATGTACTGGATAGAACTAGCTCGATATAGGGATAATTGTCATACTTTTGTAAGTGTGGCAATGGACGTTTGAGGTCCTAATTCTCTAGAGTAGGTAGAATCCATTGTCTGAGAAACAAATAAAAGGCATGTAATCATAAAACGGGTCTTACTCATGACCAATATTCAAGAACTGTTGTAATTATTAATTATGGAAAATTATAAAATTATACTAACCCGTCTACTGAATCTATATTTTATTTATTATGGTCAAAAAATGTGTTGCTATAAAAAGACAAAAATAATCTTGGTCAGCTAGATCAATGGGAAAAGTAATATTGTATAGAAACCACAGTTTTGAGTTCGATACCCATTTTTCACCTGAAATTATAATCAAATGAATATTTTACCTTTGGATTACAGCTATTTCGGTGAATTTGCTACTTTTCATCCCTACTCTAAGTGTCGAACATTTTTTTTGAAACAATACATCAACTAATGTTAAAACTATTTCTGTATTAATAATGAAAGAAAACAATATGTTTTACCTACTTATATTAAAAAGTATTTTGATTTATTTTCCTTCTTTTTAAATAATACTTTTATACAAAGGGAAGACTTCTAATATATTTTGAATCTCTTTAAACAAAGGACAAATTTTTGAATGAATAAAGGTCTTCGTTAAAATATAATAATCCGATTATACATCGTTCTACTCCATACTAAAAGTTACGTACATTTAAAAATTAACTTGACAAAAAAAAGTTTGTTTCCCCTTAAATAAAAAAAGCACACATTTTAGTCGCCATTACAAACACATAAATCATCACGATACATTATCCATTAAAATATGCACATAATCATACCATCGGTCGGCTTGAGGTAAAAATATTCAGTGGATTGTGTGGGTAAACGCTTCGTGGTGGTGGTTTAAGCCACCGGATTTTTTTTAAAAGAAGGGTTGTGGAGGGAGGGAAAATTTGGGGTATTATAAGGGTGGGAATGAGAGAGGTGGGATTAGGGTTGACTGTAAACGGCAGTGGTGGCAGTTACCAGTATTTAAAACTTCAGTTCATGTGTGTAGTTATGGATGGTGGTGGCTAGGGGGGAGAGGGGGTTTTTGAGGGGGGGTTTGGAAAAAAAGGGGGGTATCTATAGAGGGGGTTGAGTGCACGAATGAGCGAATTAATTATCCGTTTTGTTATGCGCCCCATTAGATACTCGTGGGGTGGGGAAGAGTATGGCTAGGGTGAAAGGTTTGGGGGAGGAGATGGTCCAGGGGGTGGAACATCCCTTTATTCCAGAGAACAAAGTTCAGGGCGCATCTAATTTACTGTAACATGGAGAATATTGGCCCGATGAGAAGGAATTCATGGCCTTTCTCTGACCCTGACCATGTCGTATATAAGCCTCGATTCTCTCTAATAGGACGCTGTGCAGTCTCGCCTAGATACAGTCCGTTTCGGCTGTTACGTATACACCACGAGAGGGTAAAATTTCATGTTTGGTAGTGATTCATCAGCTGTGGCTAGAAAAACTACTCAATAAAATCACGTATTGAATTGAAACTTACGTTTAAATGTATTAATCAAGGGTCAGAATTTTTTAAGGTTACGGGGGTAACACAAATATTGCAGCACAAACAACTTTTATATCTGAATCACCAGATAACACTAGAAAATACATTTAAAAAAAATGTTAAGTAAATTTAATAATCCTTAGCAATAATCTCAACACAATTATAAGTTTCTCATGATTGTCTAACACACGGCAGCACTAGTTCAATTTGAGTTAAAATCTGAGTGGGAAGCCATTTAGAAAAAAAAAAAAATAGTTCCGACCGGGAATTGAACCCTGTTCTCTCTGTCCTCAATAGGACAATAACAGGAGAATAACGCCTTAAGCCATTCGACCACTGAGGAGGGTATTAATGTATTTGTTTGCGGATATAATCGTACTTTACACATTAATTTTCTATTTAATCCATCATGATGTGCGCATACATACAAAGTCATTGTACACTTGGCAGAAATAAGTCTTCCCGAGTTGAAGGTGACTGCGTTATCTGATAGCTCGGGATCTTAAGGTGCGGCCGAAGGTAGCGCAAGTGTTTTTACAGTTTTTATAGAGTTGAAATTTTGTGGCCAAAATAATACAAATATTTCTCCAGTAGCAACATAGAGTTAATTTTTCTGCACATACTAATATCAACAGATCTTGAATATCTCTCAAGGATGTCCTGAAATTTGTCAAAACTTTTTAAATAAAGATAAAAAGTTTTGACAAAATTCCAGGCCACCCTTGACAGATATTCAAGATCTGTTGATATTAGCATGTGTAGAAAACTAAACTATATGTTGTCACTGGAGAAATATTTGTATTATTTTGCCCAAAGAAGTTTAGTGCTATAAAAACTGTAAAATTACTCGAACTTTCTTCATCTGCACCTTAATTATTATTATTATTAGCACCGCGTCTTACTACCCGTTCGGGTTATACGCACTTACGCTAATGTGTAATGGTAGGGTGATTGTGAGATGAAATGAAGGACCTACAGTTTAACGTGGAATCCGAACCATGGTGGAGACCTGGCATTCCACACATTCACAAGAATTCTTGTCAGAGGTGTAGGAAGGGTTTGGAAATCAGATAAATCTGTGCCGGGACCGAGGATTGAACCCCGGCCGCCAGCACAGAAGTCTGACACCTTACCCCTAGACCACCAGGTCACCTACTGCACTTTAATTGGTCACTCATATATAGCTAACAATTTCCGCACGTCCAACACAGAATATGCCTTTACATGAGTGAAGAAATAACCTAAACACTGGACAATTTCTGGCTATCTCAGTGGTCAGAGCATTGGCGTACCAAGCCAAAGATCCCAGGTTCGATTTTCATGTCCGTATTTTTTTTTGTATCAATGGTTACGTCACAGTATTTTCACTAGTAATCTATGATTTAACACGCTTCGGTGGCCACGTGGTCTAAGACACTACTCTCGTATTATACAAGACTGCTGAAGTCGGGGAGATCAGGGTACTATACCATTCGAATGCACTAGGATGTTTTTCCTAAATGGTTTTACACTCTTTCTCCAACGAAAATACGGGTTCAATTGCTCTAAATTGACACTTCTTGATCACTAACACATACATGTCATTAGTACACAGGCATATAACCTGAACGGGAAGTAAGACGCAATGCTATAAAAAAAATATTATGTGCCCGCGATCTCGGGGGGGGGGGGGGGGGAGAGGGGGTCAGAGGTTCAGTGAAAGTTATAAAATTAATAGAAAAAATAAAGTGAAAGTTCAAATTTTAAAAAGAAAATACAACGCAGATAATTTAAATAATTTTGTATCTTTTTACGTGCTGGCACATCATAAGCCTCCTAATCAAACTCCAAATGACTTTTAGATGCATTTTATTGTCAAAAATTTGACGGAAAAGACCGCTTCAAATAACTACAATACTAGAAGATTCTCACTGGCAGAAAAAATTGGGGTGACTGGAGGGGGGGGGAGCTCTAGAAATCTTCCAAGCTCATTCAAATTTAAAGAATGTCTATAGGAGGACAAATCCAAAATACTTCTAGATGCATGTCATTTTGAAGAATTTTCAGGCGAGGACCACCCCAAATAGTCTAGTTCCACAAGTAATTCAATCTTTAATATTTTGTTTGTGGAAGACTTGTTCAAAGATTTGTTCAAAATTATCTTCTAGATGTATCTAACTTCTATAAAAAAATGAAGGTAAGGATCACTCTAAATAGATTAGAGGGGCATCCAAATTTCAAAAATTTCTCGTTGAAAAACACCTTAAATTTCTCATAAAAAATCTAATTTAAAAAAAATCAATCTGAAGACTATTCATAGAATCTATAGTGAGCCATTTTTCAACAAACTGATCAAGAAGGGCCACTCTAATTAATTTATTAGAAATATTTGATTTTTAAAAAATGGAGAGGATTGGCACGGTTTCAAACATACATAAGATAAGATATGAATGAGAAATTATTAAATGGCGTTAAACAGGAATATAACATTGTAAGTAACTATGTTATTTAACATTATGACCCCCTTATGAAAATGATCTGGATCCACCCCTGTTAGAGGCTAATAAAGAAAAATATTTAGAAGTGGACGATATAAAGACTAAGTATATGATCCACACAGAGAACACAGATTGGGTACATTAAGAGAGACCACATCGAACAATATATCATTTGACAGTGTTAAAGAAATTAAGTATTTAGGAATAATTCTAACAGCTGTTGCTATAGCGATATAAGATTGGTAATTAGCAAAAGAACACAGTCAGGAAAGGTATGCTAGCACTTGATCAGTAAATTGTTGACAGCTCTCCTGATTTCAAGGAATGTAAGACTTAGAATACACAAAACAATAATTTTACTGGTTCTCTATGGGTGTGAAACGGTGTATCTTACCTTACATGACGAAAACAAATTTATGTCATTCGTAAAATTATTTAATCCAAAAATTGGTGAGATTATTGGGGAGTGTTGGGGCTACATAATACTGAGTGATATACCCTGTACTCATCACAAGACATTGGTAGTACAATATAGTCTCTTGTATTGCGATGGAGAAAACATGCAGAATGAATGAGAGTATCTAATACCGTGTTCAAGGTACTGACTGGCAAACCCAATGGGAATGAGACCATTAGGAAGACCTAGACGAAGATGGGAGGATAATATTATAATGGACCTGAAAGAGATAGGGTGTAATGAGGTGGACTGGATAGAATAATATATGGATAGGGATATGTGGTGCACTTTAGTAAGTGCAGCAATTAACTTTCGAGTTACTAGTACCATAGACAGATTAATTAAGTTGATGAGCTAGCTCTAGTCCAATTTTATTGGAAGGCTAAGAAAGCTAGAAAATGTACTAGAAGTTTATAAAAGATGCAAACAACTAGAAAATCCACTATATATTTTTTCACGTATTCATTTGTCAAGTAAAGTGATCCGCAGCTGTCTCTTTTTATTATCAATACCTATAAATTATCACTAACAATATAGTAAAACTTGCTTCTGTGGTTGAATAATCCATGGCATAACGTTAGCAATAAACTAGACTGCCCATTACAGGGAGATTGGGTTTAAAATCCTTGTTGGTGTACTGAGGATGGTAATTCCTTTAAGGATTACCACTGTCCTTACACTCAAATGAGGGTACACTTCCTCTAAATTCAATCTTATTCACCCCAACACATTAGCGTTATCAGTACACTTGCGTATAGCCTTGACAGGAAGTGAGACGTGGTGCTAATATATATAATATATAGTACAAGTATTTAAATGTTAGCCGCATTCAAATATAAGAGTTGGTACTTTCTAAAATGATCTTGCTATTAAAACTCACACATGCTACAAAACCACAACATACTACCGTGACGGCATTGGTTAGAGATTCTTGTTTGAGTACTATTTCACTGCATATTCAACTTGGGAGAGTTTACATCAGGCCACGTGTCATCTAGTAGTTAATTTATAGTCCAATACACATACATTATCTTGCTTTTGCTTTTAAATGCCTCTCTATGTCAGCCAAATCGGAAATCTGCGTTGCGCCAAAGCCTTTGATCTACGTATCTACGCGCTGTTTTTATTTTATTTTATTTTGATCATCTAATGCTTTGTGATTGCTCATTGGCTATTCTCTTCAGTCAAAGCCTCTTTCTTCTAATATGGCCAAGCTTATCTTTAACTATCTGAAATCACGACGTGTAGAATAAAAATAAAATAGTAGAGGTTTCGGATTACTTTACCCATGTAGGAAAAATTACAATCAATTTGTATTTGTTTGTGTAGTGTGAAGAGGTTCTTAATACAAGCTACTGTCATGAGAGGCTTTACTTAAACTAGGAATAACCATCTTACAGGGGATTAACCCTCTTCTTTTTTTAAAAAAATAAGAGGGTGTAGTAAGTGTGTGCTAGTATCCCAGGGTACAGTAATGAAATATAGTGGATAATATATTTGCGGGAATTCTTCTGTCCCTTTAGTATAATTTTATGGGGAAAAGGAGACTGCAATGCAGGACTTTAAAGGTGATAGTCCAACTAAAAAAAAAAGAAGAAAGAAACGCAGGAAAAATCCACTTTATGCGTACGCTACGAAACGGTACAGAATTTTTTATACCCTCCCCTTCCCTCTTCCCCAGATCCTATCCCCTCTTTAGAGCTGTTTTCCAGGAAACGGATGAATAATGAAAGGAAATGTTATTTTAGCGTCTCGTTACTTTGTGTCTTTCCGTGTGGCAAATATTTATATTGGAGAATGTAGAGGACAGAATGTTTGAGGTTTACTGGCCATCACAGACATACGTACCGTATTTAAAAAAAAAATTGTTTTAATGTTTAGTAATTTTCTCATTTCTGAAGAAGGTATAGAAATCAAATATTGATGGACGAAAAAGATAATGGACCCTCCTACTCGACTTAACTAATTTTAAACTTGAAAATTAAAAAACAGTTTGTTAATAATTAATACGTGACTAGCTTTAAGAGGTATTTGGAAATGAATCTATCTATTAATTTTTATGAAGATAATATTCGAATCTTCCTATGATAAAACAATGTGTTAACATCAACATATTTTTTATGTACAGTCAGTTATGGCGGCGTCGCTGAAAACGAGCTCCCTTGGGACCATTAGTTAAAAACTGGCGCATGATGTCATGGGTGATGAAGGGGGAGGAGGAAAGGGTGCAAAAACATCCAGTCTACAAATCATAAATCAGAATACTCGCTCATCATCCTCTATCTGTCGGCTCGCACGCGTGCATCACCAGCGCTAGCAGCGGCCAGTTGAGGAAATTAATTAGTGAGACAAACGAGCATCGTGAGTTGAGGGGAATGAGTGGAAGGTGGAAGTATGGCGGTATAGGGCGAGGGGAAGGGGGGGTTGTATTGACTGACAAGTGACGAGCGACCGGCGAGTGCGCCACGGGATCTTGACAGCTGAAATTCTCATACATCATGGCGTCCACCATGACATTGCGTGGCAAACGGGCAGCTGAAAGTGGCACTGTCGACCACAACCGTAGGGGGTGACACTGGTGGGTGAGCGCCTGACGAGAGGGTGAGAGGTACAGCTCATGTTGCATACAACATTATGCAGCAGATAGCTTGAAAATGATGTGATGCATAATGTATTGCGTGCTACATGTTAAAGTTGTGTTGTTTGGAGTCGAGACACTTTATGCGAGGGTGATAGCTTGGCAAAACCCTAGTGATGAACCCGTGTGGGTGGATTTGAGGGTTGTTCTGACGTTACACTGGTTCCGGATTTCTGCCCCCCTTCAGATTTCACCTTCAATTTACGAGTTGCCGTTCGTGTCATGGCTTGTTGTCACCGTAGAAACCACCCATGTGGGGAAACGACGAGCAAGATATATTATGTTACCGGGATAGTAGAGATGTCGGCGCGTGTGGGTTCCATTTGGAGGTTGACCGGCTGTCATTTTTGGGAATGGAATCACAAAGCAGTACGATTAAATATCTTAAAGTACAAAACAGACGTCACGATTATAGGAAATCACAGGCAATTACTTTTACTTTACATCCATTACTGTTTTCAGCATTCGGGCTTGGTCAGTTTTTTGTTCAAGTCACTACTGGCCTTCTAGGCCTGTCGTAGCTTCATATGCTTTATAATGTAACTGAAGACTAAGACAGACACACCATCCAATACCCAGTCGTTAGTTTATCACTGTGAGAGAGTAAACCCATATTCCATCATGCATATTTTGGCCATGCTGGGAATCGAACATGGGATCCTTAGCACAGGAAGACACGTTACCAATTATTAGAGCATAATTTAAGTAAAATGCTGATTAATATAAGCTTTTGCTCCTGTGAACTGTTCCTGGTGGACACTCAAATTAATAAGCTACTATTTTAATTAAATTTACTTTACTATCTCTTTGGGTGACCGCATGGTATAAGACATCATTCTCAAAATAGACTGGACTGCCGATGACAGAGTGATTGAGGTTTGAATTCATGTTGGCTGTTCTTAGCGGGGTTTCCCCTAAATGGTCTTCCACTCTTCCTCCTACAAATTTGGGTACACTTCCATTAAATTCTACCTTCCTCATCCATAACATATTAGTAAATTAGTATATATGCGTGTGTAACCAGATCGGAGTAAGATTTGGCGATAAAAGAACTAGAAAAAATACTGTATTGAGTTATTCCTTCTCATATGGCATGTATGTTTTTGAAATTATCATTTTACGTAGTAGCATTATTATGTAAATGTTTGATGACATGCAGAGGGAACAATTAGCTGTAAATCAATTGCTACTCATTTGAACTACAAAGTTCTTATTCCATAATGGCTGTTACTTTAATATATCCATTTAAATATTAGATAAGTATTGAAGTATATTTCTCAAGGAAAGGTTGATGGTGAGAAGATTTATTATATTTTGTAAAACACCGCTAAAAAATCATTCATTTATTTATAGAAGAATGTAATATGGTGAAATACAGTACAGTTGTGACGAAACATTTTTTATTTTTTATTTAGCACTGCATCTTACCACCCGTTCGAATTATACGCTCAGAACCTTGTTGTCTAGGTCCGTTGTATTCAATCCTTTTTCTTCTTCTGCAAACCCTGATATATAATTATTATTATTATTAGCACCGCGTCTTACTACCCGTTCGGGTTATACGCACTTACGCTAATGTGTAATGGTAGGGTGATTGTGAGATGAAATGAAGGACCTACAGTTTAACGTGGAATCCGAACCACGGTGGTGGCCTGGCATTCCCCACATTCACAAGATGTCTTGTTAGAGGTGTAGGAAGGGTTTGAAAATCAGATAAATCTTTGCCGGGACCGAGGATTGAACCCCGGTCGCCAGCACAGAAGTCTGACACCTTACCCCTAGACCACCAGGTCACCGATATATAATTAATTTATTTTCAATTTTGTCCGTCTAAAGTTGTTTTTGCATAGTGCAAGTTGTACTGTATATATTATATTCTTATTACACTAGTGGTTTTAGGGATTAGGAAGATTATATTTACATAAAGTTTACCCACATTTGCGTGAAAATAAAGTGGAAAAATATTTTGGAAAAACTATCATAAGTAAAACTGACCGAGATTCAATCTTTGATATCCCCGTCATCGGCAGTTTAGTCTACTGCGAGATTAGTACCTTAGACCATGCGACCACGAAAGCGGCTTATTCAGTGTTTATCATGAAATAATATTTGTTAGCATATATTTTATTAGCCCCTAAGATGATTTCCCATATCCCCGGGTGAAAGCAGACCCTAGGTTGAATACCACTGGTGTAGGGAATGGGGAGTATAAGCATAAAAATGAGTTTTCAGAGGATTTTTACCTCACAAACCCAAAGGGTGGCCAATTTTTTTTTCTAAACTGGATTTACCTAGAAAATATTTGGTGTGGTACCAGTTTTTTTTTTATATCAGTTTAGTTATCAAACTTTTGGAGTGGACCTTCAATATATTATATTTTGGTATTATTCATCGCAATTAAGACATTAGAGGAGGTCCTCAATAAGCTTATTTGGTAACAAAAGGTGTTTATCTACATAATATACAAATGGTTACTCAAATAAATGAAATGTTGGAAAAATATCACATAAAAACCCGTTGAACACCCTTAAGGAAGGAAATATTAGACATGGGTTTTTAGCCCAAAATAGTTCCGCTTAGGAACACTAGAGATTAATTTGTTAATTACAACATGGGGAAAACATCTAAGAACAAATGTGCTTGGTCATTTTGTTAAGGCTCATTATTGTTTCGGAAATAAGAACAATAAATGTACCCACATTTGCTGGTCGCATGATCTAAGGCGTTAATCTTTCAATAGACTGCATTGCAAATGATGGGGAGATTGGGGTTCGATCCCAGTCCAATTTAATATGGGTGGGTTTGCCAAAATTGTTTAACACTATCCCTCAATGCATATGTGGGTACACTTCCTCTAAATTAAATCTGCCTCATCTCTAATATATTGGCGTAGTTAGTACATAAGCCCTATTATTATTATTATTAATATTATTGTTAGCACCGTGTCTTACTGCCCGTCCGAGTTATACGTACTTACGCTAATGTGTAATGGTAGGGTGATTGTGAGATGAAATGGAGGACCTACAGTTTAACGTGGAATTCGAACCATGGTGGAGGCCTGGTATTCCAGACATTCACAAGTTGTGGTTAATACACGTCTTGTCAGAAGTGAAGGAAGGGTTTGGTAAGCAGATAAATCTGTGCCGTGACCGAGGATTGAACCCCGGGCCCCCAGCATAGAGGTCTGACACCTTACCCCTAGACCACCAGGTCACCAAGAAGAAATGTACCCACATTTGCCTGGAAGAAAAGTGGGAAAACAGTTTTAGAAAAAACCACGCTCAGTACACCCGACCGAGATTCTAACCTTAGACCCCCTGACATTGGCAGTCTAGTCTACTGCTAGGGTGGTGCATTAAACCACGTGGTAATCAATCACCATGCGGGTAATACTTCGAGGTACACACATATTTGTCATTTTGTCAAGGTTCATTCTTTTGACTGAAATAAGAAAAAGAAAGTTGTATTTTGCCTTCAAAGGTCTCCTTACCTTACGACGTTGCCAACCAAACCCCCGCGTCCATCTGTTTTAACGTCCATTTCCTGGCGGCGCGTGACCGGGGGCACTCCTTCAACTTAACGGCTGTAGAGCGTGCGAGGAACCCACCCTATTCAACCCTTCGGAACAAGGATAAACCTGCATTTTTAAGATGGGAGATCCTTTTAGCTACCCTCAGAAGTTGACTGCTAAAGTAAATGAATCAGAACCTGGAAGATAATGCAATTATAACTAAGAATTTATCTATAAGATTGTCTTTTAATAGTGACTTTCATTGTCATAAGCAATTACTATCTCGTAATATAGTTTAAAATTTAAATATACTTTAGAGAATTTCTTGATAAAAATCATAAAAGAAAAATGATAAAAATAATTACATTTATTAATTATTTTATATTTTAAATTCTTAAAGACCCGCTTCAGTGGCCGCATTGTCTAATGCGTCACTCTCACAATATACTAGACTGTCGATGGCTTAGAGATCAGGGTACGAATAATGGTCGGGCGTACTGAGGGTAATTTTTCCTAAATGATTTCCCGCTCTCTTTTCAAGCAAATACAAGTAAACTTCCTCCAAAATACTTCCCTCCCCATCCCTACCACATTGGAGTAATTTTCATTTATTCGTAAACCTGATGGGTAGTGATTAAAGATAAAGGTAATTTTAGCTACATGTATAGAGAGGATCGATTCAAAATTCCGCATGGGCCCTGTACCATAGGTTTGGTTACACTTGGATGCGGTTGTGGATCGATGTTTGATTCCGGAATCTCCTAACTCGAATCTTTATCATCAGTAGCTGCACGTGTTTCATGTTAGTCACTCAAAGTGTACACATAAGTTGTTTCATGTTAGCCACTCACAGTGTGCACATAAGGTGTTTCATGTTAGCCACTCACAGTGTACACATAAGGTGTTTCATGCTAGCCACTCACAGTGTACACATAAGTTGTTTCATGTTAGCCACTCACAGTGTGCACTAAGGTGTTCATGTAGCCATCACAGTGTACACATAAGGTGTTTCATGTTAGCCACTCACAGTGTGCACATAAGTTGCTTGTATTGCCTTTAACATTATTGCTCAGCTCCTTGAGTACATAAATAATTTTTAAATAGTTTATATTTCTAGAGTAATCCCACTTTTTTTTTAAAAACTACCGCATTCAAATCTTGTCAGAAGTTATCTAGTTATAAATGAATTTATACCAACATAAGCCATCCTTTATAAGGATCTGTGAATTCAAAACAACCAAATAAACTAAAATATGATTAGTTATGGGATTTACCATTAAAATGTATTCTATAATTACAATTCGTATTTGCCAATCGAGTTATACAGGGAAATAATCGATTTTATTTGATTTAATTAGTTTTGTAAATAGCCTAAAACATTCCCAGTAAAATGACACAGTATAAAAAACTGAATTGCAATCAGTTAAGTGGTTCTATAAAATCCTAGGCAATATACATACAGACCAACACGTTGTTTTATAAATAGGACTAATAGAGTTATGAATAATATTTGAAAGGATAAATTTATATTTATTCAATTACATAGCTCCTATGAGTCAACAACTAACTGACCGAATAATAATATCCTTATCCCGACAATATTATTTTCCTACTTTCTCCTCTAATATCGTGTCTGCTAGTTAAAAAGATTCCTAAATATTGAAACTCTTACCATTTCAAATTATATGTTCGAAGTACCCTTCTCTTAATGTCTTCACTCTGTGTTCTTTGCATGTTTATATCGTTGTCTTTTCAAAGTTCACTTCTACATAATTCCTTACTAGCCTCTAATAAAATCTCTGCATTTTACGAAACAGATTCCTTACTATTTACAGACAATCTTTTTGGACTGTAAGTCTTTTTGAATATTTAATTATTGGACTCTGAATCACTTTTCATATAAATATCTTGGATTCTTTATTTTTGTGACTTGAACTTTTTGGTGGGAAATATTGCTTTCTTAATTATGCCATGTTACTCTTCAGTCTTCGGAGCTCTGCTATCCTAATTGCTAACCATCCATACTTTCTTGCATTACCCTAATAACTAACTCTAAGGCTAGATTATAGAGTAGTGTGGAAAATGCATCTCCTTGTTTCAATCCATTATGTATTTCAGAAGTATCTGATAAGTTACATCCAATCCGTACTCTGCCACAAATATCAGTCAAAAATATCTTAATTAACTTGAAAAGTATTTTTGGTATCCCAATTTAAAGTATTTAAATTATATTATGCATAAATGTCATATTCTTAATCCTTTTTTTCTTTCATTAAATTCTCTTACTTCAACTTTCTTATTGGCGTTCTACTCTGCTACTACTTATCTGTCGGTGTATGGGATAAGGTGTCAATCACGTCTGGTCTGTGGGTTATTGGGGTTCCAGTCTTGGTTGAGTATATTCTCGGTGTTTTTATTTTATATTTAATGGATTAATACTCTCTCTCAATGCGAATGTGGGTACATTAACTCTAAGTTCTAGTTTACTCACCCGCATTGGTGGTCACATGAGCTAGTTTGACACATTTGTGTTAGACTGGATTTTTGTCGATGAGGGTTCAGAGATTGAATCCTGGTCGGGTGTACAAAGGGTGTTTTTACATTATCAATTCAAGAAAAGCTATTTTTTTAATCGTTAAAAAAATAAAGCTCGAAATTATAAAATATCGTTACATTTTACGTGAACATGAACAAAAAAAAGTTGATTTTACAATTCTGTGTTGCCATGTTTGTTATATATAAAGTGTACTTAAAATAAAATATAAAGGACTATATGCATGCATTGTAGAGTAACTATTGTTTCAAATACAAACAATATCTAGTAAAAAAAACCTTTCGAAAGAATATTAAGGTTTTATAATGAAGTGATGAGATAGTTTAAACTTTCCCTTAAACCTAAACACTCTTAACCCTCTGTGAATAGCGTATTATAAAGAACAATATACAACTTTTAAACACGTGCTTTTCACCTGCTCGTTCTGCTCGACGTTAAATGACGACGTCCCTGTTATTGTCTCCTACTAATAACCTCGGTAGAGTTGATCCCAGAGCAAAGGGTTAGCACCGAACAACACCCTTATTAAGTGCCGTGGGAATAAAGGGGGTTGGGTCCTGTGTCTTTGCATCGTGGTTGGAATGAAGGTAAGGGGAATGGATAGGATAATATCACGACAACCGGCGTACCTCAAGAGTTGATTACGTTCCGACGTTGCGTGTAATTGGGACACCCATCATTCACCTTTCCTCTTCTACCTTCAATCTTTAACTATACACTAGGCCATGTTGGATAATTTAGAAACACCTACAATTCTGAATTGTGATATTTAAGTTATATTTTCAGAACTAAGTGGTTATATCAAACACAGTGTCTAGTATTCCCTGTAAAAGAGGCGAGCATAGTTTTAACACAGCTTGAAGAATGACTACCACTGTATTAACCTGCCTTCTTTATATACACGTTCGAGGAAATTATTGAGATGGTTTCTCACTTTATGGAGCATACCACACTATTTTTTCTTTTAGCACAACGTCTTACTACCCATTCAGGTTATATGCCTATGTACTAATTACGCTAATGGTTAAAGATATTAGGAATGTTATATTTAGATAAAGTGTTCCTGCATTTGCGTTGAGAACAATTTCGAAAGAAAAAACCTTCATGACACTCGACCGAGATCCAAATGTCTATCACCCCGTCATTGGCAATCTAGTATACTACGAGAGTAGCGCCTTCTTAGACTATGTGGCCATCTAAGCGGATTCACCATAAATTATATTACTCCCCAACATACAACTATTTCCAGCATATTCGAATGAATAAATTAATATTCATCAAGTGATCTTTGTTTGAACAACATTCAATGTGAAAATGGCGACCTTGTGGTCTAAGCTAGGGGTAAGGACTTCTGTGTGGGGAGTCAGGGGCTCAATCCTTTGTCCAGGCACAGATTTATCTATTGCCAAACTCTTCCTTCACCTCTGACAAGACGTGTATTAATCACAACTTGTGAATGTGTGGAATGCCAGGCCTCCACCGTGGTTTGGATCACACGTTAAACTGTAGACCCTTTATTTCATCTTACAATCATCCTACCATTACACATTAGCGTAAGTGCGTACAACCCGAACGGGTAGTAAGACGCGTGCTAAAATAATAATAATAATAATAATAATAATAATAATAATAATAATAATAGTATTAGTAATAATATGAAAATATGGCCACATTGAAGATAAAAATATACACTTATGTATAGTGGGTAAATTAACATTAACTTTTACAAAATTCAGCGTATCATTAGGATTGTTGAGGATTCGTGTCCAAACGAGTATCGGCAAGAGAAATATAATATTAGGAGATGATGGGAAAATATCTTTTAGCTTTGGAAAATATCTTCAGAATTATTTAACATTCGTGTTAACCGCTTTTTGGTCTCAGTGACCTAGATTGATTTGGGCAATGAATATTTAGTGAATGAATAGACAAAATGTAAGTAAAATTCAAAATACTATTTTTGAATTACAACGTTAAAATCATCTTTGCCTTTAAAGTGGGATGTAAGGGTATGTGAGAAAAAACCATTGTTTTTGCAGTTTTTATGGCAAATTTTTATTTAAAAAAAATATTACTCCAGTACAAACATAGTTTAAATTTATCTACATGTTGATATCAACAGTTGTTGAATATCTGTCTGTCATGATCATGGTAGAATTATCCAACAAGCTTTTAAATGAAGACAAAACGTCGTCATTAAATTCCAAACCACCCTTGACAGATACTCAAGAGATTTTTAGGTCAACATGTGAAGACAATTCAATTCTATGTTTGTGCTGAAGCAATATTCTATTTATTTTGGCCAAAAATAGTTCTGCCATTAAATCGGCAAAAACACTTACCTTTTTTCTCGCCCCCTTCCATCCCACCTAAAGGGATAGGAACTAATGCTATTTTAATAAACGTCAAATCTCATTATCATGGAAAGGATATTATATTGCAAGAAGTCAAACTACCCGTAAGCATAACGGGCCGTGATTCAAACCTCACCCACTTCGTCACAGGCAGTCCAGTATATTTCGAGACTCACATTCTAGACCATGAAGCCACTGCTTTGAACACAATGAGAACTATTGTATGTTATTACTTTCTCTTGACCCCTCATACAGATAAATCTTGTTATCGTCGTAAAAATCCCAATCGAGATTTTTATACAAAGGTCGTAGTTTTATGACCCCCTGAATCATAAAAAGATGTATTCGCGTTGCCACATGTCTGTATGCACCTCGGGATAGAGTCAAAAATATTTGAACAAATGGGCTATATCTTGGTATCTAGGGTTTTAATAAGATTCTATTGAGGAATTTTTGGAATTAGATATACGAACCTAAAATTAAAGGTAGTTTGAAAATCAATCAATCAAATCAATGTTATCAAAATTCACTTTAACTGTTTTGATTTAATTTTGTATCTAGATACTTTGAACAACGCAAACAAAATGAAAAATCTCATTTTCCCATGAAAATTACTTTGAGGGTAAGTTGCGTAAGGAGAAATTTCCGCTTTCAATCATATCTCTGAAATTATTTGAGATAGGAAATAACGTATTGTTGTAAAGTTGTGTTACTATTAAAAATACAGGATTTTATTTAATACATTTTTATCAGCCCAATATTTTCTGAGCCATAATGAAGATGTTAGAAGGTTTTTGCAAATCGAATTTGAGTGATATGTTCTTTAGTGGACGTAGAGGTTCCTCTTTTATCAATTTTCCTCCACAGTGTATATTATCTCAGTCATGATCCTTTGTGGATTGTTTATTTTACACAATATATATTATATTCAACAAATATTAAGTGTTTTTAGTAAATGTCCTTATTTTAAGATAAAAGTTTCCACTCTTATAAGGAAAACCACGCAAAATAATCTAAATTTAAACTTAAAAGTAATGGGCTCCTAAAATTAAGCATTTATATATATTCACACACATAAACACACACACATATATATACCTTTTTTTAAAGGCTATTTATATATATATATATAATATATATATATATATATATATAATATATATATATATATATATAAGCCTTTAGAAAAAGGAATAATACTATAAGATGGTCATGAACGAACATTTTAATACTCTAATGTTAATTGAAGAAGTTTCTTTTTATTTTCAAAACGGTATGCACACAACATGTATTAATATTTTGGAAGAGTAGGGGGATGTGCGTCAATATAATTTGTCGCTATTTGGGCAAAGCAGCTTGGTGTTCGCGCAGGCGGAAGAAAGGGAATTTAGTGGTTATGGGATGGGATGATGACGAGCAAGAAGATGATGTTGATGAACATCATTCTACTTTCTCCAACCCACCACTTTGCTATTATGATCCCCCCCCCCCTTCCTCTATTCCCTTCTCTCGCCGATATGTTGTCATCTCTCTTTTACACATACCAACATAACTTGGTTCTTACTCGATCTCTCTTGCCAATATTTATTCTCTTACAGTTCTTTATTTATCACCGTCTCTCTTTTTCAAACTCGTGCGTGGTTTTGTCCCCACTCATTCTCTTCCTTAGTTAAGACCCCACTTACAACATGACACAAAATTTATTAGGTTCCCTTCTGATAGAAAAATACAAAACTTTGGTTGCACCATGACACATTCCCAATATTTTCATCTTAATATAGGCCTACCTCGGTGGAGGCGATCTGCTCCACATTGTTATATAATGACGCCATGTCAATATATATATATATATATATATATATAAGAGAGAGAGAGAGAGAGAGAGAGAGCAAAAGAAGGGGGTGGGAGAAATAAAGTTGAAGAATTATAGCCGTAAAATAAAAACGGGATGTATCCGTAACTATCGACAGTTGCAATTCCTTTTAAAACTCTGTCAGTCTATATTTTAATTTACGTGCAGAACCGTTTAGTAAAACTTCTTACAGAAATTAATACCACTAAACGTTATTTCTCGTGGCATATTAAATCCCTAAATAAACCGCATCCCTCTAAGGTATTAGTTTTGTTGTGACAGTGTATTAAACAAAAAAAAAAAAAAAATAATAATAATAATAATAATAATAATAATAATAAGGCTACCTCAGAGACAAACAATGATTTATGTTCGTTACTCTACAGACCCAATATTTCACTCGATACGATCTGGAAAACTTGGTCCTACCTCTACGTGGGCATTGAATGCATCGGGGGATTACCGGTCACACCATTCCCCTTACTCTCAAAAAAGGGAAATCATTTTTAATTCCTTCTCATTCGTTCACTTTGAATCAACTGGCATGAAACACGATACTTTGAAAACGATCTCTTCCATTTTTATTATTAGGATATTCTTTAGAAACCACAATGTTGGATTACAAAAATTGGTCAAGCTTTTTGCGTTGACTAAAATAATAATTTTAAAATATGTCCTTTAATATAATTGATTTACGTTTAAATAATTGCTACAATGGGAAGATACCTTTGGGAAACCTGGACGATGATGTGAGGATAGCATTAGAATGGACCTGAAAGAGATAGGGTGTAATGAGGTGGACTGGATAGAACTAATTCAAGGTAGGTATAGGGTGTAATGAGTTGGACTGGATAACCTAACTCAAGATAGAGATAGGGTGTAATGAGGTGGACTGGATATATATAACTCAGGATAGGGTGTAATGAGTTGGACTGGGTAGAACTAACTCAAGATAGAGATAGGGTGTAGTGAGGTGGACTGGATATATATATATATATATATAATAACTCAGGATAGGGTGTAATGAGTTGGACTGGATAGAACTAACTCAAGATAGAGATAGGGTGTAATGAGGTGGACTGGATATATATCCATATATATATATATATATATATATAAAACTCAGGATAGGGATAGGGTGTAATGAGTTGTACCGGATAAAACTAGCTTAAGCTATGAATATGTGGAGTACTTTTGTAAATATGGCAAAGAAATTTGGTATTCCTAATGCCATAAAGTAAGTAATAATTAAAATAGTAATTTAATGACTGATTTCTAAGGAAATAAATGGTTTAGTTGTTATTTTTATCTTTTTTAAATAGCTTACTTCTATAATATAACATACAGACTAATTTTCTAGGAAATAACCTTTTCCGACAGCTATAAAAGTCACTATATCTGTATTCACGTATAAATAATAAGTCAATTCATGTGATATCCAGCTGTCAAATTTTGACAGAAGTTACCAATTCCTATAAGATAACTCAAATAAAAGAGTTATATTTAATCAATTTCATTTGCAAAAAAAAATATGTTTATATTTTATAGAAGGACTTTTATATTAAAATTGGAGCATAATAATAAAACATCTGAGACACATACAGGAATTGAATGTACAAAAACGTTGACATATAAGTATTTCGATTCTAAAAGACATTTTCTGAAAGTGGAACATTTTTCATCTTATCCTTCACACACATATATACACAAACGAACACGCACAGAAACCAGTATTACAAATGTGAGTCAGATCTAGTTTGACTTTTCAATTCGACACGTTACCTCTCTGGAGAGTTTTAAGAGTCGAGATGGAGTGGAGCCCAGGGTACAATCGACACTCCTCGGTATGACCAAGTGGCTGGTGAGGAATTGTGTCCGAACAAGTCAAGTGGAGAGGGTGAAGGGGAGGTGTCGGTACAACGGTTTCAGTCATTTTCGGGATGTCATCCTCATCCGGTGCACTTAACCTTTTTCCCTTAAGAAAAAGAGGTCGGGGGGTTAGGTGTGTGAAGAAGAGTTGATACTTTAAGCTTGTCTCCTCAATCCTTCACCTCTGAGTATTGGAAAGATCCTCGGAAAAACGTCTCAAACAATTTTCTTCGATTGGCCCCACGCGTCTGGGAGGAAGTAAGGTCGTAAGGATTCGAGAACGGTAGAGGAAGGGAAACCGTTCCCTTGGGCTTACCCTCCGGATAAAGGACTGACCCTTATAGTTTTCCCGTGAATCTTTTCCTTTATTCCCTTTCTACCTCTCATCTCATCTCTCTACTCAACTGTCAACCCTCTCTGGCCAGGAAGAAGATGACATGTCGAGAGGATGTGTATCGAAGATTCAGAAAAGGGGTGGATTATATTTTAAAGGGGGGCGGGGGATCTTCTAGTGTCGATTCTTGTTCTGAGACTTGTATGTAGTAAGATGGTGCTGAAGAAAGTAGTTTTGACTTTCCTGATACCTCACCGCCCATGTTTGTTTTTATGTTTCTTATTTATTTTCCTTTTACAATATTTCACTATGAGTTATGATATCTTCGAATAAAATCAATTACTGTCAATACTTCCACCACCTCAATACTTCACCACGACGCTTAGTATTTATACATGTCCACACTCAAGTAGAAGTCAAACTAGCATTTGATTTACTCCATAGCACTAGTTTATTTAGGAATGATGTATAAATAAAGGTTAAGTTATGACAAATTAGTATTAAATGTATTATTTTTGTCATGTCAATAATATATATTGTGATGTGCAATATTAATGCTAATTTTTATAAGGCATTAAAAATCCAAGTAAAAAAAGATAACATATTACTAAGATTTAGCTATAACTATTAATTAAAGATACGTTGAAACTAAACGACCTTACGTTTTTTGAACACAAATAAAAACTTAAGGCTATTGACCCTTTTCATTTGGCGTGGAAATACAGAGCTAGGAATAAACGGCTATCTACAAGAATTTTTATTGTTTTGCAATTTTCTTTTCATAAACGACTTTTTTCAAGAATAGAAGCATGTTGATTAAGTTATAATTTTTATATACTTTTTATATACACACCTCCTCTATAATTTTAACAGTGATAAAATATCGATAATATGATATTTTTCGATAGAAAACTGCTGACTTCATATTAAAAAATAAGAAAATATAACAAATAATATACATCGATACATTATCTTATAAGGGTGTTGAAAATATTAACATAAAAATTTCACTTGTTCTCGAGAAAACATATATTTCCAAACGTATGATTTTTCCGTAAGGCCTGTCCTGGTAGCTAGCATCATCTACGGTTTCCGTGATCCATTTGTTCTTGTTGGCGCGAAGGATACTTTGGTCGGTTGTGAAGCCGCGCCACGCCTTTCACCCTCCCGCCCAACACTCCACAAAATAAGTTTTAGACTTGCACTCAACGGGGCAAAGGGCCTTAAATATTATGAAAAAAACCACAACAGAAAATCTCATAAATATAACATGACTTAATGGGGTGTAGAGATAAACAATGAACAGCCTCGAACGTATTGAACCTTTTTATTGACACTTTGGCCCTTTCATTTCCAGCAAGAGAGGGGAAATTCAGACCTTCTCCACACTGGTAGTTCAGTGGATCAAGACGTCAATCACTGGCTGTATAGTTTACCAGTGATATGAGGTTGATGTTCTCTTTTGGGATGTGTGAATGAGGCGTGCTCTCATAAATGTTTTACCAGTACCTATCTATTAAGGCGAACGTGTGTACACAAATTCTAAACTCTTAATTCATTGATCCTACACCATTAGTGTAAAAAGGAGGCTAGCTCGGAGTGTAGTGAGAGCTAGAGAATCAAGTGATGTTATAAAGGGGTATTTTCCGATTTGACTTGTTGATAGTGGTATATCTAGGCCTATTACAGGTGTTCTTACAAATCTCTAACCTACAATCCAATTTTAAAGGGAAGAGTGTTTTTGAAACTACAAATTCATTGGTTTTCGGCCAATCTTAATAACACAAGCCTGTGAAATTGTGGTTTTTTAAAAAGACAAGAGAAGTTTTTGCTGAGTTTTATGTTATTTGGTGTGCTTATTTTGAAAATGACCTCAATTTTTTCCGTCACGTCAGGATTTTATGTAAAATCAATATCGATATTTTTGCTAAAATCCTATTTGAAAAGGAATTCTCACTAACAAATTTGCAAGTACTATCTGGCAACAGTGGTTTTTATCCATTTAAATCTATGTAAGATAATCGATTATTTGTGAGGAAAATTGATTTTTCAGCAATCGATTCATTTTTATAGGTTTAAATTGATGAAAACCACTGTTGCCAGATCGCACGAGCCGCCTCTTGTTGTGAGAAATACAAAAAGTTTTCTTGAGTTTAAACTTTTTACATCGAATTATGGTGCAGTTTCTAGAAGTAAATCACCAAATACTATTTTAATTTATTTTATTATGGTAACTTACATAAAATAGACGATTGACCAAGAGGAGCAAATATTATGTATGTGTACATGAAAGTTTGAAACAAGTTTTAAACTGAGCAAAAAACAAAAAAAAAGTTTAAAATTTAAGTACGTACTCTTTTTCCTTTGAAACTTCTTTTAGGCGTTTTTTTATTTATGTTCAATCTCAGGCCTATCTCGTGTTAACATCCAACAGTAGTCGGCGAGCGTGTTTTTGTCCCATCTTCCTTGATATTAGCGCTCCATATCTTTGATGTCTTGGTGGAACCTTTCACCCTGTTCTTCGCTGACTGATCCTAAATTTTCAGGGAAAAGTCCACATGTGAGTGAAGAAATGTAATTTTGACACTCACGGAGCAACCCAACGCTTGAAATTTGTCCAGCATATTCATAACAATTGCTTTATAGTCAGGATCCTTGTAACTACCCAGAAATTTACTGACGACATCTTTGAAGGCAACACAAGCTTCTTTTTCCTTTGTTGTAAATGCCAGTCTCAAATTATTTATCCTTCATAAGCTTGAGGATATCTGGACCAACAAAGATTCCCTCTTTCAACTTGGCATCGGATAAACCTGGAAACCTTTTGCACAGGTATTTTGGAATAGCCTTGACAAACTGCTTCATTACACCTAATTTTATATACAAAGGGGTAAAAATACTTTTTTTTTTTATCAACTAAGCTGTTCCGAATCACATTATTGGTGCGTGGTTCAAGATTTTGTCTTTTGGGCAATTCTTTTTTGACCCAATGTTGAGTTATATCACGGCTATCCCACTCACAAATGAAACATGTAAACTTTGTATATCCGCCTTGTTGACCAAGAATCATGACGATATCTTTCAAACCCCCACAAATGGTCCAACCGTGGTCGGCATATTTTATTTTGTTGAGGATGAGAGCCAGTTTTTCATAGCGTTCTTTTAAATGCACTGAGTGTCCAACTGGTACAGATTTATACTGGCTTCCATGATGGACAGCTTTAAGGCTCCTTTTCGATGACTATATAAACATCCTCCATTCATCTTTATCCTATGTGATAGTAATTTTGCTCATCAATCCAGGAGCATCAGAACCATAGACCAGGTCCTCCTCTTCATCAAAATACTTAACAAATTTCTTTTCTCGATTCCTGTACCAATAAATAATGTTACTTTGGCCAATAGGTGTTTTCTTTCAATCTGGAGCACAAAAATTCAGCTGCCTCTTTCGAAAGGCCCAGCTCTCTAGTCAGATCATTAATTTAAACCCGAGAGAAGGGATGAGGTGAATCGCCTCCAGAAGGCTTATTATATTCGGTATCGGAACCTTGGACTTCTGAATATTCCGAGTCTGAAGACTCTGAAGAAACGACTGGCAATTCATTTGGAGGCAAAGGCACTGGCACATCAGGTCCTATAGGAACGGGACGTATGGCCGATGGAATATTATCAGGATAAGAGATTAGCTTTTGATTTTTATGGTTATACCCACGAACATAGCAGGAACAAAAGTAACAATTATCAGAGTGGTTTTTCGGTTCCATCCATGTCATAGGAATTCCAAATCGTAAAACAGTCTTTTTTCCTTTGAGCCATAAGCATAGATGATTAAGACACTGCACACAAACTTTATGGGGAGCCCACGATTTGTCCTGGTCTCCGAGTTTCATGCCAAAATTCGCAAGATAAAGTTGTCTTACATAGTCTGTAATGCTCCTCATACTATTTATAATAACACTATATTCGCCACTTATGTAACAAAAGTCATCTGGCAAATTTTCACAACGTCTCGAACTCGGAGTCATGTTTCACCAAACGCACAGAGAAAAGCAACCGTTGTTTCTGTGATGAAGTTTCCACTTGTCACTGTATCAGCGCACGCATGACACTACATTTGAAAGAAAAATTGAAACCAACTTAAAATTTTCCATATCTTTTATCTTATTACGAACACGGTAAGTACACGATCTTCTGGGTTAAAGAGAGATTAACTAAGTCCCTCATGAGGACATCTCATTTATATCTTTTCTGATGACTCAAAAAAAGTCGAGAGAATTCAGTCTTAAGAAAGATAACACGTTCAGGATCAATCCAGATAAAGCTCGAGAAAATAGAAGGTAACTGTTGATTACGAACCACGGTGGCACGGTAGAATGATGGTCAGGCAGGGAGGGAAGAAATTCAACACCAATTTTTTTTATGGTAACATGTTAATAAAAATCCAAGTAAAATTGAGTTTTTCAAGAAAACTTGACGTGATAGAAATTTTTAATTATTTTTTTCTGAAATCAGCACCAAAAAATAAATAAAGCTCAGCTATCAATTCCCTTGTATTTTGTTCATCGCAGGCTTGTGTAACCATTTGCTATATTATATGACAATTTTATAAGCTATTTTCGTATGGTACATTTGACTGGGAAAAACTTTGACGTCCAGGTTCGATTGTTTTATGTGTAGACTATTAGCCACTCTGGTGGCACATAACTTTGCCGAGGGTACACCTATGGAGGTGGTCTACACGTCGTACCCGCAATGAGATGATGTGATGATAATTCTTATGAAGTTTTGGAGCTGGTGTTATTCTTAACCTAAGTTAAGTCTAACTAAACAAACTCTGGTGACTGTTGGGATTATTCCCCTAAACGTAAGTTTTCAGCCGGGAATCGAACCCGTAGACCCCTCTGTTCATAGCCAGGTTCACTGATCACTACAACACGGTGTTTTTTTATAAGTATTTATAATATATTTCAAAATTGACATCTGCATATCGTATTACCTGACGTATGAACATATAAAAGTAAATCAAGTTATATATATAGCTGTCAGCTAAGACCCTTCACATGAAAATGGTTCCATACCCCAGCAGCTTCATTTTTGAAAGGGATTTTAGGTTTTATTATCTTGTTTCAGCGCAAGGGTTCGAGCCCGACTTCCTGTTCCCCTTGGAGAACGTGACGATCGCCCAGGGCAGGGACGCCATGTTTACCTGTGTGGTCAACAACCTGGGTGGATACAGGGTGAGTGCCGACCTCGCTCCAGCCAGGGTACGTGCGCCCCAGTCTATATATATATCTCACTCTCTCTCAGGCTCTCTCTCTCTCCCCTGTCACACTCTCTCACTCTCTGTCTCACACTCTATCGCACCTCACACAACGCACCCCCGGAGCAAAACGTCTGGATTACTTTCATTTGATAAAAACAACTTAAGGTCAGATTGTCCTCTGATGATAGTTACCCAGGAACTCAATAGATGGTTCCTTTATTAACTATAATAGAATGCTGGTAAAAGAACTTTTTGAAATAATAAAAAAATGGGGTAGCGTTGATAATATTCTATTTGATTATTAATGTTATTTTATAGGTATATATATTATCTTTTAACAGTGACATTTGAAAGGTCAATGAAATTACTTATAAATATACGAACATTGCTTAGGTAACTTTCAAATCCTTCAAAACTGTTCATTTATATATAAATCAGACAGTAGAATAATAAACAAATTTGCGAATAACCTTGATACTTTTAGTAAATAATGTATCTCATTTAGTAGGTATGACGTCATTATTTACTTTTGTTAATATTATGGTAAAATATTAGCTACGTATATGTGTCAAATAAAATTTGTACTATATTTATGTACAAACACGCTTAAAAATCCAATAAATAGTCCAAACTTATACAGTAGCTAAAAGTAGATAACGTTACACTACACGATGAATTGTCTTTAATTAATTTGATCTGTTTTTAGTTTAATGTTTTCCACATATTTGGTGGTAGCCAATGGTTGAATATTCAAAATGATGGTGGGAATAATTGAAAGTTTAGTTAATACTTTTAAGGGACTGGAAGGATCTTTTAAAATAGTTTTTTTTTTCGTAAACGTATTACATTGGTGAGGATAACAATCATATTTTTGGCAAATACAATTTGTAGATCTAAAATCAACACATTTTGTTATTTTCTTGGTAACAATTTAATATTTTATTAGAAGTATAAGAATACAGCTATTTTATAAAATTATTATTTCAAAATTTGGCTCAATTTTTCTTAATTTAATTATGTTTTATTTAATTAATTTTTTTAAAACCAAACAGGTTTGACAACTAAAAATAATCTGGTGCAGTAGTGAAATATTTGATTAAATTCAGTGAAATATAAAGAACCCCATTAATAGATTTTCAGGACAATCAATATATAAACGGCAGAATGCACCTTACTGAATCTATGTATTCTTTGTCTAAAAATGCATACATTTACTCAAAATTCAAGATTTGTGAAAACAAATAGTAAACATATGGAGATAAAAGTAACATAACTGATCGCAAAAGAGTTTACAAATCAATCCCAGATTTCCCAATCCTCAGTAAAATTTACAAACATACAATGTCCAACAGCTCGGTACCTATTGGTTTTATAAAAATATATTTAAAATATTTTTTTATATTCAATACTATTACAAATTTACAAAGTTAAGTTATTTTGTATATAAAATAGTTCAGATATAAATTATCAAATTTGGAAGCTTCCTCTGATGCCAAGTACCCTCAAAATAATTTTTATCGGAAAATGAGGATTTATTTTTCATCTGTATTGTTGAACAGTGCCTAGATACGATATTTAATCAAAATCCTAAAATCTAGTTTCAAGAAAATGGATTTCTTATCTTTTCCCCCTTCAGTAAACTACCCTTAATTTTAGGTTTTAATATCTGGGATAATTCCAAAAACTCCTCGGGGAAAACCTCACAAAAACCCTAGATATAAGTTAAAACTTAACTATCGTTATTTAAAGAATTCAGAAAAATGTTATTTCAAATTTAAGATTTTATAAATGTGAATACTGATGGAAAATTATATTCAACTGAAGGACGCTGGACAAGTTATCTATAATCTTGGCACACCAACTATAACAACATTTCATAATATTTAAAATATTTCATTGACATAATAATTAGTGCATTTAAAAGAGTCAAATTGTCAAACTTTGATTAATGACATATTCAAAATTATGATACAGGTGTAGTTTAATAAAAAGATGAAAAGTATAAAACTTATTTAAAACAAAAAATTAACATCTCCAGTCAAAGTTTTGAATATAGTATATATAAATTGAAAGTTAATTTAAGTTTATTTACGGTATTAGTTGATATCAACATCCCTTTAATCCTTTTTGGTAATCCATATCATATGGAGAATTCTGGAAGATTATTATCAGACATGTTTTGGTGCTTCAATATTATATTCAACGGAAACTATAAAAACAGAAACTAAAAAATCCAGTAAGAAATGTTACAGAATAATAAGGTTGCGTTGAGAAAAATAGAAAATATAGACAATGTGTTTTCATGACTAGAAGATGTTAACTGGCAAGGTGTAGTTAAGGTGTAGTCATATATTATTTGTATTGGGGAAAAATGAAGTGCTAAAAGCGAAATAAAATATATAATTTTGATTAAGCAGAGTATAAATGTATTAGGTTGTGAAATGGTTATTTAAGATGATGTTCGTGGCACTTGAAAATGATAGATAGAGAGATAGAAAAGAAAATTAGGAGGAGAATAAGGTACTAGTCCCTAGATAACCCCTAAACCCTATATACAAAGTTCTAGTCCGAATGGTAAAATTGTCAAGGCTCTAAGCTCGAGGTGTTAAGAGAAATTAATAATATGGAGGGGAAATATGTTCATAAGTTACTTATTTCCGTATTGCTTCCTAGAGTAATAATTAATTTGTTTTTGTTTTTTAACATTTAGATAGGAATAGGGATGAAACTCTATAACCCTCGAACTATCAAATAATTCAATTCCTGTAGGATATTCAAGATTCTATAATTCGAGATTTAAAAAAAATTAATATTTTCTTATTTTATATAGATTTTGATTTGTAATTTGTTCAATGGTTTAATGTTATTTATTGGTGATTCAAACCAAAAATAATTTAGGACAAACTTAACAACGTCACTCCATATCGTTAGTTCTTAATTAACCTTGGGGTAATGGTGCTAAAAAAAATAACACGAGGACTTGCGCCGTTGCATCTTTGCAACATACTATTATGTTCTTAATACTAATCAAAAACACATAATTTAATAAATAATATTATTATTGAAGCAATATTATTAAATAAATATTTGAATGACAATTTATAAATTTTATTAAAAATGACAGATAATTAAAATAACTGTTACAAAAACATAACCTCAAAATACTTTTCTCCCTTGAGTTCCTTATAGTTGTATTTTTAGGAATAATAGTGACTTGATGTGAATAAAACCTATAGCAAACTAAAACAACGCGATAACCCTTTCATACACGTGATATAACTTGCACGCACTATTCTATATAAACATACGGCGGCAATGAACCAGACTTAAGACATCACAAATGGCGCCATAGCGTATTCACAACATGCATGCACCACCAGTTAAAACTTACGTATCTCAGAAAATAAACAATTTTGAATGTTTTAGGAGTTAATAATACGCAGCAGTAACTAATTGGGGTATACTTGGAGGGCATCCAACTTAATTAACTTTAATAAAAAAATATATAGTGATGGAAAAATGCTACAGTGCCAATCCCCGTTGGTTGAGTAAAGTTTTAACAATTAACTGATTAGTGAATGTTATAACAAAAAAAGTATTTATTTAATATTTTTATCTGCTATTTTTATATATTTTTTCATGTTCATAATTTTTTCCCAGAGTCATATTTTAATTCGAGAATCGGGATGCGTGGGTAAAATGAGGTCTCAGATTCAAGACTAGAATTCGAAAAGTTGGTTCTAAACACCTCCAGCTTTGAACCTGTAATTTTAGCGTGGTAAAACTAAATAATTGATCTATTCATAATTCTTACTATCTATATGGTCCAGACGTTTTGCCTTTACGATAGATAATGCACTAAATTAAACGAGTTATATTAAAGTTTAGTGTAATTGTTTCAATGTATCACATAACCATTGAAATAAGGACTTCTTTTAATGCTGATATTATTTTTATTGAAATTAAAAGAAATAACAATAATGATGAAAGCAGAAACGTGCATTAGAATTGTAGTGCATGCGCACATTATACAAATTAAATTATTTCAGAGCACAATTAGATTGTTACGCAGGCATGTCATATACCAACTTGAAAAAATAATAAAAAAATGTTGTAAATATTTTAAATGACATCATCATGCATGACGAATGTCAACAAAGATTTCAAACAAGATTGTCTAAAAAAAATTGGACATTTATTTGAATAGTTTTTGTGAAACAAATTAGTAGTGATATTGTTTTAGAAATATATTAATGTTCATGAATGAAGCTTGATTTTGTCTGAGTCTGTACATGATATTTCGTCTAAAAGGCGTGGTGTAATACCAAGAGTTAAATAAAAAACACCCTACAAATTGTTTTATTATTTTCACTTTTTATATATATAATTGAGATATAAATACAATGTGAAATATTTTTTAAATCTCCTTTTATAAATTACAATAATATAAAATATTTTTATCATTACAATTAGGTCTGCTTACATTAACATACTAATACTGTACACGCTTTTAAATAAAATGCTTTAGCTATAGTTTAACTGATAAATTTGGAGATTTATTTTTAATATATTCTGTTAAGATATATTTAAAATATAATTTTACAAATTTAATGAGAATTTCCAAAATAATAATACTAAAGCTCAATTAATATATATGTTCTAAGTTCAGTTTTACAACGGGAGAAGAGAGAGAGTGAAGTCACCCTTGTAGATAAAATAAACCTCTTAAGTTGATGCGGAAGGGAAAGTTAATTAGATTCAGTATTTTTGCAATTTTTAATGACAAAAAATATTTTTTGGAACAAATTAAATAAAAATTCTGCTTCAATAGAAACATTTAATTGAACTTTCTACACATAGTTATATCAACAGTTATTGAATATTTATCATGAGACTAGATGAATCTGACCAGGCATAGTTAAATAAAGATATAATGTCCTCTTTTAAGTTCTGTCATGTCTATGAAAATTATTCAAGAAATGTAGTGATTATTTTATATATAAAATTAAACTAATGGAGCAATATTTATTTATTTTGGCCAGAAATATTATCTTGTAGGAAAAAACAGCAGAAATGACTGATTTAATCTTTCTTCTCACCTTAATGAAAATACAATGGAATCAAATAGCTAATACACCACGTCTTTGCCATGCAATTCTTCAGTGGACTCCCCGCTGATCACTGGAGGAACGCTCTTCCTACCTCTCACAGGGCACAAACCAAGGACACCTGAAGCGTGCATGAAGCTTATGCCCTCTTGGTCACCACGGCATGTGCTGCACTCTAATGTCACCACACTCAAAAAAACACTCACAGAATCTTTTAGAGGAATGCGACACCTAGATTCCTAGAGGCACCAAATCTTTACCACCCCTCTACCCCCCACCACAACCCCCTCCCAACACCCTTTAGTTTGTTTTGCACCAACTCACCCCCAACGCACTCAAAAGTTATAACCATTTTGTCTTCTTGTCACAATGACTAATAACTGTCATTTTCGGTGTTGTCTCTGTTTACACTTTAAGTGGTAAAAAAATGGTAACATTTTATATTAATAGTGAAATACATGATTCGTGAGGTATCTGTGTGATTAAAGGATGTGTTTGAAAAATGTTCTATACCATAGATTTGAGTCATTGATATCTTATTAAGATTATATGGAAACAAAGTCTAATTTAAGTTCATGTTTGTTCAGTTTTTATAGCATATTATTTTTTAGTCAAAATAAATCAGACATTGTTCCAATAGATGTATTTATATTAATTTTCCACTGATATCAACAGAATTTGAATATTTGTTGGTATATTAATGGTATTTGAGCAGAAACGCCTTAAATTCAGAAAAAAATGTGTTGTTTAAATTAAGTGATAACCATGACTATAGTAGCCTGTCCTTAAGGCTTTCACTTATATAAAATTAATAGAGATCTATTTACTGAAGCAAGCTTTGATTTATTCTAACCAAAAAGTGGTTTGGCTTTAAAAACTGAAAAAATACTCACCTTAATTTGGGTTAATTTCCACCCCACCCTAAAGAACAATTCATTTAATAGATTAGCTAGCTGGGTACCTATCCAACGTAAAAGATGTTACCAATGTACTCACTTAACCGTAGATTTGATCATGGCTCTGAAGTGCCATGAAGAAAGGTGACTTGAATTTAGTTAAGTATTATGATAACTCTGTTGGTAGAGTAATTGATATCTAAGTAAAAGGTCAGGTATTGAATACCTTCCGAGTCATATTTTTCATGTATATAAATAGTAAAATATACGTATTCATTTAGAAAAGGTCCCATATATATTAAAACATGTTCTGTGATGTTTCTAAATATGTTTAGTGTATTTTTTATCTTACAATTAAATGAGTATGTAAATAATAATTATAATTTATTTATTAAAATTTAAATCAATAAAGAAACTAAATTGCATTTTGAATTGTTATACAACCACTTACAGTACCGACTATTTAGGGCAAAAATTTACGTACCAGATTAAATCAAAGATGCGATACATATGATCAGACACAAATCAGGTCGATAGATTTGATATAATTTTGGAGCAAGTTCCAATGATATAACCAAAAACACTTCAGTATGAGTTATATAGTGGTTTTATTGAACATTTAGGCTCTATTAAAAAAATATTAATTTAAGATAGTTAAGTTGAGGATATAGGGACCTTATTAAAAGACCAGTTTTTTTGCAATTTTTATAACAAAATATTTTTAAGATTCGTATCCTAGTTGGGAAATATTTTATTCTTCAAGTGAATCAGAAGCAAAGTAGGGGTAATTTTGGGTTTACTATAAGTTTGGTATTACCAAATAATAGTCAAAATTAATTTAAATTAGTGTGTATAACTATTACCATTTATATGTATAAATTGAATTACAAAACATATATAGTCGTACATTTGAGGTCACAAAGACAAATTAATAACTTAGCAAGGAAAGCTTTCCACTTTCAGAGACTAAAGCTGTACGCTCTTTATATAAAAATGTGCTTCATATAATAATAGATAATCAAGATAGTCTGTATGTAAAAATATGCTTAACTTTTTTTTAATCTAGTTATACATTTTAAGAATAACCAATTTAATAGTAGCTAAAAATAATATACAACAAACAATAAAAGATTTTCTTTATTTGAAGATTAAATAAATATACAAGAAATTTAATCTTATTAAAACCTATATTTTGTATATTTATATATTTATCTGGTAAGTGTTATACTATAACGTTTAAAATATTGTTATGGTTGTATTTATTGAAAAAGTAATTACTTGAGGTCGTTAATAGATCATTTAAATAAATAGGTAGCAAGGTATTACCCACTAAGTCAAACATAAACAATAGCCACATAATAATGAAAATACATAATAAGTAGATACTTAGTATCGATTAATATTCCTAGGAATTTAACGAAACGTTAGAAAATATTCCTGAAATATTGTGAGTTGTTAGGCAGATGTAGGCCTAGCTGCATTAAGTCAAATTAAATTTCTGTGTATTTACGAATAAAATCTTTCTTTATAATAATATTGTTTGTAGAAAATTATAATTTGTTTACACGCTACTACATTTTATAACGGTGCATACATCAAATTAACCTCAACTAATGAGATAGTTTACCCATCAATAATTAATGGTGTATTTATAAGGTTTGGTAAAGCACCAAACATAAACAAATACGTTATAAAATTGTGATATTACAGGACGATAAAACCGCCTTTAATTTTCTATGTTTGTTTTGCCTAGTATGAGCCAATAAATTAAGATATGATATAAATACTCCCTTGATAAAATATGTATCTTAATAAAAGTATTATAATATAGTCCTATAACCCAATAAGATAAACGGCTCTAGAAATTTAAGTTTAAAGCCAACTACTATTTAGACATTGATTTCCAATTGTTACTTTAATGTTAGATTATATGATAATAATAGCAGGCTGGCATTGAATTAAATTAATAAATCCAGCCACATTTTCTATTTAAAAAAAAACACGATTACCTTTTAACTAATACTATTATATTCTAAAGTATTTTGTAAAATCTAGCGAAGAGTGATGAAAATTTCACCTTGATATAGAGTATTTTTAAGGTATGGTCTAATATTGTTTAGAATTACTTATTGAATAAATATTGCACAGGCTCCAAGTGGGCTTTTAAAGTTATTAACTCACGATTGTTATTTATCTGGATGTAAGCGTGTCATTGTACAACTATATTGGTTGTTTAAAATAAGTTAAGTGTATTTTAAAATAAACTTTGAAATAGGTTTGCCTTTAAGTAAAAAGACGACATAAGTCAATCACAATTATATTAGAGTTTAAAGTTTAAACCATTAAATAGTTAATTAATAATTTGATTACTACACTAAATATTTTATCAAGAGCCCTAGCTTATTTTATTATTTAAAAAAATCGAATTCCATTTTTCAATCCAGTTTCATAAAAAGTGTTTTAGAAAGTCGTTTACATGCACCGTGATTGGTTTCCATAAAATTAAATTTGAAAATAAAACTTAAATATATTAACGAATGCGGGAACACACGGATAAAAGTTTACAAATATACAAATTGAATTATCATAAAATACGCAATTTTAATGTGATCTCGTCGACCTTTGTGGTCTTCAGTTAAAGTGAACGCCACAGTACCCAATGCTAATGGGTTAAAACCCAGCGTGGATCATTGGATTATTATTGAGCGGTAAAAATCCATAGCACAACCTCCTTAGAAGGAGAAGTAGAGCCGTCGAACAATCTCGATTGTGGCATGCAAAGAACCCTGGATGATATGTGAAAGTACCGTTACCAACAAAATTGGTAGGACCTTTAAATATCGCCCATAGAATTTATTATGTGCTGACATAATCAGTGGGCTTAATATTTTAACTGTCTCAAATAAATAAAAAAATACATCTCAATATCTAATAAAAATTATGTTAATATGTGATGATAGGTTATATTTAAATATAAATACAAATATAATCTTTAAACACATTTTTTTTTTTCATTTTAGTAAACCGTTTTTAAAGAAAAATGTTTGAAAATAAATCACTTTGATACATCTGAGATATATAAAAAAAAAAAAAGGTTTAATGAAAATATTATGTTTGACATTTGTCTTATTGTGTTTTTAAAACTGAATTAATATTCTTATAAAATTCTTACCTTCTCCATTTCAAAAGCAGAGAGAACTTTCCTTGTAAGTTGTTCTAGTCGTAATGTTCAAAGTGAAGCGAGTCTTTATTAGAAAGAATGGTGTTGGAATAAGAGGTGATGGGGAGAAGGAAGATAGGGGTGGAGAGGGGGGGAGAGATGAGAAAAGCAGTTGTAAGCGTCGTGGGAGTTGTCATTTGTTACAGTGTTTTAGAGAAACGAAAATAAATAATACAATATTACGAAAGGGAAACAAAAGAAGGTAAGATAAACTATGGGGCCCAACACAAGATCTGCTGCACGATTTTGAATCATTTATAATATATGGTAGTTAGAATAATTTTGAAAATTAAGTAGTGGTTAATGTAGATAGGACTACATAGGTGCTTGAATACTGTAAGCTTCTTATTTTAATTTATAACTTTAAAAAGTAAATACATTATGTTACTATAAATACGCATTTATTTCATGTTCACGCATATTTTACGTGTATAGCTATCGTTTATTTTTCATAATTTGGGCTATATTTTACAGTTATATGAACCATTATAACTATTTTCACGAACTTATACGCCAAGTATGATGAGAAATTAGACACCAAATAATAAAATGAAACATTTTGGAGCATAACTTTTAATATGTGAATAATAGTTTCGTTTACAACTTTCAAAAACTTTTTTTTAGCATTGCATCTCACAACCCTTTCTGGTTATATATACTTTTATTACGCTAGAGGCTTTAGGGATTAGGAAGTCCACGATTAGAGATAGTGAACACGCATTTTCTTGGAGGGAGGTTGCAAAAACATTTCGATAGAACCACCCTCATTACACCCAACCGAGATTCGAGCTTCGATATTCACATCATTGGCAGTCTAGTCTAACATTAGAGTAGCACTTTGGACCACGCGGCCACCGAAGTGGGTCGAAGCTATAGCATTTAAAAATATTACATTTATACCCAAATGATGGAGAAACACACTTAGATTTAAAAAAAACTTGATATCTGCTCTCATAATTATATTACGTTCGAAAAAATTATATGCATTAGGCCATACTAAATAATCAAATTTAAAAATCATGTTTAATGGAATGACAAAACACCTTATTTGATTATTAATTAATAATGATATATAAACTCACATTAAATAGTTTGTCAAATTTATATTGAATAAAATATTTTTTCTCGCACATTTTTTCCCTCTTAAAAAAAATATCCCTTTATATGAAAGATTTAGCAAACTCTTTTGAACACATGGTAATTTAAGTATGTATAAGCTATATAATTAAGCTTAAATAAGACATAATGACAGAGGCACCGCTATAAACGAGAGTAGAGAATGCTCAATAATCGACCTTAGATCAGAAGGTAGCTTGTCTACCTAATAAGCTAGGATATCCCGAGTTCGATTTCCAGCATGGTTGAAAATGTAACATGAATGAAATTGAGGTATTCCTTTTCAAAGTAATTAAGTAAAGAATTATCTGGTAAGGACTAAGTTTTGTGGCTTCTATATTTAAGGTAGTTTAGAAGTCATGGAATGAAAATGTAATCAGTATGTTCAGAAAGCACAAGTTAAATACTCGATTAAAAATTTTCATAAAAGTTTGAAAGACTTTATTCATAACTTCATCGGCGCAACCTTTTAGTATCAATAAAATGCCAAGAAAAGTTTAATCGTTTTTACAATTCAGATTTAAAATTTTTATTACTCTTAGAAGTGCTAACATGTAACGACCAGAAAATTTTACTATGTATGATACAAAATTCTATCTTAATATTGTTTAAGTTTTTTAGTAGATATAACCCGCTTTGATGGATGAATGGTCTAAGACGTGGTCTCTCAAACACAAACTTGGGGCGTGGTGCGGGCAACAATCTATACAAATTTGTTTGCTTAAGCAATTATATTCTACACTTTCTATACCCATGTGGACTATGCACATTTTAATAAATTTAGTAAGTAATGGACGAAGAAAATATAAATTACAGAAAAATGTAACCGCATTCAAGTTAAGATGATGTAAGGAGCCATCTAAGAAATCTACCCTTTGTATATCTGGCTGGAATTCAAACTCTGTCCTCCTGACAACAACAAACTATACCATAATACCCTGACTTTTAATCAAGGTGCCAACCAATGCAGTTCTCAACTATCTAATTGGTGTCATGTATTAAAAATCATATATTTATGTTTAACAACTTATATTCTGCCAGATGTTTATGTGGGCTAGTGAAATACTCAAAGCGGTACTTATTAAATTCTGTAAATAAAATTTCACACGATCAAGTATTTAAAAATCACACACTTTGGTGAGAGTATGTTATAACGCGCTTCTCTCAAAGTGGATCAGATTGCCGATAACGGGGGGATTGAGGTTCGAATCTCAGTAAGGTGTACTGAGGCTGTTTTTTCCTAAATTGGTTTTCCCTCTCTTTCAACACTAATGTGGGTACCCTTATTCTAAATTCAACCTGCCTAACACATTAGCGTGATCAGCATAGTAAGCGTATAATCCAAACTGGTTAATAAAAAATAATGGCTACACTTATTTTGATCTAAAGGTGTTGCCTTAATATTAACCCTCACAGATTTACCCTCTCTTGGCAGAATTCAAAGAGGGCACTTCCTCATTGATTCCCCTTCCACGATGAAGACAATCCCAAGTACTCCTGAACACTGAATATTAATTGCAAAGAGCTAATATAAGCAAGATAAACTTATAAACTTAAGTACATTACAAGGAGCCTATATAGGGGCCCTTCATTTAGGACTTGACTCATTTTTCATCATTTCACGAAATGATGGTGTTCTATAAGAATATTTCGTTGTATTCCAATTTTTTCTCAAGGTGCACACATTTTGTGTTCTGGAGTTCTGGAGTGCTGACATGAAAATATAGTAAAGAAAAATTATAGTCAATTTTTTTTCCAGGCAATGGATGTACTTTATTTTCATCGCTAGCAAGAAAAAGATAAAAGGAAAAGCATATAAAACTAATCTGTTTGACAGGTTTGATATAATAAATCTATGGTAGCCTGTACATGTAGTTCCATTCAGTCTTTAGAAAACCATGTGTTTGGGGTCCAGATAAAAAAATGTAGAAAAAAAAATATTCGCAGTACTTCCTTTAGAATCCACATTTCATTGGATATGTTTTAAAAGAAGAAACTTAAAAGAATAATAAAATATTAACTATTTTATGTTTTCTTTTTAAATTATTCATGTAAATTTATATAATTTTGATTTACAACTGGTGGATGTGATGTCAATTATAAATAATAATAACTGATGATTTCCACACGTCCATCACAGATTTTGCCTTAAACTATTGACAGAAATAATGACCGTGAGACCGGGATGATCCATAGAGAGCTCAATAGTAGAACATTGGCGCACACAATCAAAAGTTCCATGTTCGATTCCCGTGTCTAGGAATCATTTTTCAATCCATTCGAAATACTTTACCTTGTTTGATGTTTGTATAAAATTTTATATATGTTGATAGCTCATCTACTAACAGGCATAAAGGCCCTAGGCCTTTCCCCATATTGGTAAAACCATATTGTTGCGTTATTTGGTGTTTTGTCAGTTTTACAGTTGAGTTAACTTGTAATTAATGTACTGGCATAAATCAGTTATCTTAGAAAGAGCTCATTTAATACCTTCATAAAAAATCTTAATTAGTAATTATTTTATAAATCAGGCTGTGTGGCGAATTTATGCATTGGCAACGTTACAACTTAATTTAAATAAGTTGGTTCATGAATAGTTTCACATTACATTAATAACTTGATTTCACACTCTGACATCATGGTAGTGGCGTTATATTTGTCGTGGTGACCAGGTCACAAGTTTTTCCGTTACCTTAGGGCCTAGAGTATTATCATTTATGCGTCATAATGTTACGAACGCAATTATAAAATTATTTCTCCTTGTATTGGAAGTAGATGTACTCTTCCTTGATAATTAGTATGTATCAGTTGATGGATAGGGATATGTAAATTAATACACATTTTTATGGGTAGCTGAATATTGAATGTATATTGTTAAATTTGGATGACACCCTTTCCTAGGTGGTTCCAGCGATACAAATAGGGTTAGTGATGTGTGTGTGTGTGTGTGTGGTGTAATGTTTGAAGTCTAGTGCCTGTGTGTAACCTCCCCCGAAAGCCGACTCCCTAGCCCTTGTGATTCCGGAGATATGTATAGGGTTGCTAGGGGGATGATGGTAGGTTTATTGCTTTAGACAAAGCGGTTTGAATAATTTTAATTAGCCTATATGTTAACCGAATATCAGAACTATGGCCATGCGAAATTTTAGATCATTCGGTGTTGTAGATTAGGAGTGAAGGGAGAAATTAGATTTGTAGCACATGATACAATGGCAGTGAGACTACTTTATAGTAGGGTAATATATATTTATAGAGATTACCTTTGTTCACGTGGCTTAAGATATCACTTTTGCAAATGGATTAGTGTGTAAAAAAAGAATTTCCCTAGATACTTGATTGATTGCTTATCATTTTTTGTCAGCCCCGCGTACTACTATCTGTTCAGGTTATACACATAAGTAATAATTAAGCTAATGATTCTTAGGATTGGAAGTTTATATTTATAGGTAATGTACCGGCATTTGCTTGGAGGGAGAGTGGATAAGCAATCTGTAATTTTGTAAAAATTCACTCTTACTACACCCGACTAAGATTTGAACCTCGATATCCCCGTGATTGGTGAGATTAGCGAGTTAGACCATGCTGCCGCCGAAGTACGTGATTGCTTATAATTGTATATTCAAATTATTTTATATAAACTATAAAAAATTCCCTTTTTAGTGGTCATCATATCCCTTTCAATATGATGACCGCTAAAAAGGGAATTTTTAATAGTTTATATAAAATAATTTGAATATACAATTATAAGCAATCACGTACTTCGACGGCAGCATGGTCTAACTCGCTAATCTCACCAATCACGGGGATATCGAGGTTCAAATCTTAGTCGGGTGTAGTAAGAGTGAATTTTTACAAAATTACAGATTGCTTATCCACTCTCCCTCCAAGCAAATGCCGGTACATTATATATATGATTATAATGTAATAAACATATATATATCTTAAATCAAATTGGTCAAATAAATTTAATAAAATCAAATTAAAATAAATAGAAATATAGTTAAAGTGAAACTATTAAAAATTTAATTTAAAAATCTGTTTTATTTTTGGTGCAATGAACAAATAATGTTTGGTTTATCAAGTTTATTACATTATAATCAAGAAAGAGACACATTTTTTTATACAAATTTTCTGTACTTTTTTGTGGGTTTGCTAACCTCTCAACTACACAAGTCTAAGTTAATTTCTTTTATCCATTGATTTAACTTTTTATTTGAAGTAAAACACTTAATAATTCTTGTATTTGAGATTTTTTTTTTAATGAATCTCAGATCTCTCTATTACCCTCAGACTGAAAGGATTCGAGGAATATAGGTTTTGAGCATCCTATTTCCAAATAATAATAATAATAATAATAATAATAATAATAATAATAATAATAATAAAATTCCAGAAGTTAAATTTAGTTTTAATTTAATATACATTTTTATCTCAATTGTTTTTAATAGTAATTTTCACGTTTAATTTGAGAAGAACTTTAAATAAAGGCCTCATGAATTCCTACTTTGCTCATGACAAATATTCAGAGGCTATTTTATTGTTGTTCTTATAATATTAAATTAAACGAATATGCGCAAACAATCTTCTTTATCTATTTTAGATGAAAAATATTTTGTTAAAAAAATTCTTCAAGAAAATTCATAAGGCCCACATTTATAAAAACTTGAATATATATCAAACACGCGTCTCCTTCAATCTCACCTAAACAATGCACAATTTTTACTTATATATTTTAAATGTACAACTTTATCGAAACAAGAAACTTCATATTAAAACTAAGAAAACCAATTTTGTATTTTTGCCAAAATGTTAATTAAGTTTCAATAAAGCATGTTCACGAAGCTACGAATTCTAATTTTTGGTCAGTTTCTTTGCATTCATTAGTAACCTAATACTTGATGGTTTACGAATTATTCATCCTGAAGAGATAGATCCCCACCCCCTCCCGCTATATCCCCGTCGCTTACAAGCATCAAGACAACAATGCTCCTCTAACGTGGGTTTGCCTGCCCCTAAGTGCGATGTCACTAATGAATTGTGTCAGGGGGGAATTCCCCGATCCATTGTTGGTGATCTCCTTGACGTGACAACAATGCGTGCCTGGCATCGCGGGCTGACAGGCCGTCGCGACGCGAGTTGGGTTCTTATTACCATCCTCAACGGGGAGGGTGGCAGGGGAATACTAGCACTGCTGCCAACTGCCTCGGATTACAACTCTTCTTCGGAACAATACCTAAAATATTTTATACGAAACTTTATAAGGTTATTGTTGTGATTTTTTTTTTTTGAAAAATTTGTTCCTTTGTTGTGAGTATGATAGAAGCTGATCCCCTGTTGTTATACAGGACTCTCACCTTGGGGCTTAGAATTTGATTAACCAACATTAATAATATTTTACAATGCATTTTATTATACTTATTTTAAGGCTATCGATACTATATACAAAGTGACAGAAGACAATCCTACTTGACGTATATATACATACACACTCTACCTTTATACCCCTTGGTTATACGATTATGCTTTAATAATGGTTAAATTTACATGAAGTGTACCCGCATTTGTGCGGAGAGTGTGGGAAACTATTTATTATAAATAACCCTCACCACACCTTACCGGGATCAAACAACAATCTCCCCATAATCGATGTGTTACTATATTACGAGAATAATGCCTTATACCATGTGGACACCGAAGTGGGTGGTAATATAATTAAAGTTATCACTTTTATAACTGTCAAATACGGCCCTTTATACCACAATTCTATTGTTTATTACCTTTTAACGCTTGTTTCAATTTAATGTTCTATTTAAAAATCTATTACAATAAACTAATTTAGTAGTTTTAGTATTTTGTATAACTTCCTCTGGTCTAGTGGTCAACCTGGCTACATATTCAGAGCACCTGGGTTCTATTCCCTGAGCTTACGGCTCTTTCTGTGAAGCAGTGGGTCTGGAAAGGGGTCAACTCAGCCCCTGAGAATAAATGAGGAGCTACTTGAACAAAGAAGTACAGCTCTTGTCAATAAAACTGAGATTAATGGCTGGAAGGTTCGTTGTGCTGATTAAATTACAACCTCTCTCCGCAAATGTTGGCACTTTCTTTGATAATATGTGGTGGCCTCTTGGTTGGTATTGATAGCTTGCTCGAAGACTAGAGTTTAGTAGTTGTACTATACACAGCCCCACTCAAATTTGTAAATTATACATCCATGCAATAAGAATTTAGTTCAAACTTCAGTTTAACGTTGCTCTACAAACTACCCGCACCAATTAATGATACACTAGAATAATTATGTTTTTTAAAGTAAATTATATTTCTCATTTAACAAATACTAAACATTCGTGTTGTCCATAAAGGATATCTTTATCACTCAAACCCTGATAAACAACATTATTTCTCTAATTTTTACCTCTTCTCCAAGTAAATAATGAGTCGTAAGGTTTAAAGCTACACATCTGATATCAATTTTATTTCAACCCACTTCACTGGCCGGATGTATTTAATGCGTCACTCTAATGTTAGATTGTCCTTCTTATGATGGAGAGATCGGGGTTATAATCCCTGTCGTGTCAAATCCAGTTGGTTTTTCCCAAATTATCTTCCACTATCCTTCCACGCGAATGCGAGTAGGTTATCTCAAAAAAATCTTCTTTCCTAATCTCTGCCTCTATAGAATAATTATCATAAATATGTATAACGTGAACAGGTAGTAAGACGTGGTGATAAAACAAAATTAGTGTTATTTATAAGCATTGATGATTTTATCAAAAGAGATCTCTGTATATCAAATGACTTGACGTATGAATACGTTAACTTAATATCTGGTAACTCTTTATAGTTGTCATATCTTCTGTACAGTAGGCCTACATTCATAAGAAAACTAGGGAATAAATATAATGATGTGCATTATTGCCATATTATAAATGTAAACGTTTAATAAACGTACTTGACTAAAACCTTTTTAATTTAATACATATATATTTTAAGTTTTATTAACTTATTTCACAAGTTAAAGCTAAAATCAGTCTGAAATTTAAGTCTTTACTTAGGATAAAATGGTCAATATCCGTCTTAGAAACAAAATAACTTCAAAACATTGTTTAAATTGAATGGGGCATTTAACATGAATTTTATAAATACACTAAATATATTAACAAACGAACCACAAATTAATTTGACTTACAGTACGCGTTAGAACACACACACAGCCTAACGACTTAATGAATTCTAATTGCATGGAAATACAAATACTTTACACAATTATAGTGACAGCAAACAGAATTTTATTTATTGCAAACATTGTCTAAAAAAGATTAATGTCAACCTATTTGGAAATAATTATTGATTATATAGTATTACTAGGAAAATAATTATTATTTCCAAAACGGTTGACATTAGTCACGTTCAGTCAATGATTGTAAAAAATAACCTTCTTCTAGCTGTCACCATCTCTCTTACTGTAGATGAGGTATACTTTGTTTGTACCAACTGAAGTGAAAATACCGCTTCGATAGCGGCGTGGTTTAACGTGACACTCTCGAGATGAACTAAACTTCTGAAGACGGGGAGATCCGGGTTCGATCCTAGTCGGATGCACTGAGGGTGGATTTCTTAAACGATTGTACACTCTCCTTCCACGCAAATGCGGCTGAACTTCCTCTCGATCGAAACATTTCTAATCCCTAAACCATTAGGGTAGCTAGTATATAGGCGTATAGCCCAAACAGTTCTAAAAAAATGCAGTTAAACTAGAATTTATTAGACTTGTGGTGGTCGATTGTTCTAACCACTTACCGAACAGGTCAAAAGATTCGAGGGGCTTGGGTTAGTGTCATTTTGGAAAACCTTTTTCATTAAAAGAAGTAATTTATTTTATTTATCAATGTTTGCTAACATAATCTTTAATATATCCATAAAAAAAAAAAACAGTGTAGTTACTAAGTTACATTATGCTTAGTTTTTTATTAGAACTCTTAAGAGCTAGGAACATTTTTCTGAGCGAGAGCGGAAAAGTCATCCAATTTTGCCGGGGAGGATATAATCCCGTTCCTTCCAGGGCTCTCTTACAGGGCTCTCTAACAGGGCTCTCTTATAGGGCTCTCTTACAGGGCTCTCTTACAGGGCTCTCTTACAGGTCTCTCTTACAGGACTCTCTTACAAGGCTCTCTTCCAGGGCTCTCTTACAGGGCTATCTTCCCGGGCTCTCTTCCAGGGCTCTCTTACAGGGCTATCTTCCCGGGCTCTCTTCCAGGGTTCTCTTACAGGGCTATCTTCCCGGGCTCTCTTCCAGGGCTCTCTTCCAGGGCTCTCTTACAGGGCTCTCTTACAGGGCTCTCTTACATGCCACAATTGACATGGGACTGATTGCTTTACTTCCCCTCCGAAGGAAATTGTGCTACGGTATCTTTTATAACTCAAGAACAAATCGGTTGATACCGACTGGGTTTAAACCACTCATCTTAAAGTGACGTTTATGCCATTGTGCCTCTTAAGGTGGGAGCCTCAATCAAACTGTCCCTTTTGACGGTCCCCCCCCTTTATCCTTCTCTGGATGAACCAGAACCAAGGTCAAGATTTCAGAGGGACTTAGAGGAACAACCCTCCAACGACCTAAGTCAGAGAAAATGTTATAATATAATGCCTCTAGACGCTATCTGGAGCTATATTTTATTATGGATTACATACATAAGTGCTTTATTATATTTATAATTAATTAAATAAAAGCAAACCTTGTGGTGGCAAATCCCGGGGAGTGAGGTTTAAGAGGTGGTCGCGTCCTAAAAATAAATTTTGTCTCATCTATATTTATTTTACTACCATCTTAAATTTTCGAATATGATAAGATTTAAAAGAAATTAAAATAATTTATAAATCCCAAGGAGTCTGATTAAAGTTTAAAAAAATCAGGTAAGAACGGTTATAACTATATTTTAGGGGTACCAAAATTTCAAAAGAAACATGAGGGAAGACCACTCAAAATAGATTCAAGAGTAGTATGATTTTATAAAAAAATTCAAGGATCATTCTAATAGCCTAAATACACCCAATTTTCAAACGTTTGCTGGGGGAGTAACCCCAAAACTCTTTAGGCTGGTTTACGGAGGACAAGTGCCTCAAAACCCCTCTTTGGTTAGTTGCCAACCCCCTAGAAATAAAAGGATCTGTTGCCACTGACACAAAACGGATAAGTCTACAGATGATTTCATCTTTCTCTAATAAAGTTATAGATTAAAAAAATTGCGCTTGCTTCATATTAAAAAATTGTACACTTTTCAAATAAAGGTATCTCCAACGTGACAAAATATACTAACTGTCAAATGTTTGGGTTTGATAACTGTTCCCAAATAACTTTATCCCGCCCCACCCTTTTATCATGATCTATTTGGCGACTCTTTTATGACGTGTTATTGCAACTACCATTCGAATAGTTTCAAGTTGAAAGTTTTTGTTGTTTCCTATTCGTAAATATTTACGCACCCTCACTGTTAGACATTTACTAATACTTCCTTTTTACTTTGTTAATATTTGGTCTTAATCTACCCAACTTTGTTGCCTAAATAATGAATAAAATCACAAACTTTTTTTTTAATGTGCTTAAACACTAGAATTTTCTTGTTTTGCAGTGGCGGCTCGTCACTTTAGAAGCTGGAGGGCGCAGCCTGTTTAATTCATAAATTATTTCTAAATAATATATTTAAAAGAAGACACAAATTTCGGAATATGTTTTGCTAAATATTCATTTAGTTAAACTCCAAAATTAATATCACAAACAACATGGAAAGATAAAAAAAAAATTAACTTCCCCTAAAGGACGTAGATGTGTTGTAGAAACTCTGCAGCTGTGTAATGTGCATAAATATATAGGTATGTATGTTTTCACTTTGTTCCATACAAAATTCAGGACATGGCCTACCTAATGAATTCAATTCTCTTTTTTGATCAAGAGTTAATCTTGCAATATTCGTTGTCTTAAGCGCCTGAATTGAAATATTCATATTAAGCCTAGTTACAAAAAATATTAAAACATATAACTCAAATAAACATTATCCTGAAATAACCCTACATAATATTATAAACGCATACGCCACACATATCCTCAAGATGTAGGAGCACGCAGGATGACTGACAACAACTATTGCTGGTTCACGCTATACACATTTCACAAGCTTTCAACCTTAGGGCGCGTGAGGGAGTGCGCCTTCAAAAGAAGAATATAAGCAATACTAGCTAGCTAGCTAGCTATAGCAGGAGGGGGACAATGGGTTAAGGGGAGGGAAGGTTTGGTTTCACTATGTCAGGCGCTGACCGTCGAGCGCCCGATTGCATGCCATTTGAAGAAAAGAGGGGAAGGGGTGGGAAGGTTTGGTTTCACATTATCAGGCGCTGACCACCGCGTGCCCTACCGCATTTAATTTTAAAAACATTGCCTGCTATTACTTAAACCAAAAACATATTTTTCTTGAAACTGTTATGGAAAGATAAAATTGTCGTGAGAGTGCGAATAATAACTTTAAAAGAAACTGGGAATTCGTGGGGTTGGGGGGCGCGCGCCTCCGCGCCTTAGGGACGAGCCGCCCCTGTTGTTTTGTTTAAACCTTAAATATATATTCATTTTTTATTGTCAACTTTCGTGAGAAGGGGGTCTTGCATCCCCAAAACATCCCCTGGCTACGTCCTTACCCTGGACACTTACCCCCAGGAATGATATTTTTTAATAAAAATGAATGATTGTATTTTCTAAATTAAACACCTATTGCAAGAAAGAGAATGCCCACAATTGGAGGGCAAGTGGGCATGTAAGTAATCATCCCTCTTCTGTTTTGTGTTTGGTTTAGTAAACGGTATTTCAATGGCGGTTTACACTCTCCTCCAATGATAAATGGGCTTAGCCTGTGTTTTTCGTCCTTGACGAAACACAAAAAGAGAAGGCAAACCCCCCCCCCCCCGCTCCTATTTCTTTCCTCCCGCCCTCCTAACCACCACGGAGCTCTCCCGCGAGCCTCAAGGGCGAGTTCGGCGGAGTGATAAATAGCACCGCGGAGTCTCTAATGACATGTGCGATTGTTTGAGACAATACAAGAATGGGGAGAGGGGGACGTGTGCAGACTAGCGTGGTGGGGGATCTCCAAGGGGTTATAACCCGCCCCACTCAAGGAATTAACTTGGGATTAGTAGGTTATACTGCTCCTCAGTTCTGGAAGGAAATAGGAAGCAGGATTAGACAGTTACGCTTGGTTTCCCATGAGCGACAAGACAAGCTTGTTTTAGAAGTGCTACAAAGTATATTATATTATTTAACTGAAGGAAGAGAAAGGAGACCATGAGCTGTTGCCAGAGTGTTTGTGTTTTGTTTGTTCCCGCGTCTTGCTACGCATCTGGGATATCAGAATTTAACTAAACTAATGAGGTAAGGATGAGGAAGGTAGAACCTAAGAGGCTATATATACACATGTGCATTTAGGGGAATTGGGAAATATTTTAGAAAACCCCGTAACGTTCGATACATCCAGATGGGATTCGAACTCCTAACTCCCCACCATCAACAAACCATACTAGATGTTCTTGACGTCTTGTATGTGTACTCACTAGTATTGGCGTTGTTTCCATGTTCTTTGGCGAGGTTTAATCCCCTCACTTTGTTATAATACCCGTTTAGGATGTACACATATAAAGATAGGAGGTTAGGAATGACGAAAGTAAAATTAATAGGTAATGTACAAACATTTACATATGAGTGAAGGGGTTGTGGAGAACCATTATATGATTAAACATTCTTTGTACACTGGGCTCGATTTCAAACCCCAACCCTTCCATCGGCGACAAATCTCGACAATGCGAGCTTGAAATTGAGACCCCGTGCCCACCAATACGGATGTTTTTTCTATTTATATGGTGAGAAAATACGATGAATAAGTGATTTGAGTAGTTATTATTTCATATGCTAATAACGCGGAAGTCAGTGATCGAATCCCGGTCAGATCTAATGAGGGTGATTTTTCTTTACTGGTTCTTCCACGCCAATTCAGGTGGACTACCTTATAATGCTTCCTTCTTCATCTGTACCACATTAAAGTAGCTATCATATTTTCGTATAGCCTGAACATGCAGTAAGAAGTGGTGATAGAATTATATATATATACTCGCTTTGCTCGTTGTGGGCTCCCCCCCCCTTCAAACCCCAGTGAGTGTAAGCTAATGTAATTCCAGCGTCTTTTTGAACTTTGAACGTTAATTTATTTTAACAATTTTATGATTTTAGCTGTCCCATAAGTGTGTCAGGAAATTTAAAAATGTGTGAAAAATGTGCAAAATTGACCTAAAATAAGAAAATCTAGCTATGATGCAATCCTTTTATTGATAGGTTTAGCCACAAGAGGCCTCCAAAGAAGGGTCTGCACCTACTTTAAAGTTGCTCCACCATTTAGAATTTTTTTTTGTGGCTAAAAAATTAACATTTTTAACTTTTTAGAAATTGTGCGTCGGTTACAGGCTAGAAGCTATAATAGGGATTACTTCACAAGAAACGGATCATACTATTCACTTTCTTGAACATAGTTCATAATCTCCGTTGCGTTAAGTATTTAGTTCATATTCTGTAAGAGATAGACTCCAATGTGACAGATTGATGTGTACATGTAGTCCCAATCCATAAGTTCTTATTTCGTAATAAGAGTTTATTGAAGTTGGATCAGAATTACTATTTGACCATGGCTAATAATTAGAGATAATCATTTAGTAGAGTCGGGCTGGATAATTAGGTGGAACAAATTCCCACAAAAATGATTTCTGCTTTAAACTGAAAGTCAGATACACACATCTAACAAATTAAAAATAAACACAAATGATATTGTGCAAAAAGAAGATATTTGGGTCTTATTATATGATATATTATATTGGGGTTTATATGATATGAAAGAGTCATCTTCAAACTAAAGATTTATTGGAAATCATCGACGCCAGAAACATCGAGGTGATAAAATCCATTAACTCTTGAATCCTATGCCTACTCATGCTGTCAAAGTACACATTTAATGTTGACGTGTATATGTAGATTCACTTAAAACTAAAATGATTTGTAAATGTAGACATATCAAGAGCCTATTCCTTAAACTAGCTTAAGAGTGCTATCTGGGAGCGTAAAATCCTTCATTTTCAAAGAAAAGGGTTTGTTTTTTGGTCATTTTACTACAAAAAGCGAGAGGTGGAAAAAATTAGCAGTCATTTCTGTGCGTACTTTACAGTTTCGAGAGATCATTATTAAAGCATGCAACTCTAAGAGTGATCTGTGGGCAGTAAATGTAAATGCCAGTTCATTACTATCATTGATTTTCTTGCTGCAGAAGCAAGGTACTATTAAGTATGTAGTATTAATCTTAGAAAAGGAGATCTCATTCCTTTTAGGTAAGGACATAAAGAGACACAAACTACTATACATTAATCCATCGTCCTATTGACGCAGCTAGCCACGAAGCTTTTGTAAAAACATGCGAGTGATTACAAGAAAACAGTGACAAGCCAACAGCAGGCCATGACCTAATGGAAAGGATGCGTGGTTTTGTACAAGAGGGAACCGAGCCTTACAATACTCGTTACTTATAGAAAAAAACTGCAAGAGTGGTTTTGGAACATCACGATTCATGCAAAGAAGGAAGACCTAATAAGATGATTTTGCTTTACCAAAGACAGACAAGACTAGAAGATCTTACCTAATGAAGATGATGGTGGAACATTAGTTCACAAATTACTGTGGTCTAAAAATCTGAAACATTTGGTTGATATGATAAGACAGCACGAATTGTATGTTCAAAAGCAGTACGTAAAAGTTACTATAGTAATTAATGGCTATCTGACAGCTAGTGCAAATGATATGGACCACAAATTATGAGTGAAGCAGTCTTCAGTTACTGTAATTTTTTATGTAAGCTCATTGGTGATTATCAAGAAAGAAAGGTTTCTTTCAAATAGCAAAAACAAACAACGCTTTATCAATATGCTTGAAAATTACTTTAAACATATAGGGCATTCTGTTATTCAAGCAAAATCCGATGCAAACACGTTAATTGTGAAAGCAGCTTTAAACATTGTAGAGGAACAATATGTCACTTTAATTGCAGATGATACTGATATATTAATCTTATCTTATCATTTTTGTAAAAACATTTCAATTCAGACGGCCACACATAGCGATAACGTGCATGATATTCAAGCCATACAGGAATCAAGAAGGTAAGAAGGTTGCATAACTCTACTTTTCACTCACGTGTTTACAGGTTGTGACACCACTATTGATTTATTTAGCAGAAGTAAGTCTTCTGCGTATTGACATATTATCAAATCGTAAACGATATGTAATCTGGTTTCCATATTTTGATCGGAAGAAAATGTGAGTATATAAGAATTGGTAGACATCTGTCGCAAAGTTCTAGTATCATTGTATGGTGGAAATAGTAACACGTCGCGTAGCATGAATATGCCACGTTATGACAATTACACGAAGAAAATAGCTTCTACATAGAAGGAATTGGACATTTCCTGTTTGCCTCCAACAGAAAATTCAGAGAAATTTCATATTACGAGTGTATTTGAAGTTTATCATTTTGAAAAATGTTGACATGACTGCTCTTGAGCCTATGCTGTGGGGATGGCAGGAGGTAAATGAAGAATTTCAGCCAGCTATGACAGGCATGAAACCTGCACCACATAGACCGTTGAGTGTGATAAATTGTACCTGCGAGATTACAGTTGATGAACCATGTTGTAATATTAAATATACGTTCCACCGATATAAACTCCCATATACGTTACTATAGAAGTTCTATTGTGGGAAAGATTCCATGAATTTCTGAAAAAAAAAGAGAGAATGAAGGGGTTATTTAGTGTTACATATAATGTTTATGTAGGAATGACATATTTACCGATTTTTAAAAATTTAATTTTAGTTAAAAATAGTTGGAGATACATAATATTATTTAAACGTTATTTAGTGCTTGTGTGGTAATTCTTCCATACTGTTTCTTTGCAATCAGATCTACACATTGATATGTCTTAATACACAAAAAGTCAATAAATCTTTTGTGGTAGTTAGTCCCACGCTTAGGTGCTTTATTGCTTATTTCTACTCTACTAATTGTTTAGCAAAGTTATGAATATCAAAATACACATCAAAATAAAATCATCAATAACATTAATTTAAAACATCTCTTAACCTTTCCTAAACGTTTCTTATTTTCATTGACTTATGTTTAGAAACTATTTTCGTATAACTTCCCTAAATAAATAAAATTTATTCGAATTAAAAACCTTTTATCAATCAAACATTAAAATTACTATTGTTGCTACAAAATGTATTAAAACTTTTTTCTACTAATGAATATTAATAATTGAAAACATATTTGACTTATCATAGGGACGACCTAGACGCAAATGGAAGGATTACATTAAAATGGACCTGAAAGAAATAGGGTGTTATGAGGAGGACTGAATAGAACTAATTCAAGATAGGGATACGGTGTATTAGCAGTAACTGGATTATAGGTATCGGGTGTGCTGATGTAGATTAGATAAAACTTGTTCAAGATAGAGATAGGATGGGGTAAGGTAAACTGGTTAGAATTAATTCAAGATAGGGCTATGATATATCGAGGAGGGACTGGATAGAATTGATTAAAGATAGGGAAAGGGTGTGGTGAGGTAAACTGGATAGAAATTGTTCAAGATAAGGGATATGATATGGTGAGGTGAACTAGATAGAACTTGTTTACAATAGGGATAGGATGTGGTGAGGTAGACTGGTTATAACTCGTTCAAAATAGGGATAGGATATAGTGAGTTAGACTGGTTATAACTTGTTCAAAATATGGATAGGATGTGGGGCGGTAGACTGGATAGAACATGTTCAAAATAGGGATAGGATTTGGTGAGGTAGACTGCATAAATCTTGTTCAAAATAGGGATAGTGTGTGATTAGGTAGATTAGGTAGAATTTGTTCAAAATAAATTTGGTAACTTACTTTTTAAGTGCAGCAATAAGCTTTTGAGTTAAAAATGTCAGTTAATAAGTACTACTTGAATAAAGACACAGAGTATGTGCCCAGAGTAAATATATTTTAAATACTCTTTAAAAATTTTAACCTGTTGCTTTAGTAGTTGAAGTGTCTGCCATTAGTTAAAGTGCTGCGAATTACAGTAATCATCTGTATCAAATATTTGTTATTGTTTATCGTGTCACTATAAAAAATATGTTTAGCAGTTGAAAACTCAAACTTAATCTTTGTACAGTCTTAACAACTTTCAGTGACCTAGAACATATTTTAAAATGACTAAAAATTGCGAAATTCCTTATATTTTTCTATTTTCGACCAACAGTTTGGATTGATTAGCTGGATTCTAAAAAATGTTGAAATTTTTCTCTTAAATTAGTACTAAACGTTAAAAGAATTATCTGGAATTATCTGCCATTATATGTTACCAAAAATATTTCCTATTTTGGTAACTGCCATGAGTTTGCCTCTTGTCGGATTCGTGGGGACTTTTTATTGTTGTCATTGTTGAAACTTTTAAGAACATTTTAGTGTAGAAAGTCTATTTGTATGTTTCGATCTCAAGATTGAATTTTGTCTTGTTTCCTAGAATTTTAGGACTGAGGTAATATAAAACATCATCAGGACATTGTTTTTAAAACTGGAATATACCGTCATCTCAAAATTGACAAAGCAAAATATTAATAATATTATTACTAAACCGTAAAGTATCAATACAATAGAAGGTTGTTTGTTTAAAGTCTGACTCCTAGCGATTTGTGAATGTTGGTTGTAACATCACAAAATGTGTGTTGCATAACACAACTCGTGCAACAGAACATAATTCGTGTCTAATACTACTACAACGGCCCATAGTTATAGCTATGTTCATTAAACTCAACTCGTTCCAGAGCCTTTGGATTTCTGTGCACATTCCCACAAGCCATTGTTTTAGAGAAGTGGAAAAAAAATTATATCAAAATATTTTGTTATTTCTTTATTTTGTGACTAGGAAAGATGATTACACTTATTTTACTACGATTTAAGTATTTTGTTTATAGCTACCCTGATATCGTGACTTAGGAGCCCATATATGCTACTATGGATAACACTTAGCTTAGGTAGACACAACAGCTCAAACCAGGCATCGCGTCGTATCTTGCTGTGTTATTATTATTATTAGCACCACGTATTACTACCAATTCGGGTTGTACGCACTTACGCTAATGTGTAATGGTAGGGTGATTGTGAGATGAAATGAAGGACCTACAGTTTAACGTGGGATCCGAACCACGGTGGAGGCCTGGCATTCCCCACATTCACAAGTTGTGATTAATACACATCTTGTCAGAGGTGAAGGAAGGGTTTGGAAATCAGATAAATCTGTGCCGAGACCGAGGATTGAACCCCGGCCGCTAGCATAGAAGTCCGACACCTTACCCCTAGACCGCCAGGTCACCTGGTATCTTGCTGTAATTCTTTGTTTTATACTTTATAATTATTATTATTAGCACTGCGTCTTACTACCCGTTCAGGTTATACGCACTTACGCTAATGTGTAGTGGTAGGGTGATTGTGAGAAATGAAGGACCTACAGTTTAACGTGGAATCCGAACCATGGTGGAGGCCTGGCATTCCCCACATTCACAAGATTATACTTTATAAAACTATGGCGTGGGAGTGTTGGGACTGTAAGTCAAGGAAAGGGCAGTGTACTGCAACTTTTATAACCAAATATTTATTGTCCGAAATTAATAAAATATTTATCCAGGAGAAACATAGCGTATAATTTTCTTCACATGTTGATATCAACAAATTGTTGAAAATCTACCATGAGCGTAGCGGCTATATATGACCAACTTTCTTAAATGCGAAGAAAAATTTGTCATTAAATTCCAGGACATCCTTGACTGATATTTAACAACTGTTGATTTCACCATATCTGGAAAAATAAACTCTATGCATGGATTGGAGAGTTGTATGATTTCTTTTGACCAAAGAAAGTTTTGATGTAAAAACTGCAAAAAAATACTGCACCTAGCTCGTGTTCCCAACACTCCCCCTTTAAACCGTTTAATATAATGCTTTTTATGGCTTTGCCAAATAAACTTTTTAAATGTGAAGTGAAGTCGAAGCGAAGCTGAACACATCCTCAGCAAAGTTGACATCTAAGTACTCAGTACAATATAACGTTGTTGTTTCAAATTTAAGCTATGGCTACACGAACCGCTCCACACCACATTTTCTAGCAAGTAGCTACACGAACCGCTCCACACCACATTTTCTAGCAAGTAGCTACACGAGCCGCACCACACCACATTATCTAGCAAGTAGCTACACGAGCCGCACCGCACCACATTTTCTAGCAAGTAGCTACACGAGCCGCATCACACCACATTTTCTAGCAAGTAGCTACACGAGCCGCACCACGACACATTTTCTAGCAAGTAGCTACACGAGCCGCACCGCACCACATTTTCTAGCAAGTAGCTACACGAGCCGCACCGCACCACATTTTCTAGCAAGTAGCTACACGAGCCGCACCGCACCACATTTTCTAGCAAGTAGCTACACGAGCCGCACCACACCACATTATCTAGCAAGTAGCTACACGAACCGCTCCACACCACATTTTCTAGCAAGTAGCTACACGAGCCGCACCACACCACATTATCTAGCAAGTAGCTACACAAGCCGCACCGCACCACATTTTCTAGCAAGTAGCTACACGAGCCGCATCACACCACATTTTCTAGCAAGTAGCTACACGAGCCGCACCACGACACATTTTCTAGCAAGTAGCTACACGAGCCGCACCGCACCACATTTTCTAGCAAGTAGCTACACGAGCCGCACCGCACCACATTTTCTAGCAAGTAGCTACACGAGCCGCACCGCACCACATTTTCTAGCAAGTAGCTACACGAGCCGCACCACACCAAATTATCTAGCAAGTAGCTACACGAGCCGCTCCACACACAATTATCTAGCAAGTAGCTACACGAGCCGCCTCACACCACATTTTCTAGCAAGTAGCTACACGAGCCACACCACACCACATTTTCTAGCAAGTAGCTACACGAGCCGCACCGCACCACATTTTCTAGCAAGTAGCTACACGAGCCGCACAGCACCACATTTTCTAGCAAGTAGCTACACGAGCCGCACCACACCACATTATCTAGCAAGTAGCTACATGAGCCGCTCCACACCACATTATTTAGCAAGTAGCTACACGAGCCGCATCACACCACATTTTCTAGCAAGTAGCTACACGAGCCGCATCACAAAACATTTTCTAGCAAGTAGCTACACGAGCCACACCACACCACATTTTATAGCAAGTAGCTACACGAGCCGACTTGCACCACATTTTCTAGCAAGTAGCTACACGAGCCGCATCACACCGTGTTTTCTAGCAAGTAGCTACACGAGCTGCACCACACCGTGTTTTCTAGCAAGTAGCTACACGAGTCGCACCTCACTGCATTTTCTAGCAAGTAGCTACACGAGCCGACTTGCACCGCGTTTTCTAGCAAGTAGGTACACGAGCCAACCTGCACCACATTTTCTAGCAAGTAGCTACACGAGCCGACTTGCACCGCGTTTTCTAGCAAGTAGGTACACGAGCCGACTTGCACCACATTTTCTAGCAAGTAGCTACACGAGCCGACCTGCACCACATTTTCTAGCAAGTAGCTACATGAGTCGCACCTCACCGCGTTTTCTAGCAAGTAACTACAAGAGCCAACCTGCACCACATTTTCTAGCAAGTAGCTACACGAGCTGACTTGCACCAAGTTTTCTAGCAAGTAGCTACACGAGTCGCACCTCACCGTGTTTTCTATCAAGTAGCTACACGAGTCGCACCACACCACATTTTCTAGCAAGTAGCTACACGAGCCGCACCGCACCACATTTTATAGCAAGTGGCTACACGAGCCACACCACACCATGTTTTCTAGCAAGTGGCTACACGAGCCGACCTGCACCGTGTTTTCTAGAAAGTAGCTACACGAGCCGACATACACCGCATTTTCTAGCAAGTAGCTACACGATTCACACCTCACTGCGTTTTCTAGCTAGTAGCTACACCAGCCAACCTTCACCACATTTTTTTTGCAAGTAGCTACACGAGTCGCACCTCACCGTGTTTTCTAGCAAGTAGCTACATGAATCGCACCGCACCACATTTTCTAGCAAGTAGCTACACGAGCCAACCTGCACCACATTTTCTAGCAAGTAGCTACACGAGCCGACTTGCACCGCGTTTTCTAGCAATTAGCTACACGAGTCGCACCGCACCACATTTTCTAGCAAGTAGCTACACGAGTCGCACCGCACCGCATTTTCTAGCAAGTAGCTACACGAGCCAACCTGCACCACATTTTCTAGCAAGTAGCTACACGAGCTGCACCGCATTTTCTAGCAAGTAGCTACACGAATCGCACCGCACCACATTTTCTAGCAAGTAATTACACGAGCCAACCTGCACCACATTTTCTAGCAAGTATCTACACGAGCCGACCTGCACCGTGTTTTCTAGCAAGTGGCTACACGAGTCGTACCTCACCACTAAATTGCTGAGCAATGCTCTCTCAACAATTTGTCCACGCCGGTGCGGTGCGGCTCGTGTAGCTACTTTCTAGAAAATGCGGTGTGGTGTGGCTCGTATAGCTACTTGCTAGAAAACAAGGTGAGGTGCGACTCGTGTAGCTACTTGCTAGAAAATGTGGTGCAGGTTGGCTCGTGTAGCTACTTTCTAGAAAATGCGGTTGTGGTGTGACTCGTGTAGCTACTTTCTAGAAAATGCGGTGCTGTGTGGCTCGTGTAGCTACTTGCTAGAAAACACGGTGAGGTGCGACTCGTGTAGCTACTTGCTAGAAAATGTGGTGCAGGTTGGCTCGTGTAGCTACTGGCTAGAAAATGCGGTGCAGGTCGGCTCGTGTAGCTACTTGCTAGAAAACACGGTGCAGGTTGGCTAGTGTAGCTACTTGCTAGAAAATGCGGTGCGGTGGGACTCGTGTAGCTACTTTCTAGAAATGCGGTGCGGTGCGACTCGTGTAGCTACTTGCTAGAAAATGTGGTGCGGTGCGACTCGTGTAGCTACTTGCTAGAAAATGCGGTGCAGGTTGACTCGTGTAGCTACTTGCTAGAAAATTTGGTGCAGTGTGACTCGTGTAGCTACTTGCTAGAAAATGTGGTGCGGTGCGACTCATGTAGCTACTTGCTAGAAAATGCGGTGCAGGTTGACTCGTGTAGCTATTTGCTAGAAAATGCGGTGCGTTGCGGCTCATGTAGCTACTTGCTAGAAAATGCGGTGCGGTGTGGCTCGTGTAGCTACTTGCTAGAAAACACGGTGAGGTGCGACCCGTATAGCTACTTGCTAGAAAATGTGGTGCAGGTTGGCTCGTATAGTTACTGGCTAGAAAATGCGGTGCAGGTTGGCTCGTGTAGCTACTTGCTAGAAAATGTGGTGCAGGTTGGCTCGTGTAGCTACTTGCTAGAAAATGTGGTGCAGGTTGGCTCGTGTAGCTACTTGCTAGAAAATTCGGTGCGGTGCGGCTGCATGTAACCTATTCTTTAACAATCCAGAATATGCGTATAGGCTAGCAATAAAAAACAAGGGACACTTTATTTTATACTGACATATATTTTTTGATCCATGCTGACGTTATGGATATAATTTACTCACTAGTTACTACTAAAATACTGCTCCGTAAATGTTCTTAGAAGTTAATATGATGAAATATGATATACTAAGTAAAATATTTCAATTCTGTTTATGATATGTCGAATTTGTCTCTACTTTACTTGAAATGTATCAAAGATCTTAAATATATTTTAGGTTTATAAGTCGAAGCAAAAGAGGTCTGACCTTCGACTTTAACGTTGTACACAGGCTGCTAGGGACAGATATATTCCGATAGAGTGTAGTACTATCGGTTTGTCGTGCTCGTGACGGCCCGGTTAAAGAGGGAGACAGTATCATTACCTCTCACTCTTACTTAACTTCTCACTTTGAGTAAAAATAAAAGTAAGGAAAGAGGGGATTAGTAACCTAACAGGGAATGTTTACAGAGGGGTTTGGTGGAATACAATGCTACCGTTAGAAGGACAAATACTTTTAACTACGCCTAGCCCAAGGGTGGATCCAGGGCTAGTTGTAGGGGTGAATTGGTTTTCACAAGGCTCCTTCAAGGATACATTTAATAATTTTGATTAATAAAGATTTTAATTTATAATATTTTAATTATAATATTGCGAGTTTAAAAAACTAGTTAAAATTAACAATTAATATAATAATAATACTTTAAGAAAGAACACAATTTGGATTAATCAATTTGTAATTTTAATACAAAAATAACATAAAACAAAAAGTCGCCGTCACAATAAAAGTAATAAATATACACTTTACATAGGTCTAAAGTGTTTTAGTAATAAAAGAAAAAATGTGTATTTTAATACTAAACTTAGTATAAATATTGGAAAATTTTAGTTTTAATCCCTTTTCTTTGCTCTAGAGCTAAGTTGAAAGAGATGTTGCCTAATTTTGATTAGGTCGTGTAGGTGATAGGATGAGGAAGGTGTTAGTCATTCTTTACAACTTTAAAGTATTGGTTTCAATATTTATGATTATTTTCTATGCAGGAGGGGACGATTGCACCCAACCCCACCTGGATCCTCCCCTGGCCTAGCCAGGGAAACTCGAATAAATATATGATTTTTAATATTAATGAGAACAAATTCACTGTATGGTTTGTAAAGATGATTACATACTCCAACAAGTTAATATACAAAATTAAATACACTTTTTGGAATATGTGGGATAAAAATGACATTAACTAAAGGTTTTTTTCATTTAAAATAAACACTCTAAAAAAATATGATATTCAACGAAATACAATAAGTGTAATGATCTTGATATTTTTTGGACACAATTATAATTAACTAGGACTTAATGCCATTAATGATATGATTTAAATTTCTAGGCCTAAGTACTATAGTTGTATTTGTAAACAAAATTAGTTACAGGTTCATATTGTTTACACTGTCATAATACAAACTGGTCGTTAAGCTGTAAAAATATCTCGAAGGTTAGAGACATGTGGCCGACACGATTTGGAACAACTGGTTGACAAGTTCATGCTTAGGTGGACAAAGTGACAGCAAACTGGCCTACCAATTGGGGCTCCAGCTAACTGATCGAAAGCACACTGGTTAACATGTGTGGAAAAAGTGGTCGACAGACAAGTAACTGTCATGCAAAAGCAGTGTCGATCACATGGTCGATGTGAGTAGGAGCATGTGATAAAGAGCCAATTGGTCGACAAAAAGTATACAAATATTTGGAATGATTGGTGGGTTAATTATCTGACCCTACTATGACCTACTGGTCGACTAGCCCATGCATACGAGGACAAAGTGATATACACATGAATAGTTGACCAATTTGTGTGCATAAAACTAATCAACAATAAACTGGTCGATACGTGTGAACAAAGTGATCGACAGACAAGAAATCTACACGAAGTAGTACTTAGACCAAGTTGTTGATAAGGGTAGGACCATGTACTAGACGACCAACTGATCGACAAAATATTAACAAACATTTGATAGACTAGGTAACTAGTGGCCGTCGACTCGTCGAAAAATACGTACATAGAACAACAAAGTGATAGACAGCCAACTGGTCGACAAAAAACAACTGGCAGACAAACGTTGAGATGGATCCATATAATAGTGGACCACAAGTTAATACATAGCGAAAAAATAACTCGCTAAGCCAAAAGCTAGGTGTTCTATTTTTGTATCCAGGTGTTCTTTTTCCACTATATATTTAGTTACATTACAGTGAACGTCTGTCATTCGTTAATAATAACAATGCCAATCGATTAAAATAGTGCGCTTTACATAACATTAAATAAACAATGTCCCTTCTGTTTAATGTACAAATAAAAATAATTAAATGTTGGTAAATACATCAATCATATACATAATATACAGTGAAAATGTTAACCAAATTATTGTAAAATAATAGCAGAAAAGGTATGTTCTCTAAGAAGAAAATACAAGGAATTAATAAAAATATTAAAGTTATTATTTTTATTACGATAAAATAATCAACAAAAATATACACAATTCTCTAACCACATCACTCACAAGTAGCCTTATTAACGTTGTTATCTCCTGATTAAATATTACTTTATTTGGAAAGATTCTCACCTGGATTATTTTTTAATTGAATGTATTTAGAATCTATTTGAGAATATCAGAAGGTGTGAACTACATCTAGAAGAGGGCTAATTTATTCCAAGAAGGGCAATCACCCCTCTCTACACTCCACTTATCGTTTGATCTGTCCCTAATTTGAAGTGGTCCTTTCCCCTTTTTTGAGACTATACTCTTTTAAAAGATATTTAGAATAGTCCCTCCTACAAATTATTTAGAACTTTGGATGTTCCTAGAACCTATTTTGAGTAGCGTCCTTCGGAAATTTTTTAAAAGTTGGCCACCTCAAGAAGCTATTTTTAATAGTCCTCAACCAGTTTACTTTTTTAAATTTAGATCTCCTGAAAGCTATTTGAAGGGGTTCTCCTCCAAAAATGTTTAAAATTTAGGTGAGTCTAGAAGATATTTAGACTGCTCCTAGCTTGAATTTTTTTCGAAAATTAGATGCCTCTAGAAACTTTGAAGTGATCTTCTCTGGAAAACTTTTGATAATTGAATGTATATAGAAGTTATTTTGTGGTTAATGCAAGATCTTTCAACTTCATATTCGATTGTATCAGAGGATTTAAAATATATTTAGGGGGGTGGGATTTATTCCAGCTGAGACTATTTTCAGGGGAACGAGGTCCCTCTTGCCCCCACCCCACTCGGTTCTACCACCATAGATTGCAGTACTACACAAATTTATTAGATGTGTCCATGCAAAAAAAAAAATGCTGACCAACTCCTGTTGGGAGACTTTACCACGATCCACCATAGACAAGACCTTTCTCTCCCCACTGTAAACGAGGGTACATCCATGATATTACTATACATTCTCAACGTATATTTTTAAAGGTCTGGATCAAAAGGCCATTATTGTACTTGTGATGTGTGCTCGGATACATGTAGAGATTAGGCAAGATAAACAGTAGTATTCATAGGCCTATACATTTACAAAAGGTGCTTCACCCAGTGGCGGTGGAACTTTATTTGTGTAGGAGTGTATACAATTTTTTTAAAGGAACTTTCTTCCAATTAATAGGAGATCTGGGGACTCAACACCATATATTTTGTGAAAATTGAATACCCCTAGAATCCATTTTGAAAGGTCCTTGTCCAGTAATATTTTGAAAATTAGACTCCTTCCAAGATATTTGGAGTGATCCTCCTCTAGAACTGTTTTGAGATTTGGATACCCCTAAACGCTAATTATAGTTTTCCTTACCTATAATATTTTTAATTTAATTTTTCCAGAATATATTTAAAGTGGTTTTCCCCATGGCAAATGTTTAAATGTGTATGCTCAAAAAACTATTTATAGTGGTCCTCGCCTTTAAATTCTCAAATGATGGCAAATTTTCAAGAACATTTCCCGGGATTTTTCCCAATTTTACTGGTGAGTGGCCACCCTGAAAATATTATTTGCGGTATATCCATCACAATTAACTACAATTAACTATAAATAACACTCATATCACCTACTGACAAAATATTACTTTAGCTCTATTTCTCACAATTCATTACAAGTAACATACTTAATTCACGTCCTAACAAAATATTACTTTGGATATATACCTCGCAATTAATTACAAGTATCATTGTTGTTATTATTATTATTATTATTATTATTATTATTATTAATATTTTTATTATTATTATTAATATTATTATTAGCACCGCGTCTTACTACCCGTTCGGGTTATACGCACTTACGCTAATGTGTAATGGTAGGGTGATTGTGATATGAAATGAAGGACCTACAGTTTAACGTGGAATCCGAACCACGGTGGCGGCCTGGAGTAACATTGTTAAATCACTTATTGACAAAATATTACTTGATATAAGCTAATATATCTGTTGCCAGCAGCACTGTGTTGTTTTAATCTCAAACAAGTTCAAGATATCTATTTAGAGCCAAATTGTCAAAGCGATTTTTTCCCCCAAGTTTTTGAAAAAGCACTCTTCGATAAACTACCCACAAATGACAATGTATTAAAAAAACAAGTAAACTTATAAAATGTTATTTGTCATGTTAGACATTCCCAAGATATCAATTGGGAACTGAATCATCGACTCTCTTTTTAAAATATTTCAAGTTTTTGAAAAATCACTCATCACACTTCAAAATTTTACTGACCAAAAACCAAATAGCCTCTACGTTGTTATTTGTGAGATAAATTACTCCCTAGGTTTGCATTTTAATCAGAATCTTTAGATCCAGTTTTGAAAAAAAAAATTGCATTAAAAAATCTCTCATTTATAAACTATCCTTAATTTGAAGGCTAAGGTCAAAATAAAATAAACGTGTTGAGATATTGCCTTATAACTTATAAATATCAAGTTTGAAAAATTCAATCAAACCGTATCCGATCCGTGGCCAAGGACAGGTTGACAGATAGACATGGGGACAAACAGAATTGTGAAAACTAGTTTTTTGAGTTCGAGTTTATAAAAAGAGTAAAAATTCATCAATATCTTGAAATTAATTTTATTTCAAGATTACAATACTTTTATCTTGATATTAGTAAGTAAAAGAGTGACTACCCTGGTATGTGTTTGGACACTACTCAGCAACAAGAAAACTGCTCACTGAGGGCTGACTGTCAATTCATGTGTAGCTAACATTGTATCACCTCTCTCTAACACAAACAATCCTTATTGAGGACTGTCTGGTTTATTAGCAATGCATGTGTAGCTAACATTGTATCACCTCTCTCTAACACCAGCACTTGATTGGTGAGGTAGTAGACTCGATACTTCCTAGTTTATAAACTAAACATTTTAATATGACAAAGTTTATACTATGCTTCGTAACCTTGGATACAAACACTTGAACTAAGACGCTTTAGCTTTTACTCTTTGAAACACATTTATTGTATGTTAGTATTTTTTTTAAATATATTACTAATCTAGACACCTACTACATTATGCCTGTTCCATTCTATCTTGGTCCATCAAATTTACCCTTTCGTTAAACCAGTGGTGTGCCTAGACATTTCCATCAGGGGGGCCACTAGGATTTTACCAAGTTCCCTTCCATATCATCGTCTGAGTAAATTCAAGCCCATTTTCCTTTTCATTTTCTAGTTTATGGTGAGTGACCTAACGTACATGATTTGGAGTGTTCATCTAATTTAATTATCTGTTTAGAAAAAGGCATTACATCAATAATTCGGTGACCCGTAGTGGAAGAATACTGTATTCTTTCAACCTTTCAATTTTCTATGAAAAGTGGTGGTAAGGTATTTTCATTACTATATTCATATTTTGAAATAGTGTTTTCACTAACGAGTGAAGGATGTTCCACATTCGGTGGTAAATCCTCCAATTCGTCATCTTCATCAAATTTTTTTACATAGTTATTTATTTATTACAGAACGTCTTACCATTCATCTAAGCTATTCGCATTTAGTTATTATAATAGGGTAAGAGTGAGTAAAGTAGAATAGAGAAGAAATGTACCGGGTTTGTGTGGAGGAAGCGTGGGAAACTGTTACTAAAATTAGCTTTGGTAGATTACACCAAGTCGGAATTCAAACCTTGACCTCCCACCCACTAATAAACCAGAAAAACGTGTAATTTACTTGGCACGCATACTGATTAGGGCTTATAATCACTAACCCATAACTTATAAATTATATTATAATACAATCAACACCTTTTATTTTGGGTATATCTAAGGACTATTTTAAACTTTGGGCAACACACTCGATTACAAAAACTTGCCATCATTTCCGTTTGGAACCAATTTAACGCAGCCACATTTCATGTACAAGACTGTACAATTTTTTTTACAATTTATTTATCAACATAAATATATTTGGCACACTTTTGGCATATTCGCAGAATTTTTTTTAGAAGATAAATAAATAAAATACGCCTAAATATACTTTAACAAACACAAAATACAAATATTAGTTGTAATATTTTCAAACTACAGTTACCTTTTAAGTGATTCAAATTTGTTTCCGGTTAATTATGGTTCTTCTTTCTGGATTCTCCATCTCTTTAAATCTCTGGATCGTTTTCTTCTTTTGCATAATTTACTTGGAAATGAACGAGGCTTAGACATTTTGTACACAGCAAAATTCACATTAAAGTTGATTAATATCAAGGCCATAGTCGAGAAATTTTATGAACAATATATATTGCTTTATTTATGGTTTAAACAATACCAAAATTAATGTAAAAGTTCAAATTAGGGGGCTGTGTTACCATGAAAAGCACTTCAGAGAGCATCCAGAGGTGTTTAATAATTAGAATTTTTTCTAGCCTTCGGCAGCTATGGTGTTAGGCTTCCATAAAAAATACTTCAGAGAGCTTCTAGAGGTGTTTAATATTTTGATTTTTTTCTAGCCGATGGCAGTTATGGTGTTATGTTGCCATAAAAAATGCTTCTAGAGGAGTTTAATACTTAAAATTTGTCCTAGCCTCCATAAATTGGGGGATGGGCCACCCCCTGAAATTATTTGCTGGCTACGGCCTTGATTAATATAATTATATTTATGCCAGTTAAATGGTAGCCTACGCTCAAACTAAAATATAAAACTAAACAATGTCAAAGGATACTGGTAACAATAGACTGTACAGCTTTCACACATTAAATAGCTAACAGGCAAGAACAGTCTGAAATATCATAATATTACTCTTGGTATGGTTTTGTACCTCAATACTTTTCTCAGCTGGTTTTGAAAAGTTTGCTAATGATCTTCATCCCCCTCATATCTCCCCACCCGCCCGCCGCTGTCAAACACAAGCGGTCACTCCTACCTGTGTTTGGTTCTCAACGGTACGGCCCGGTTTGGCTGTATTTATTTCTGTGAAAATCATATAATTTCGGGCCATTTCCTATCCAGTTTTTAAAATATGATAGTAACGATTGTATTAAAAATGTCAAATGAACCAGTATTTATTGCTAAATAAGGAGAGTTAAATTTAAGTTCAAAATACAAAGTAGTTTTCTAATAGGAAATTTATTTGTAAAAGAATGAGAAAGTCTGCCGCCGATTCAGTTTCATTATTTATTAAATAAAAATTAATATCATGGAAAATATGGTACATACCGTTCCTAAAATATGCTTACCATATAGTGCTATACTATCCGTACGTCCACAAAAAAATTTAAGGCTTTTGCTTGTATTTCTTAATACTTGGATACGAATTAGTATTATTAAGTTAAATTAAGCATTATAACTATTTAAACAAAAAATACTTAACAATTTTGCTCTATTATTACTTATTTTAATATTTTTATTCTATTAAAAAGGCTCACAATCATAAAAATAAGAAAATAAAATAAAATATTTTCACTCTTGCACAGCCTTAACCTCAAAATTTCGATGCTTCCTTATCCCATGGTGCTTTTTCTAACCCTGATTTTTGTGGGAAACCCACATTTGAGCACCAACATTGATGGAATGTCATTGAAATTTAGAAATATGTTTTATTTTATATATTAATGAAAATGTTAGCAAAAGTTTCAAATAATACTACTTCATGGATTATATGGATATGGATATATTATCTTTAAGCCATAAAATAAAAGGACTACGACTATAAATATAATTGTAATATTTTTATTTTTGCCGTTGTGTCAACCAAGAGTTTACAATTTTCAAATAACGAGCTTGCTATGAAAACCAGACCAAGACTGTAATTATTATTTACCTATTATATACTACGAGGACTCTGTTACCAAAATTTAAAACTGGCTGAACTTATCCTTTTAAGTTTAAACTCAAAGTTGGGCGTTCAAAAACAGCTTATTTGAAGTGTATGTTTCAAAATTGATGACGTCTTAGTCCTTAATTTTTTTAAACATTAACAAGATCTAAATAATGAATTATTTTATGGTCTGTGTCACATTAAATTCACTGAGATATACGAATAGCATATTGTGACGATGACGGGCCTATTGCTCAATTATTAAATCTTTGATATTTATTTGAAATTAAATGGTTTATATTAATATGCCTTGTCATACTCGACACGCCAAAATTATAAAATAATAGATTTAAATAAACTACAAGTTCCAATATATCTAACATTTATAAATCTAAGATATAATGCGTTTTCTTTTGATAACATTATCTGTGCATCTATCTATTTATTTATACATACTTTTAGGTTAAACCTTAAAAGCCTGGGATGCACCCAAACGTTTATATTTTAAAACTCATTTTTCTATTGACCACATTTTTAATCTGTTCATGTTAGGCGCATATACTGATATTTACTCCTATGAAGTAGGGATGAAAAAGAAATAATTATAGTAATGATAATTCATCCAAAATTTCGCGGAAGGAGAGTGGGAAGTAATTTTATAAAAAACAGATTATGCAGACCTGACTAGGATTAGAACACCGATCTCAAGAGTTACGCCTTAGACCCTTCAGCCATTGAATTGAGTAGGGAAGTTGTTAAATTGGGATTTAAAGTATAATATTCTATAATCTACCTATAGTAATAATTACATTTCCAATTTAAAATTATAAAAATTAAAGGTTAAAATTGATAGCATTAATTTAAAATCGACTCATGATTCATCAACGGGCCATTACGTATTCTATCACCAACTATATGGCACTATTTTCTCATAACAAACGATGAGTTCGAAAACGTGTGAAATATTTAATAGCTATACATATATACGTGCATATATATATATATATATATATATATATATATATATATATATATATATTTGTTTATATATATATATATATATATATATATATATATAATATACATATGCTTACATTCATGCATATGCAAAATTTATATATTTACATATATCTATACATATATATGTATGAATATGTATATATATATTTATGTACGTCTAAACCGAGCAATATGTATAATATTATATTGTATATATAAAACTTATTTTCGTGGGTGAGTACAGTTATATTTAGTTAAAATATGATGGTGTTAACATACTTGAATAAATAAATTAATCACCGAAATTAAATATTTGTAATTAAATTTAGAATTATTTTAAATGATCATAATTTATAAAATAAATCGTATGAAACTCCGCACGGACTTTCTTGGTCTATTGTTTGAAAATTGAGATATTTAATCAAAACTCGTTTATATATGTGAAATGAAAAAATATACACTAGCAAACTCAAGACTAAATGGTACTAACTTATGTACAACTTATTTTTAGTCCAGATTTTAAATTTATAATTTGTTTTTAATGAATTAATGTCTTCATTTGTATAATTGGACCGATAAAAAAGATCAATGTTGGGTCCACAAAGTCTAACACTTCGTATTAAAATATCTACTTCCAGTTAAATTTCGACATTTTATTAGGTGTTGCAAATCTTCATGCCATCGCATTGCTATTAAATTCCTCATTGATAAATGTTGCTCAGTAAAAAATGTAAATATTGATTATTGAGTCTAAAATGGATATAGATCATTTTTGTATAATCATTTCTCCTGACGGCTTTAAGGAAAAACAACATAAGCTTTTAGAGACTTACTTATATTTAATTACTCTATGGCATTGGAGATTTATTGCGTTAAAAATTAAGTAGTATCTCTTTACAACTAAAGCTTAAAAATTGATTTCATTTATTTGCCAATATCGCAGAAACTGTTGTATTTATAAAAATATATTTTGATATAAAAGTTTTTATTTTTAATGGTACTACAATTTTGCAATGATAAGTTATTTAGTATCTCAAATAGTTGGGAGATACGGAAGTTTCTGCTTCTTTAAAGTACCCTAAAATTTATTTTCATGGTAAAATAAAAATAGCCAGTGTATTTATAATCTTAATCATACATCTAAATACGAGTTTTAATTAAAATTGTTATAATCGATTTTGAGAAAATCTATTTTTCTCTTTTCGCCCTTTCTTAAACTACTCTTAATTTTAAGTTTAAACAGACACACAGACAGACGTAATTGCGAGGACCATTTTTGGGGTTTGAGGGGGTCTTGAGACGTCGAAATCCATCAATATTTCAGGTTAGATCTTTTTTTCGGTCAAAATAATTTTACCTTTTGGCTCTAAAAAGTTAAGAAATATATATATATATATATATATATATATTTAATATACGCTTGAAAGTTATTGATTTTATAAAAATATGCTTTGTATAAAATATTTGTATTATAAAGACACCTACATATTTGTGACGATAAGTAATTTCATATATCAAATAGTTTAGGAGATATTATAAAAAAAATTAATTTACGCATCCGACCGGAGCCCTTAAAGTCATTTTTCCGAAGTAATGAGAAAAGCCATTTTGTTTGGAATATTCAAAATGTTTAGAAATGAAATTTAATCAGAATCATTTATGCCGATTTTGAGAAAATCGAGTTTATCTCTTTTTGCTCTTCAGTAAACTACCCTCGATTTTAGGGTTTGTAAGGATCCCGTTTTATTGAATTGATCTCTAGTGCACTTAAATTTAGGTTGTATTAATTTTATTTAGTCTGACTGTACTGTTGCTGTTTTACTACCGTATACGTGCAAGCAGGCTACAGTGAAGATCATTCAGTTTGCTTGTTTACAACCGTTGCAATAATTAAAGGAAAAACCTCGCGTGGTAGGTGCGAGAAAGAGACCAATATGCTTCATTTGTAAATTATATTATTTTTTTGCTATTTTTCTAGAAGTAGTTTTACTTTTGTCCGTAAAGAGCTCAGCACTCCCGGCACACTCTGAGTTTGAATCCTGATAATTAGTGTTTGTTTTTGCTTTTATTGCACAGAGTTATCACATGTCGATTCGGGCTAAGACGTGCGTGTGCCAATATAGCCATTTAAATATGATATATATATAATATATATATATATAATATATATATATAAATGGAATGCAACTTTCAAGCATGTTATTTTCTAGACTATTAAACAAAATAATTTCTAAATAAAAATAATATCAAATAACATGTAAAAAGGATTTAAATTATAAAATATTTAAATTGCAGATCGCAGGTACGTGTTGGAGATACCGTAGTAGCAACAATTGCCTTTCCCAATTGTGGGTTAGATAAAAAAAAAAAGCACTCATGGAAAACTCGGAAAATTAAGAGGTGCCCACTAACGGTCGATAAAACATTCACGGAAAACTCGGAATTTAAGAGGTGCTCACCGACGGCTCATAAGATTCGTGAAAAACCGAATCAGTGCTCCGACGCTCAATAGACAGTGAAACTCGGGAATCTAAGAGGTGCTCACACGCTCATAAGATCGGAAAAACTCGGAACTAAGAGTGCTACCGACGTCAATAGACTCTGGAAAACTCGGGAATCTAAGAGGTGCTCACCGACGCCATAAAATTCGTGAAAAACTGGAATTAAAGTGCTCACCCACGTCAATAATACATCGGGAAAACTCGGAATCTAAGAGTGCCACCGACGGTCAATAAGACATCGTGAAAAACTCGAATCTAAAGTGCTCACCGACGGCTCATATACACTCGTGGAAACTCGGATCTAGAGGTGCTCATGACTAACAAGATTAATGCAGCAGCGATGCAACTGTTACACATCAGCATCCGTAGAGTTTCATCAACATCTAATAGCAACACGCATCGAAGTACAACAATGCAGAATAGCAATAGAGCGTCGAAGTAACCGATCAATGATGTTGGAGAACCACCGAGGGCAGGTCGACTGAATAGTCGTAGATAATATGTTTTGATACATGGTATTATTTTCTTATTTAATCAATTAATGTTATTGATCATAGCAGTGAGGCAACAGATGTTGGAGAATCGTCGAGGAACAGATAAACAGAATAGCCGTCGATACACATATTATGTTAAATTTAATTTATTAGCAAATTAATTATTCAATTAATTTCATCATATATATCACTGAAGCATCTGATCAATAGATGCTGGACCATCGCCGCGGGTCAGATCAACATAATAGGAGTAGATAGTAGTATGTTTTTGTCACATTTAAGTATTTTAATTAATTAATTTCATTGTGGATAGCAGTGAAGTAACTCATCAATGGATGTTGGACCATCACCGTGGGGCAGATCAACAGAAGAGCCGGGGATACATATGTTTTTTTTGTTACATTTAATTATTTTAATTAAATAATAATTAATTATGTTAATTGTTAGTGAGGTAACTCTTTCAAACATCTTTTGAAATAAGTAGAACTTAAACGGTGTTTAGACCTAGACATTATACGTAAGAAATTCAACATCTCTTTTAGGTGATGATGTTTGAATTAGAAGAGGATTTAATTTAGGAAGTGTGTAGTAGTGGGGGAGGTCAAATTCAATTTTGTTCGGAAGACGAAAAGATCATGGACATACCATATAATAAACAAGGATTATAGGAGAGTGATTAGGTTTGGGAAAATGAGACGTTTGAAAGTAGATTAAGCAAACTAAAAGTGGGAAATGCAAACAGTAGAGTAGTAGTAGGGTGCAGTTCCAGGACAGAAAGAGTAGAAGAAAACGAGTCAGAAAATAATAGTGAAAATCAGATATAAGATGAAAATAGCTCAAGTGAACATTCCAAATTTAAGGATGAGGGTAATGAAATTTCTATATTGAAAAAAAACTACAGTAGACATTGAGGATAATAAAAGAGATTCTGATCCAGCTCAGGTAGAAATGAATTTAATAAAGGAAGGGAACAAAGAAATGGAACAACTTATCGTGACAATAATGACTCAGATGGAAGAAAATAATTCAAAATTGGGAAATCAAATGGAAGATAATAATGAAAAATTGGAAACTCAAATAGAAAACAATAATAAAGATATTAAAATCAATATTAAAGTATTAGGAATAAAATTATAATATAAATTAGATAACCTGGAAAGATCGCATCGGCACTTTATGTTAAGTTTAAGGATCTAGATAAGAATTTGATCACTCTAAAACAAAATCAAAGGAGTTGGTACAAACTCAAGATAATTTTAAAAAAATCATTTATATTCAATTGAGGTAGTTGACAAAGTAAATGAAAAGATAGAAGGGTCGGAAAATAAATTTATAAACACAGTCAAAAGCACATATAATAAGGTAGAAGGTATCGAGTTAAGAATTGTTCACATAAAAAACAGGGTCAAAATAGTTCAGTCTAACTTGGGACGCTAAGTCTGTTAATATCAAGTTGGAAGTGGAGGGGCAACTGGATGTGAGTAGGGATTATATTACGTCTCAAGTAGAAGATGTAGTGACTCAAAAAGGCGAAAGCGTGGATGAAAAGGTCAAAAAATTAAGAGATAAGTATGTTAAAAATCTTGTGAAATTACAAAAGAAAGTTGAGGACTTATAGTGCGAATTTAACAAAGTTAAAAATAAAAAGATAAATGATAGTCATGTTTGTCATAATAATGTCTTGTTTAGATGAATTAGTGAGGAAATTTTATCTTCAATTCTCAAATTCAAAGGGCCGAAAGGAAATATTTCGGCAATCCAATATATTCGAAAGGTCGAGCGTAATTTGGCAGGGGAACGATTTAGTGAAGCGAATAAGATTGCTATTTTGTTATCAGGATTAAGAGAGGAAGTGCGAGGTCCTGGGCAAATTCTGTAGAAGGAGAATGGGATACATTTGTACAGGCAAAGAATGCTTTGTTGGGAAAATTTTGGTCACAGGTAAAACAAAATAGTTTATTGCAGTAGATTTTCAATGGTAAATACAGTGTTCGTGGAGGAACTATGTGTGAATATCTTCACAAATATAAGGTACAACCAAAGTACTTGAAATACCTGATAGAGGAAGATAGGCTCATGGGGCATTTAATATATTATATTTCTCAAAATATACAGGATGCTCTTATTGGATCGAGTTTGTGGGACCTTCAAGACATGGAGCGGGTGCTAAATGCATTTGATGATATATGTCAAAGCACTAGAGGTGGGAATATTTATGGGATGTACAGGAACACGATTAAACACAGAATGGGTACTTATCTTAAAATTCAGAAAGAGGTGCATGGAGAGAATGTGAACCAAATTGGTCAAGTTTCCAGAAATTTAAGGATCAACACCACCCACAGGGACAAGGTAGAACAAATGTTCAGTTTCGGAGAGAAAGCAGGTCATCACTTCCAACACGACACTGGGAGAGAGGGCAAGGAAATAGGTACTAGGTAGACAAAGATAGCGGTCCACGTTTCAACCAGGGACAGAAGGGAAAAATCACCCACCAAGGTACAGAGAACAAAGAGACATAAGGACACAAAATACCAACCTAGGACAGAGGCAAGATAATGAAAGAGGTCAAGTGAGAACTGTAGTGGCAGAGATGTATCAGCCTAAACCTTTAGATGAAATTAAGCCATATTTTGAATAAGTTACAAAGATAGAGGGAAAGTAGGAAATCAAGGCCAAAGTAGGAGTAGGTGTTGTAGCAATTATTGCTACAAGGCGTCTAAAAAAGGGAGAGTCAACAAGAACAGCGCTTACCCAATTTCACCGACCGGACGAGCGAGCGGAAAAGGACGTCCACACACGATAACAACAGTGCAACATCTAAGAGCGATGATCCTAGTGCTGCATTTTGCCGCTACGCACCACCACTTGTCTCAAGAACATGGACGCCGAGAACAGCGTGGAAGAGCCTAGGCCTTGATAGAATGTTCTCAACGCACCTAGTACCACGCATCTCCCCCTTTCCATGTGTTTATAATCTGTGATCCCCACCTTGGTGTAATTCCGTCTCGAGTGTTCGATAGTTGCGCCATATAAGAGACTGTTCACCAAGATAGCAGCCACTCTTGGATTAGGCTCGGACATTGACGAAGCTTAGGCTTCAAAGGCAGACTCATATAATGTAAGGAGAAATTCTTTTTCGGCTTAAAAATAAATATTATTGTAATTTTCTAAAATTCCTTTTGGCTTTACGTATATTTATTGTTATTTACCGTCATAGATGAATATTCATTCATTTTACTAAATATTAAAATAACTTCACTTATGTTACGCATGACAAATAGGACTTTACTTATAATACAAAGTAATGTGGGGAAGTTTTTAATGCAAGTTTGAATTTTTCTAATGTTAGCCAAATCTTGTTTATCAACTTGGATTCAGTTATTTAACTTTAAGATTATGTTTTCAAAGCGTTTTGTCTTAATATCTATATTAAGAAGTTTTATAATATTAGGCCTTAATGATTTAGTTGTTGGAATGCGGGACGTTAATAATTATTCTTGTATAGTTAACGTTATGTATCTAACTTAGGAATTATTTTGCATAGTTATTGAACGTGGCAGAATGGTAATAATAATTTTTCTTATTATCCTTAACGTTTAATGAGAGAATTTTTAATTTTATTCAGTATTACTTCTAATTTTGGAGGATTCCGGAATTTGTGGAGACGTCATGCGTAGGCTGATCTTTAATGGGGCAATCACGGAACTATAATACTGTTAGTTACAATTTTGACTTGCACTAAAATAAGTCATTGCTAAAATTCTCATTTAAGTTTTTTATATTGTTATACGCCATGTTTATAATGCTAGACATTAAAATTTAATACACGTACTTTAATAGAAAGTCTTGTAAAAAACAATAATAATAGATTGTTATTATTCAGCTTTTACAGATATTGTATAAAAAAAAAAAAAAATATGCTTAGATTCTTTGAAGAAGTGATATGTTCTTGAATATGAGGCTAAATGAAATAAAAGCAAAGTTTCATTAAGACATGAATTTTTTTACTATTATAATTATGCCATTTATCCTTAGGTTTAGATACATATAATTTTGTTGTCCTTTTTAACTTAGCCTTCGTCCTCGTCGTATTAAAACTAAAATGGTCACTGAAGGAGAACAGTGAGATTACCCTCCTTCTAGGAGATGGGTTGTGTACCCTAATATATTTCACAACAAAAAAACATAATATCGTTTACACTTCGCACTCCTATTTTTCTAAATTATTTAATAAAATTAAATAAATTTTTTTTTTTGTTGTATTGATTCCCTCTAATATCTAGAGCTTGGGATTACAGTGTTGTCTCCACATAATGATAAGACATTTATAATGTGAATTTAATTTTAAGTATAATTTTACCCAAATATGGACACTGCATATTTTGAATATTATTCAAATTGTGAACAAATTTAGAGTGTAATTTTCAAGAATATGGATTTTGTATATTTTGCATACTATTCCAATGTGAAACTTCAGAAATATCGCGATCAACTTCAGATCTATCAATTTATTCTGGGATGTCAGAAATTTTATATTTTGTGTCTTGTCAAGGGTGTTATCCTGATTAAGTGGAGTGCGATGTGTAGGTCTTTGTTTTCCTATGTTGTTTATTTTATTATATTACTTGCGTATAGCCCGAATGGGTATTAAGACGCGGTGATAATAATAATAATAATATATTACCATGTGAAAATAATGTACATAAAAAAGCTAGATAAAGATTAAATCAATAATTTCTTTTTTATATCACTAGCCTAATAAGTTATATCAATTAGAGTGAGAATCTAAAACTTTTTTGCCATAGAATATTTAATTCATGAAAGGAGGTGACAAATCAATATGAACATTCTTAGGACTGTTAAGTGAGAAATTCCGAAGTAAATGATAAATAATTTAAATAAAGTATATTAATTGGTGAACACTACCCATCCCGAACTACTGTTACTCTATGTAACCAATGTATAGGTTTTCTATGGTTTTTTTTATATATAAGATGTAGCTGTGCTATAAGATGTTAAAAGGGTTCAATGTAAGAACAATCTAACCGAATTACTACCTGATTCATTTTTCTTTTTAAGATAACCCAGCAAGTAGGGGAGTACTGTAATGATCCCGTTTTATAGAATTGATTTCTAGTGCATTTAAATTTAGTTTGTGTCAATTTTATTTAGTCTAACTGTACTGTTGCTGTTTTACTTCCGTATACGTGCAAACAGGCTACGGTGAAGAACACTCAGTTTGCTTGTTTACAGCCCTCGAAATAATTAAAGGAAAAAATCTGGCACTGTAGGTGCGAGAAAAAGAGCAATATGCTTTATTTGTAAATTATATTGTTTTTATATTATTTTTCTAGAAGTAGTTTTATTTGTGTCAGTAAGAGTTCAGCAGCTCCTGGGCACAATCTGAGTTTGAAGCCTGATAATTAGTGTTTGTTTTTGCTTTTATTGCACAGAGCTATCACATTTCGATTCGGGCTAAGACGTGCGTGTGCAATTATTGCAATTTCAATATGATATATAAAGTGAATACAACTTTCAAGCATGTATATTTTAGACTACTAAACAAAATAATTTCTGTAATTTCTAAATAAAAATAATATCAAATAACATATAAAGAGGATTTAAATTACAAAATATTTAAATCGCAGATCGCAGGTACGTGTTGGAAATACCGCACTGCGACAGGTTAGATATCCAATTACATAAACCCTTCGGGGCAACTCTATGCAACCCCTAGATACAAAGTTTTAACCTTATCGGTAAAATAGTTTAAGCTCTAGTTGGACATACAGACAGAAAAGACAGACGGAAAATCAAAAACAACTTTTATAGATTCGGGGGGTCATGAAACGTCAAGATTCATCAAAATCTTGAGTTTGATTTTAGTGACGATAACAATACTTTCTCTCCCTGTAAGATAGCGAGAAAGTAAAAATTCCAACACATTAGATAATAATCCATTTTCTAGTTATGAATGACGCGTGCCCTCCAGTTTGATATACGATACGATACAAAGATGGCTGGTGAGGGGGGAATGTGTGAGGCCAGGAGGGTGGGGGCATAAATAACTACCGGAAGAGTGTAAGAGAAATAGGAAAAGCCCTTTCACGGATAAAAAACTTGAAAAAGCCTCGGCTATAGGCACTACGACTGACTGCCTACGGCTCATTCTAGCCTCGATGCTATTTAAGCACAGTACAAAAAAAAATAATTTAAAACCACCACATATTTTAAAATAAGAACATATAGAACCTATGAACTTTTATTTGTAAGAAAGTTTGATACCTAGGTTTTGAATGTCTTTATTTTTGATAAGGGTATTTTTTTAAATGTTCACCTAAATTATTTTGTGGAAAGGATTGGATAGACATGTTGACATTAATCAAAACGGGAAAACTAAACTTAAGTGTACACGACTGTTATTATAACTTTGATGTCTCAAGTCTCTGGTGGATTGATACCCTATACCACGTGACCATGAGTCCATGTTTTTATAATCAGTAAAATTAACGCATTTATTATACGTCTTAATTTAACACTAGAACAACGGACTCGTAATTTTGTTCGGTAAGCCTACTTTAAAATACAGTAGGTCATAAATGTTTTTTTGCAGTGCGTCTATATTTCACGACATTAATTAAAATTTTGTGACCAAAAGTACCCTTTATACCAGGCTTCTGTGATCTTTTTAAATAAAGTCACTAGTCCTCCTTTCTTAGAAGATGCTGAACGGTCAATTTCCCCGATGACAACTATTGTTGTTACATACGTCTCAAAACTCATGATTAAAAAAAAGTTATTCCTGTTCATAATCGGTGTTTATTGCAAACACCACCATTAACTTGTCTTTATTTTTTCCTAACCCTTGCTCACTTCATTCTTTTTATACCAATTTTGTATACACATCCAAACTAAGCAAGAGCTCCTAGATAGAGGGCTGTAAAATTCTGATTAATCAAATAACCAATGCGTTCGTTGCAAGACGATTTTGTACGTCCCTAAATTATTTGACAGATATGGTAATTAATTAAAATATCATAATTGTTCACATAGCTATCGATACCAAGCTATATTTAATTACTTTTACTAAGTATTATGCCTGTCTCAGATAGGCATAATTTCAAACCACTCATTAAGTCAGCAATCCCATGTGTTCGGACGTAATTTTTCTGTAAACCACATATTACCGAGAACAAACTTCCCAGACACCAATTTTCATCTGAATTGAGCTCAATTTATCCGTTGCATCCAGCCTATTGAATCCACCAACCGTCATTTTTCAAGTCTCGGATATTATTCATAAATATGGCATACTCCATAGTGTCCAATCAAAACTATAGCATTTTAGAGTGTGGGGAAGTTTAGGAAAGAATTCTTAAAATACAAACCCTGCATGAATTGTATGAATGTGTATTATAGTTATATTTTTATCAAAGTTTTCATAAGTTCATAGTGGTTTATTTTATTTTTGAGCTAGGGAAAGATTTGATAAAGTACTCATTATTCAATTTCTCTACGTATAGTATATACCTTCTTACATTAGGTCGAACCACCAATAACTTTATTGATTTGGAGGGTCGGTGTTCGAAAGTCAATTCTCAACTATGTAGTCCCTCATTCATTCTATAGGTAAAATCCACCCTTTACATTCTGTTACTGGAAGGTTTAAATCTTTAAATATACATTATTGGGTTTTAAGTCTAAAAATTAAAAATACTACTTAACGTGCCAAAAATTTGTATAATAAAAGTTAAAAGAAAATTTCCTCTAGATTAAAAAAAACTAACTATTTTATATTATTAATAAATATAAAATTGGTCTTTTAGTTCCCCTTGACAAAAATAAAACTCCACGGTGTAAGGTTGCAATCAAGCCATACTAACCGAGCGGCCACAGTCTGTTGGCGAAGATATGGCCAACTTCTGTTGATAGAGGGTGTCATATGGTCAGCACAATGAACCCTCTGGCCATTAACTCAATTTTCTAGACTGAAGCCACTACTTTTTCATTCAAGTAGCTCTTCATTCCCCTTGAAAAATGGGTTTGAAAAGTAAATTGTGGCTATATTCTAAGATTTTTTTTAGAAAATTGACTTTTACAGTCAATAATAAATATAATAGGCCTTTTATAGGCCTATGCATAATATTATGATTATTTGGCAGATATATATAGAATATATCTGTACAAATTGGTTAAGAAAATTGAAAATGTAAGTAAATTATTCATTTCATAATTATTCCAAAAATAATTTATTCTTTTGGCATAAAAGTCAGCTTATATTGTCAATTCCCAGAGTATAACTTGTATCTCTAATTATAAATTGATCTATTTTGACTATCAATACTCAAAGCTATTATATTAAAGACAATAAACCTTTCAAATAGGTATATTTTTTAACCTACAGAAAGTTACATTTCAATTTTCAAACTGTTGAGACATATTCTGACTGTTATGAAATTAAATATATCTACTTTCACGGTTCACGTATTCATACGTCAGGTGACGTTATCTGTATCTATTACTTTTATATACTATCGATACCTATAAAATAACCATAAAGTAAAATTTTATCAATGCTCCAAGTAAAAAAATTATTTTTATCATTATCTAAATGGGATTTAAAAACTCGGATTGATATTCTCTACAAACTTTGAAAGTTCACGTAGAGCTTCGATACTCTCTCCAATTCCCCCTCTCTTTGTTCTACGGCTGGGTAGTAGAGTCCGTACACCCGCCAAGCCTCATTGGTCTAAGCTCCGCCAGGAGCGCATTCAGTTGAATGGCTTTGAACTGTTTCGGAGAAAGGAACGGGGATAAGGGGGGAATGTTATTTCTCTGTATTATGACCGTACCTATATTACACGGCCAGCCTTGCCCTCGTGTAATTAAATTTATGGCTAAATAATAACGCGCTGAATGTGATTATATGGACGTCGGTGTACGGAAAGGGATGAGGATTGTTTTTAAATGAGATATATCCATATTATGTCATATGAGTTTTGTTTTATTTTATTTCCTTACCTAACAGCCTACGTGTTATCAACAGATTTTAGTAAGATATTAGAATAAATATGTTAAGATTAAAATATATATTTTGGTAGTTTCAAAACCCTACACAATTAAGCAACAACTAAGTGATTATATCCTTTGGGTATTTCAAAGTAAAGCCAACGTCTAAAATCTAAATATTTAATCTACAAACTTGCCACCTGCCTCGATGGCGTAGTTGGCTAACGCGCTTGTCGTGTTGAGCCTTACTGCTGAGGACGGGGAGATAGAGGTTCGAATCTCACTCGGGTGAACTGGGGGTGTTTTTTCCTAAATGGTTTCCCACTCTCCCTCCACGAAAATGCGTATTTACTTCCTCTAAATTCAACCGTCTCAATTCCTAATCCATTAGCGTAATTAGTACTTAAGCGTATAACCCGAACGGGTAGTAAGACGCGGTGCTAAATATTATTATTAAATATTACAAATCTGCCTAATCCAATAAAAAAAAATTATATTCGGAGTGTTAATTTGGCCTAGTAGATGTGTGCCAAATTTTAATTGGTGTATCTCCAGATCGGTTTTTGAAAAATTGCCTTTATTAGGCCAAAACACATTTACAAATTTGATGTAGAAGCTATGATAACATAGTTTAAACTATTATTACCAAATCATTATTTATATTTAGTTCATGTGTAAATAAATTACGTACTGTACATTGCACTTGAAATAGTTGGTATTTTTTATAGATAACACATAACACTTAAATTATACAACACAATAATAATTTATCTCATGATTTTAAATAACCTTGACACAAAAAGATCAATATTGACAGAAACACGAATAAAATATTTAATTTTAAGCTCGTGTGAAGACTATCTAAAAACTTTATAACCAAAGGTACAAACCAACATAAAATGAAAAACAAAAGTAAATAAAGTAATAGAGCGAGAATTAGAGATATATAAATAAAATTAATGGAGTGTACAAATAGAATGGATGAATAAAATATGAAAGTACCTTAACGTTATTCTTTTCGAATATTTTTGAACTACTTCTTAGTACAAAGATACATATCTCATATCAAAATGCTTCAAATAATTCATTAACTTCACACCAATAACAATATCAGAGCCCCACAAAAATTCAAGGCTACAGCCATACACTAAAGTATGATTTTGGTAGGAAGAAGAGTAGAAGTTAGTTAATAAAGTTACTAAAACAATGTTAATATATTCATACATTAAGTCATGCCATCTGCAGATCTTACTTTTGATAGATATTATCAATATCTATCAAATAACACAAACAATATAAGAAAGTATTATCAATATTGGCCGCAAAGAGATATGTTTGAATTTTCTCAACTGTTCTCCAACTTAAATCAGGGTATATAATAAGGTGATACCATTTCTAGTTGAGACCTCTACAAATCTAGGTCAGGAGGCTTATCTCTAGTCACTCTAACTTAGTGTAATTATTAATAAAATACATTAACATCAGAAAGAGGCAATACTATCATTGTTTACCTGTTTAATTATACAGCTATTGGGACAGTCTTCTGAGATCTATGAGAGAGAGTCCACACTGGGCGTATTTCTTCTCAATCCAGTCTTTCTGAATAGTCCAACATATCAAGCTAAGATGTCGGTAGATTATTCTGTTCCTCTACCCGTGGAAATACTGCGCATGAGCAACTATCACCTTAGCTATGATGTCCGTGCAGTATTCTGTCCTCTCCGTGAATATGCGCATGAGCAACTATCACCTTGGCTATGATGTCGTGCAGTATTCTGTCCTCACACGACTGAGAGTGGCCCGCACTTTGTATGTTAGGAGAGTACTGCCAGGTTCCATTATCGCTGACACACTCTTTCAGTAAGCAGAAGAGCACTAGCTACCAAGATCTGCATTCAGGCCTCCTCCACTTCTCTATTTAGTGAATAGGACCGATCAGAACATAAACTATACAAGTCCATCCCCGACATTCATTACTGAACCAATTTATGTAGTTTTCATTAAGAGAATTCTTATAAATCAAATTACGACTCAAATTAATTATGTGGCATACTGTTTTTCTTAAACTAAACTATACATCTACATCGTGATAAAATTATACATTTTCAAACTTTTGTTAAAAATTATTTTGAATTATGAATTTCTACAATAACAAATAAATTCCATATACGGTTAATTCTTAAATCTTAACACTACATGCAAAAAGTTAAACCTAGTCGGTGACCTGGTGGTCTAGGGTTAAGGTGTCAGACTTCTGTGCTGGCGGCCGGGGTTCAATCCTCGGTCCCGGCACAATTTATCTGATTACCAAACCCTTCCTTCACCTCTGACAAGACATCTTGTGAATGTGGGGAATGCCAGGCCTCCACCGTGGTTCGGATTCCACGTTAAACTGTAGGTCCTCTATTTCATCTCACAATCACCCTACCATTACACATTAGCGTAAGTGCGTATAACCCGAACGGGTAGTAAGACGCGGTGCTAAATAATAATAATAATGTAAACCTAGTCAAAAGAACAATACAATGATAAAATATACATTTACATTTAAACTCGATTTGATTTCAAAATATTTATTGTTCATGCTATTTAGTTTTACAAAATAGTTTATTATTATTATTATAGGTCATTACTATAAAGCCACATGGCTGACTCACTCACTGACATTAATGTTTACCCACTTCCAGATGAGAGAAACTTGATATTTGGCAAACTTCTAACTTTTAGCCTTTAACCGACGGGAAAGTTCTAAAAATTTAAAAAATAATTTTTAACTCCCAAAAAAAATTCAAAATATCGGAGCAACTTTAAAGTCGGTACGGACCTTTCTTTGGAAGTCTCTTGTGGCTAAACTGTAAGACCTATCAAAAAACGGCTCTGTAATTACATTAGTTTACATCCACTTGCAAAGAAAACCCAGGGGGGTTCGGAAAAGCATTTACTTTATTACAACGTGTATATCTTATGTGGTCTTGTCTAGTTTGCTGATGACGGGGATGTTGGGGTTTGAATCCCGCTAACTAGGGGTTTCCTCAATAATTTTTCCTCCATACAAATGTATGCCCATACTGTACATTTCCTTTGAATCATTCTCTCCACAGCCTTACTTAATTAGTGTAAATATATGGATAGCCCAAAGAGTATTAAGATATGTTCTTTTCAAAAAAGAAAGCATTATTGAACTATTTAGTTTAGTTTTAATGAACTGACCAAAAAAGCATTTTGAAATTCCATATTTACACCATGATTAGAAACATTATTAATATTATTATCATCAAGTTGAAATCACAAATACCTACACATGGCAAAGGCTAATGTGATCAAATTCTAGTACAAGTGACTACTCAAATATTCCTAAATATTATAAGGGTATGATTTGTTTACCTATATAATTATTGTATTTTAAATAAAAAACCTACAGGGTAATATGAGTCAGAGTTCAATTTTTACCCTAGTTGAGTTAGTGCTACTATGTATCAGATAATCATGATCCCATTTTAGTTCACTTTAGATTATGGCTAAGAGAGGTATCTGCCATATTTAATTAATTTTAAAATAAAAATATTTGCTTGAGTCCTTATGGAATTTGATACATAAAATTTGCTCTCGTGGGAAATGTGTGAAATGTGACTATTTTTCCAGTTAACATTTTTATTTGTATAATACGATCAAACTTAATAAACAATATATTTTTGCATAAACAGGCAAAGTTTATTTAATATTATGATTATTTTTCCACCACTTCTTACAACCAGTTCGATTGTACGATATATACTAATTAACTTAATTTAAACTGTTAAGGGATGAGGTAAGTTCCATTTTATAGGAAGTTCACTTCGCATTTTCATGGAGAGAAAATGGAAAATCATTTAGGAAAAAATACCCTCAGTACACAAACCGGACTTGACCTCAGATATCTCCATCACCTTCGCTCTAGTCTATTAGAGTGGCACTAGACTGTGCGACCAAAGTGAGTGTTGTCTAGGTGAACATACCTACTATATGATTACATTTGTACATAATTTTATAATCCAGCTTTAAAGGGTTAGTTTAATTTAAGCTGTAGGGATGAGCACGTGGCTAAGTTAAAATAAGTGGTAATAAATGAGAAAATAATATTTTAACAAACATGTTGAATAACCCATTGTGAAAACCATCATTGCACTCATACAAGATACAAAATTTAACCTTTCAGTTACTGGCAAACTAATCTACTGTGAGACTTACGCCATAGACGCCGGTAAACTCACAGGTGAGGGTATCTGAGTATATTGAATAGATCTACAGGGAACAAGTATAATTTAGGAAAAATTATTTATGTTTATTGGATCTATACGAATCAATGATGTGTTTAATAAAACATAAAATGTGGAAAAATATTATGATATTCATTATAAAGGTGTTAGAGAGATTAAAAATCAATCAAAATTTTTGGCGATTATTTTATGGGACTATGCAATTAGTTTGTATGATTAATGTAGGCCTATCAATGTCAAAAAAAAATATTCCTATTCCTAGTTATTAGTTCCGATGCTTTATGGATCAGATTATACATTTTTTAATTCAAACTAAACTATAAACTATACCGACTCAGTTTTTCTTGTTTTTTTTACTCAAAATAGAAAAAATAGAATTTAAAAAAGGATTTAATGAATTTTTTTTCCACATTCAAAATTTGAGGATAGAGGTGAATGTGAGGGGATGAAGACGGAAGGAAAAGGGTGAGAGTTGGTAGGGGGGTGGGTAGGTTTGTAGTGACGCTGGCTGTAGTTGACGTCGAAACCAGATCGCGCACGTCGACCTCCTCTACCCACCCTTTTCTACTCAGTCACCCATCCTTGCACCCACGAAACTTCCCCCCCCCCCTCTCTCTCAATCTCCTAGCGTCAAGTGCTATTTGGGGTACCGCCAAGTGTCAAAGCTTTCATATGCAAACAAGACTAGGGTACTTCTTCTGCCTCTCCCCCCCCCCGACCCCTCTCTATATCCACCCCAAACAGAACGGGCCTAGTGCGTGCTTGGTGTGAGGGAGCCACCGAGTTACTTAACAAATACTATCAGGGAGATCCTTCCTCTATGTAAAACCACATAACCGACCGCTTTTTGAGGAAAAAAGATGTTAGTTCAAGATATCTGTCTTAATACATGTCTATGAATTATCAATTAGGTGTCTTCTTATCTATGATAAATAAATAATGTAACACAATCAATCATTAATTCGCATGAAAAATATTATATATTTGGATTCAAGACCTTACAAAATAGTTTGTTATTAGACTACCTTATATTATTTCTTCTAAAATAAAAAAATCCTTAAATGTCTTTTACTTCCAATATCTTAATAACCGATGGGCTATACGCATACATTAGTAATTATACTAAGTAAATAAGAATAAGGAAGGTAAAATTTGAAAGTAAATGTACCTGTATTTAGGTAGAGAGGAAGTAGGAAATTTTTATAAAATACAACTTTTAGGACACCCAGAGAGGGCATGAGCCCCGATATAAAAGTCATTGATAGCCCAGACTAACATTAGAATGTCGCGTTTGTCCATGCAACAATCGATTCGGATCATATTGGGATATTTGTAATATTAATCACCCTACATATATCTATTTTAGAATATAATTGTTATAGCCATGTTCAAAAAGTAGCTATAGCAAAACTATTCTTATATGTATTTTCATAAACGATATAGTAATACGTATTATTCAAGATACTCCCCAGAGTTATAAAGTATTTTGAACAAAGTAACAAAATAGTTCTTTGAGTTCTAGCATATTCCAAAACATCAAAATTCATGATAAGCCTGAGGTAAAAAATGTTCACAATTACAATACTTTATTTACGAGTGAAATCAAAGAAAGCTGCTCTACACTGTACTTGTGGTCACATGGTTCTAGACGTCAGGCTCACATTAAATTGGTAGTAAGACACGGATGAAAGGAAACGCGGTAATACGAGCAAGAATCCAACACGCTAGCACACACCGAACTCTAAAGGTTCACATAAATACTCGTACTATCCTATCCACTTCCGGAGAACGGTGCAGGTAAGATCCTTCAACCTATCAAAAGGTGGGAAGTGGAGGCAGCAAGCACTCCAAGATCCATTAGTCGTGAGAGAAACGAACGCCTAACCTTTCAGAGATCGAACCAAAGCTCCTCTTCCTGCCCCCCCCCCCCCTCTCCCACGTGACTTGTTGGCTGTATCCTCACGTGACGGATGATGTTCTGGTCCATTTCCAGCCCCCATTGTCTCGCGAACACGAGTCAGACTACCCATCCGATCCTCTTTTCACGGGATGTTTTGATCAATGCTCGCCTAAAGCGGAACCACGGGGTGAACGTATGTGCAGTCCAATATTTTATAGAGAAGAACCTTTAGGAAAATACAAATATATTATTGGTCGTTGGGTTGAATGGTCTAAGGCAGTGGTGGGCAGCTTATTGATCGTGATTGAACAGTTAATCTCGCAGTAATTTTCAGTCCTTCGCTTAAGAAATCTACATCGTGATTAAAAGTAGACTTTCTAGTATTATAAGCTGGTAAATATATAAATCACTTCAAAATAATATTTGAATGTAATCAAAACAACCTTTATCAGTCATAATAAGTGATGTTATACTTACTTGCTCTCTCTATGACATTATAAACTTGAAAGCTTGTAGACGCAGTTACAAAAGAAAGCCACCTATTTATTCTTGAACTAGTTTTATCAACTTCCCTCATTACACCTTATCTCTCTCTTGAGCTAGCTCTATCCAGTACACCTCATTACACCATATCTCTTCTAGGCCATTCTAATATTACCCTCACAACTGCGTCTAGGTCTTCCCAACGGTCTCTTCCCATTGGATTTGCCAGTAAGTGCACAGGACAAGGTTCTAGATTCTTCACTTCGCACTGCATGTCCTTACCACCATAATCTAGTAGATTTGAGTATCCTAACGATGTATTGTGATGAGTAGAGGGTATGTAACTCGTCATTATTTAGCCTCGTCCTCTACCAAGTAGGCATTTGGATATAATATCTTCTTAAGTAACTTGTTTTCATGCACCCTAATTTTTTTTTCGTCTGTAAGGTAAGAGATCACGTTTCACGCCCATAGAGACCAAATGGTAAATTATTATTTTGTATATTCTGAGTTTTACATTTCTTGACAGTAGGTGAGATGGCAACAGCTTACTGACCGAGTAATAGCATACATTTTTCCTACTGTATTCATTTCCTAATTTCAAATCTAATATCATTATCGCTAGTTAAAATTTTCCTAAATATTTAAACTCTTTAACCCTGTCATATGATAAATTTTCGCAGTATTTTCTAAATTATCGTTCTTTATAAGTGTACTCTTAGTCTTTTCAGCGTTCAATTCTAAATTTATTTCCTTATTAGTCTCAAATCAAACTTATGCATCTCTTGGAGCAGCTTTCTTACTATTGCCCAACAAAGCAAAATCTTCTGCTAACCCTACTTAGTAGCTGCATCATACCGCTTAACGTTAACCCTTCACTACCAATGTTATAATACAATTAAATAGCATAAGATGAAAATGTACATATTTTTATTATCATTACCGGGACATAAGAATTTGAGTGAGAAAACTATTGTGAATTTGGCAATTTACGATATGCACAATTTGCTATTATTTATGCGCTAAGCACAAATTTAACCCAGCCTTTTATACTAGAGCTACCTTCATAATGGTATACACGCGTGGAAAATCATCTTATCAACACCAGTACTTTGTACCCTCCCGAAAGGTTTAGAGAAGGTAACACACACATAAAGAAAGAAATATAAATAATACAGAGTTTTATTAATGATACATATAACAGAGTACAGTATGTGACATTAAGGATAGTTCATTTGGTTTCCGTTGTCTTCTGTAGTAAATATAATGCGATTGTAGAGTGTAGTAGTATCACAACAAGTATATAAAGAAATACATAATAAACTGAAAACCAAACGTCCAGTATAATGAGTCTTGTGAGTAAAGGCAGATGAGCCAATAGTGGTTAACTAAAGCAAATTATTGTTTGGGATCAATATCCAGGCTCATAAAGGCTCCCGAGAAGACAATCCCTACAACCCGCCCACTACAAAAAAGTGAACATTGGTGGGTCAATAATTATAAACATTTTAAGAATTCCTTTGAACTGACTTCAAGAAAGATCTCTCTCGATTTAATGTCTGTATCCCAAATAACACGACCACTAACCCATCAGATTGTGCTCACTCAGGTTCTTAAGAAGCCTAGCTACTTAGGCATCTAGCAATTAAGCAATTAAACGCTCTATCTATGGCAACTAATAGTGAGTTAACATCATAGTAACAATGAGGAGGCGCTAACCTAATCCCTCGTATATGGGGATAGTTATCCCCAGTTAGGGCAAAACAGCTACAGCCTAGAGCTATAGTGGCCACACTCACGAACAAAGCTTGTCTACGAGGTTTACCCAACTAGTCCAGGTACAACGAGTGTATGACATAAGGAGAATGCCTACACGGCTGCAAATAAACTTGCAATACGATATAAAGGCTGCCCAAGGGCAGAGCCAATAATAAAAAGTAAATTACAGGATCCCACAATAACACAATACTAGATACTTAGCCAGGGCCAGGAGACATAATTAGGTCATCAAAACACATATAGCACTCCCCACTAGTGACTCAAGACGTTAGCTTCTTGGCTATTCAAACAACATTGCCTAGCATCCAATCTAACGTTAATTAGCCACATAGCTATAGTGATTGCTGTATATATAACATAATTATAACATAACTCAAATTCATACGGAGAAGCCGCTTAGAACAATAAACAACACAAGTAGTACACATCGGCAAGAAACTATATCTGCTCATTGAGCTATCATGCCCCAGTTGACTCTTGTGACAACTCATAATATCAGCCTAATTAACTCAATACCTATATACATCAATTTACCAGGGGATTGACTTAAAAAGAAACGAGCTCTTCACGACTCCCAAATAAGTTGAACCAGTACTTAACCTTCACATTATTCGTCGCTATACTTTTAGAATTCCATAGCAAAATATACACAACTCAGTGAGCAACAGTACAAACCGTACGTAGACGTAAATTAGCCAGTCCGGCTAGCAAACAGTCCCTGCGAAACCCAACTCAAACGTAGGAATCAGCTGTGACAGCACAGAGTTATTGTAGCCCCAGTTGTAGAGCAGGCGGTGTACTTCTAGTGCACCAGCGTTAGACTATGGCGGTGTTGGTGATCTAGGTGAGGCGGTATACTACCTATGGGCAGTCCCTGCGTTGACTTCCCCATACTTCATTCCGGCCAGGGACTACTCAGATTAACTGCTACAGTAGAGAAGGTACGGTTAGAGACTCGATCAGTCTTAAATTATTACAATTTCTGTATCTTATTCCACTCGAGTGGTAAATTAAATCAACTTCAAGACTGAGAAGTAAAAAGGAAGGGGAGAACAGGTGTCAGCCAATCACGTCTTACAGCAACAGTGCAGGTCAAAACGGTCATCAAGAGGGGTTAAGCCGATGCGCAGAGAGAGAAGAGACAAAGAGGCAATACGAAACGAGTGAAGCCCCAACATTCAAATTTCTTGATCTTTTTGATTACATCATTTGAATGAAATTAAGCTTACATGCGATGACCTCGAAACACACTCACATAGACATTTAGGTCAAGGGGAGACTAATCAGTAGGGTAGTTCAAGTAACATAGACAAACTCTTGAGAGGTGAAAAAGTCACATGATTGTGTGAGCTAATATCCATTAGCTAAGCACAACTTTTTGTCACCTCATATAAATGGAGATAAAATCATTTGGATTATTTTTCTGGTGTATTTAATATACACTTTCTGAATAGACGGATTAGATCATAATTATAATAATAATAATAACTGTAGTATACATTTAAAACATACAACCTTGTCCGACAACCAGATATTGTGGGCAATAGTCAACCTTCTGAATACAATATTTAATCTTGTCCGACAACCGGATATTGTGGGCAATAGTGAACCTTCTGAGTACAACATTTAACCTTGTCCGACAACCAGATATTGTGGGCATAGTGAACCTTCTGATACAACATTTAACTCGTCATAGATGAAATTGAACCAGAGTCCATAAGCTTAGTATGCATACATGATACTGACTGAAATAAGGTGTAGGACTAACAAGTTAGAGATAAATGAGGTATAAATTTTAATAAAGTGTATCCACATTTATGTGTTTTTTGGGAAAATTATATCATTTCAAAAGGCTGGAATACAGATTTTTACCGTTTGTCACTTGTAAATAGAGCAGGCGATACTGATGACTTTGTCCGCGTGTAAACCAGTCTGGATTTAGTATGGAACACGATTTGTACAGTTATATAATTATCTGGTTGTTATATAATGTAGCCCATTATATTTTTATTGCTATAATAGCTATGCCCGCATATGTGGGCACGTGGGTATGAATGCCAGGCTCATCTATTCTGGTTTTCTGTTGGCGGTAAGGCTGGGTTTCGAATATTAACCGGGGTGTTTTGAGGTGGTATTTCTTCTCCAAGGTCAGTGGTCCCCAACCCTATGCCCGGGTCACTATGGCACCTGTCAAACCTTTTGCGTCTGCTCGCCACTTTTTCACCACCTCTGAAATGTTCTTGACTAATAATTTTAAACTGTCACTTTTCTGACCAAAATACAGTTTGTGCTTATCTCCGGGTATGCTGTTCTCAAGATGTTGGTGATTGAACCCCCCCCCCCCCCTATTTCCAATCTCTCCCTTTCATTCCTCTTTTTTGTCCGCTAATTTACAAAGTGTACTTTTACTAGGGACCAACGTAGTTTCAGGATGAATGGTTTTGCTTTTCCTAATCTCGAAGACCTAACCCCTTCCACCATCATCTCTTCACACTCACTAATACCTTGATAATATTTCTTATTTACTTTGTAAATATCTTGATGTGGGTCTACCCAGATTTGATGCCTGAATAAACACAGAATAAATATATATTTTATAAATGTACCCAAGCACCAATATGGTGGTGAGTAGTTAAATATTTCCTGGTGTCTTTATTTTGATCTTGTTAAAACTGTAAATAAAGCAGTATTTTTTAAATATAGTTTTGTCAACTTGGAGTGGGTTGAACCCTCCTTTCCCCCATGGCTACAGCATTGAGTATTACCCACAACCACATGTAACGTCACATTCCCTGTTGGAAACTTAACATTGCAGTTGACCGGCCGTGTGTATAGCGTTGAGGTTGACCTCTGAGTCTGGCGGGAATTAGTAAATTTACCTTGAAAAAGTAATTGGTACCCGCCGCACTACCGTTAGTTTTGAATGAGCTCTAAGGTACATAAAGGTTGGAGACCTCTGCTCTAGGTCTTACCTTTTAACCTTCATCTTATTATTCAAACAAATTTAAAAATGACACCTGCACACGGAAATAAACCCTTGGAGCATCGCCTTTCTTATAAAATATATTTCTATATACAGCTTTGGTTTAATCTATCTATCTATCCCATTAGATTTAGTAAAATTGGTATAGCCTGGACGGATTTTAAGATTTGACGGGAGAAAACTTGTTAAAATAATATGGAAATATATCTCAACAATTTCCAATATTGTTCACTTAACATGAAGAATTAACTGTTTCATATGCCACATAGAAGTAAAAACAGAATGTTTTGAATAGACCCGGAATGAAAATAACAGCATACAGACTAATCGAGTTTGGTAGCCATTCATGCATGAAGAATGCGGTTCGAATGCCGGTCACGTCACACTGAGATTCAATTTACCGACTCCAATACAGTACGGCATGTCTGTATTAATATGTCATGCTTGACCAATATTTGAACTAAAACGATTGTTTGGTTATCACCGATAACGTTTGACGGCAAAAATCCTGCAAACAGGGTTTTCAGTTAAATTGTCATTTTGAACTTGAGGGCATTTGGGAAATGAAATGCGGTGAGTGGGAGGAATTTTATGGGGGTTTAGTGCTGATCCACCTTGTTAAGTGGAAATCAATGGTTTTATTTTACTATACACAATTGGGGCCTCACGGGAGAGGAGGGAAGAGATAGTTTAGTTTTCTTTAATTAAGTTATAATATTAGTAGTTGTGTTTGAATTTAAACTTTCGTAATATTTAACTTTTAAACATCCATAGGTGGCCACATGGTCTAACGGATAACGCTCATTGTTGGACTAGATTGATGATGACGGAGATATAGAGGTTCGAATCTAAGCCTAGGCGTACTGACGATAGATTTTTATGAATGGTTTTCCACCACCCCACCATATAAATGATGGTACGTTACTCTAAAAGTTAAACTTGCTCATCCATATTCCACTAGCGTAGTTAATGTGTACTTGTATAATACAAATGTATATTAAGACAAGCTTAAATTTCCTTACAACCTTAAAATGCCTATTATCTTCTTACTACACAAACATGTTTGACAATTTTGCCTTCTAATTCTATCTATATATAATATTTAGTATGTATGTGCTCTCTCATCAATGGACACGTGGGATCAATCGTCTAGATTCTTAGGTTCAGCTTACCTTACACATTCTTATTAAATTATCATGGCTAATAAATATACTTAAAGCTCAAACGAGCAGTGATAAGTGTGAAAGAAAATTAGGATCTGTTTAGAAAACGATTAATAATACTCAACCTTTATTCATTAAACTTACTTACTTTATTGCAATAAGAACTTGAAATTGGTGACCTAGCGGTCTAGGTGTAAGGTGTCTGACCTCTGTGCTGGATATCTGGGGTTTAATCCTCGATCACGGCACAGATCTATATGATTGATTGCCAAACCCTTCCTTCACCTCTGACAAGACGTGTATTGATCACAACTTGTGAATGTGTGGAATGCCAGGCCTCCACCGTGGCTCGGATTACACGTTAAATTGTAGGTACTCCCTTTCATCTCACATTCGGTCTACCATTACACATTAGCGTAAGTGCGTACAACCCGAACGGGTAGTAAGACGCGGTGCTAATAAGAATATTAATAATAATACTTACTTTATTTCATTAAGAACTCGAAAGTTAACTTCCAGACTTACAAAAGTATGCCACCATCTGTAGCTAGTTCAACCCAGTTCACATTATTACATCCTATTTACAGAAGGAGAAATGACAACAACCTACTGATCGAGTAATAGCATAAATTTCCCAAATGTATATGTTGCCTAATTTCCCCTTTAGTATTGTTCCTGCTAGTTAAAATAAATCTTAAATATTTAAAATCATTAACCATGTTAAATAATAAGTTTGTATTTTATTCGCATTTATCTTTAAATTACTGTACTCAATATGTGCTCTCATATAATTGATATCTTCATCGTTAAATACTAAACCTATTTTCACACTTGCCTCTAGAAAAATGCCTGCAATTTTAGAAACAGCTTCCTTAATATTATCCAACAAAGCTAAGTTATCTGCATATTCAAATAGCTGCATTGTGCCATTTAAAGTCGTTCCTTACTCTCTTGCATTACCCTAAGAGCACACTCTAAAACTAGACTAAAAAGTTATAGGGAAGGTTGATATCTTGGTTCTTAATCAAATTATAGAAAAAAGTTCATTTTCAAGTGACAGTACACATTTAAACCAAATAATATATTTGTGTGCTTAGTACTGTCTTTGATGTGATCAGGCATGTAACACCAACTTCCATAACTTTACAAATATATTGTATTTTGCATTTATATGGCTGTTATATAGTTATCCAGTGATATTTAAATTAGATCGACACTTTAATACTATCGAAGATTAATTATTGGTGACCTGGTGGTCTAGGGGTAAGGTGTCAGACTTCTGTGCTGGCGGCCGGGGTTCAATCCTCGGTCCCGGCACAGATTTATCTGATTTCCAAACCCTTCCTTCACCTCTGACAAGACATCTTGTGAATGTGGGGAATGCCAGGCCGCCACCGTGGTTCGGATTCCACGTTAAACTGTAGGTCCTTCATTTCATCTCACAATCACCCTACCATTACACATTAGCGTAAGTGCGTACAACCCGAACGGGTAGTAAGACGCCGTGCTAATAATATTAATAATAATTAACTATAATTCATACAGATGTATCTTTTCAAATAATGGGTGTTAGTAGCATTGTCCTTATAAAGTAAAAATTTAATGTCATAGAAATAGTCCAATTTTCTCCTAAAGAGAGAATGTAAGATCACCTTATGTAAACTTCCAAACTAATTTAATCGAATTTACCCCACATCTTAGAGTGATATATTATAAATTATTGTGGCAGCGAATGGCTATTATTTTTGGTGGCCACTCATAGTTAATTAGTATTCCATAGACATGTGTCAGTAGAATTTTAAAACTCATTTATTTCCATTTCATATAACTTAATGTTAGTTTTATTTTCTTTAGGTTGTTAATAATATTACGAGCTTAACACGTATGATATCATGTAATTATATGATTACTCATAGTGTTGTTATAGATTTGAAAACGTGATCCATGATAAAATGTAGTCTATTTAATTCACAAGTGAAGAGTCATTTGAAACCTTGACCTTATTTCAATGAACCAATGAGTGGTAAGCTATCGAGTAATTACATAAGGATAAGATTATAAAAAAACTTTGAAAATAAAGAAAATAAAAAAACAATGATGAAATCGATTAATATTCCATCATCCCTCCATAAATGTATGTTAAACTGGCACTTTATTACAGGTTTTAGTCAGTAATACTTTCCAAACAATGTTCATTGTAAGAGGAAACGTTTTGGTGGATGGGTGGTCAAAAGTAAATTCGGAAAGGTGTGCTGGAGATATTTATCCATTGTAAGTATATTATTTCGGGTTTTAGCCCCAACATCCTAGTCAGGTAATCTATCCCTGTGTCAAGTTTTCAGGCAATTATGTTTAGGATGCTCTACGCTATTTTCTATGATATCTGCACACGTGCATTCAGGAAGACCAAAGCCCACTTTCACAACATTCTACTAAATAACTCATAGATTAACCAACGTTTAAGTTTAACCATCAGCAAAATATAAATGGAAGCTTATCATAGAAGGCCCACTTTGGTTGTTGTTCGGTATAAGGCTTCACTCCAGTGTTAGACTAAACTACATATGACAGGGGGATTGGTGTTTGAATACTAATAAAATGTACTGAGAGTATTTTTTCCTAAATGATTTTATATTCTCCTTCCACACAAATGCGGGTGTACTTCCTCTAAATTCAATTTTATATTCCTATACCATGAACATAGTTAATACATATCCGTTATAGCGGGAGGGTAAGACTCCGAGATAAAAAGACATATATACATACACATATATATATATATATATATATATATATATATATATATATTATATTACTCATGGAAGTTTGCGTTTCTTTTTCTCTCAAGTCACCAGAAACATAATGTAACAACACATGCATGGCTCTTTTAAGGTGGTATGGAATGATACTAAAGTTTAGATCAGTATTTTTTTTTGTGTGAATTTATAGCAACCAAATTATTATTTTTCATTTTTTGTATAACATATTTTTTCAATAGATATGTTTATTGGTCTTACATATAGTAAGCCTAATGAAGCTTGACTAAAATGTAATCAACGTAGTAAATATTAAGATACACTTTTTAAATAATAATAAAATTTTTCATCAGCACCTGAACTTTGTTAATAAAAAAAATACCTATCTCTATAAAATGATATAAGCATACTAAATAATGACTTCAAATTCAAAAAAAAAATTGCTTAAAAATGAACAAACACTTCTAATAAATACACATGATACAATAAATAACGTATTTTTTAAACATAGGCTTAATATAAAAAATATCCATGTAATGAAAAGCCTTTAGCATTTAAACTCTTTCATTCTGATAAACATAATATTGATTTTCAAATAACTGGTTTAAAAAAATATACATCCCCTCCCAAAGCCACCCTTTCCGGCTGGTTGCAGTTTCTCATCAGGGATATGTATTTTACAACTAAATAAGTATAGAAGTTAAAAAATTAATTGCCTGCATTATCTTCTCATTCTAGCAACTGTGTTAATAATATTTATTAAATATTTAAGAAATTTAAAAATATATTTATTCAACATAAATGCCTACAAATGACTCAAACATATCTAAGAACGACTAAAAAAATTCTTAAAAATTGCCAAAAAGGTACAATCCCATGAAAATGCGACCTAAAATTCAAAACTGACAAAAGTTGTTCAAATAATGACCCAAACTAGGAGATTATTAACATAATTTATACATACATGATCAATGATCATTTTCTGTGGAGTACAAAAAAAAGAAGAAAAAAGATGACATGTCATTTAAATCTAGGTCCTGGTTACTATCTATAACGACCACCTGTTCTAATTATACATTTGTCCTTTGACTCTGACGTGGAGATAGTGTGTATTGTGATGATTACGTAATGTTGTTGTCGCTCATTGATTGGTTGATACGCAATGTTGTTGTCGCTCTCTGATTGGTTGCTACATAGTGTAGTTTTCACTCTATGATTGGTTGTTACGTAATGTTGTGTCTCTCTCTGAATAGTTTTTTCCCTTTCCCCTAACCACCGTTTAGTGGTTCATTCTTGTCTAACTTGTTTGTTATGTCTGGTTAGGATTCAGACGGGCGATGGAGTTTATTTTTATTGGTGGGAGGGAGTATATTGTCGTAAGATTGGGACGGGGCGTTGGAGTTTTTTATTTATTTATTGGCGTGCAGTCCACGGCGTCGGGTGCTCCTCCCGTGGCATCAGAAGGGATCACGAAGCTCTTCTGATAGCAGTGTAGCGTAGAATGTGACCACTGACTGTTTGCAGTAGTTTGCCACCCTTTCACGTTTACCTCACTCCCCACTCTACTTAGATGTATGTGTAGCAACTAGTCATTGAAATGTGGCAACCCCTATGTGGTAATGGGTTTATTCGCAACAAGAGAGCATTGACACAGCTCTAATTATGCACAATCAGGGGACTTGGAATCTTCAGTTAGGGGTCATTATCTCCTACCCCAAAAGTCTACTAAAATTGGTTGTTTGGTATCGTCCGTAGAAATGCGGGATGTAGGTATCCGTCATAGATCGGAAAGTAAGGTAAAAATATTTCAGAGTCTTACGTGGAGTGAGGGAGAGTAGAAAACCACAACAACACCCAAGCGAGATTCGCACTCACGACCTCTCCCGTCATAACAAGATGAGCTTGACATTTAGATTGTGTATCCGAGATATATTCCAACCCTGATATCTTTTGCCGGATGATTCACGGCCTGTAGCGGCAAAACCCGAGAAAACAATATGGTGGGGATTTGTTTAGCTTATCATTAATATTTACAATACAAGTGTTGTACATTGTTAAATCCTCAGGATTTACGGGTCCTTCGGACTTTACCTCGTAATTCACTGGTGGTGGGCACGCGGTTGACTCTGCTGAATCTGCTGTCTAGTAGGCAGATGGCTCTGGTGGTGAGCATACGGGTGGCTCTGACTGTGAGTAATCTGATATCTGGTAGGCAGACGACTCTGGTGGTTGGAACTTGGGTGACTCTGATGATGGGCACACCTGTGACTCTGGGGGTTGGGGCGGTGTCTACAGCGTCATGAAGTACGGTGGGGGTGGTGTGGAGCTCGGAAGTGTGATAGAGGCCTGGGCAACACAGTCACAACGTTCCCTTTGTGGAAATTCTACACAGCAGATGTCATATCACACATGTAAGATTTCTCGATTCTCTCGTAGGGTAGTACTTCAGGTGTTTTCCGCTCTCCCTCTACGAAAATGCTGGCTCACTTCCTCTAAATTCAAGCTTCCCAATTATCAATCCGTTATTGTAATTAGTACACTACTTAATTGTCTACACACGTACACGCTGACAGTAGTTATCAAACAAAACAAATGTTGGTAGGCTTTTCTCGGAAGAACGGCCCCACCAGTGCTTGCTCGATATTAGTTTCCAGCTTGGTTCGCTACAGTTGAAATTAAAAAAAAGTGTTAATAATGATAAATATTATAGCGTACTGTCATTTTTGATATTCAAAATTAAACGGTTATATTATGTGTACTTTACTGAGTGCAGTCCGCAAATAATTACTTAATATACAATCAAATCTGTAAAGAAATAAGAACACCACCGGGTACCACGTGTTAGCTAAATAAATGGTGACGGGAGGGAATCGGGTTCAATTCCTAGTTGTGCGTGTGTACTGAGGTCGGTTTCCTCACTCATCCTCCACGGGCTGTGTCCCAGACGGTTAGTAACACGCGGCAGCCTTAATTATTTCTTGTGTTAAATATTAGAGATGTAGTACGACGAGAGGCTGTGTGTGTATATTGTAAATGGAAACTATAAGTTTTAATAAATATGTAGCATCCAAAAGGGGCAGATGCCAACAAAACACATATAATAATATAAAAACAAAAAATGGGGGGGGGGGTTAACCCAGAGCGAGTGCCGAGGAGTTCTAGGCTGCAAATGTTTAACACAAAACATTACAGTCCCACAACTCGCAACCTTCGAACCAGTTGTGGATATTATAAATGTAACCCTCTATCTCAACCAGACAGTATGAGACTGCAGCCTTCCTAAAGTTCATACTAAATCAAAATATTTGATGGCTTTCCTTGGGAATGATGGGGCATATATCAGAAAGATACAAAACAAGTCAAGTAAGGTCGATATTTATTAGCAACGCTCAATAGTTGCGTAACAGTTTGATTCAGAGTATACAATATAATATAGGTAAACAACATTATGACTCGAAACCTATAAAAAATATTCCATAGAAAAGTTAACATTTGTTTTCTTAACATGCGTATAGTGTACGCGAGACTAATAAGAGATTTTATAAACATAGTCACATGGTATTACATAAATGTGTAACTCAATGAAGTTAACCATAACTCTATCCTAAAGTGGCGCCCTTCTAGTAACACTAAATTATTAAATATTTTATATTTTTAATATCAAATATTTGTTTCCTATTTTCAATATCAAAAGTTCGTTCAGAATAAAAGGAGCTTAGCAAATACACTAAATTATTACATATTTTATATTTTTAATATCAAATATTTGTTTCCTATTTTTAGTATTAAATATTCGCTCTGAATAAAAAAGAGCTTAGCAAATGACAACAAACAATCTTAACTCAGCAATGAAAAGGTATCCCTCAAGGATTAGCGTATTACAATACGATAAAAATTTAAATATCAAATAGTTAACCATTGCGCATGTTATAATTCTAATATCAGATAGCAATCCATAATAATTTAACGACAAGACCAAGAAAATGGTTTCCGTGAAAGTTATTAAATATTCCTAAATACATTATAACCATCGGAACTATCGTAATATAAATGACATTACTATTGGTAAAGCGCCATGACCTCGTTATAAAAAAAATATAAGGAAACGTTCCTAATCATAAGATATAAAGTTAGATATAATTTAAATATATGGCCGAAAAATGAATTTGGAAAAGTATCATAGTATTTTAAAAAAAGATTTTATAATCCAAGACAGAATTTTGATCTTACATTTTAGTCTCAGAAAGCCGGAGCTTATGTTACCCCTGCTATGACACAGGCCCAATTGTGTCGTTATCGATACAGAGAACAGAATATATACAAAACTCAGTAGATGGAGAAAGGAGAAGGGGTGGGATGCATTCTGGACTTAATGGAACATTATGCAAGCAATGCTGAGCTTCGTGAACCTTCTCGTGACGGGAACTCGTTACTGCGCATGTGCAGCCAGCCCAGGGCGTCGGCTGAACTTGTCAGTCATTATGCGCTCTTAGTGTCTTGTTCTCCCAGGTCAGTGAAAGTTCGTCCGGAGGTTTTGAGCCGTTGTTCCCCGCAGGCCCAGTCGACAGGCGAATGCAGTAAGTCTCTTCTATTTGTTTTGTTTGAGCGTCTCCCATATAACGTCCAATGCTACAAATATTCAGGGTAAGCTAAACAAATCCACACCACACTGTTCCCTTGGGTTTTGCGGCTACAGGCCGTGAAGCATCCGGCAAAAGATATCGGGGTTTGAATATATCTCGGATACACAATCTAAATGTCAAGCTCATCTAGTTATGATGAGAGAGGTCGTGAGTGCGAATCTCACTTGGGTGAACTGGCGTGGTTTTCTACTCTCCCTCATTCCACGTAAACTCTGGAACCTTTCTACCTTACTCCTTTGATCCATGACGAATACCTACATCCAAACATGTCGACGGACGATACTAAATAACCAATTTTAGTAGACTTTTGGGGTGGGGTAAGAGGCCCGTTACGGAGGATTCCGAGGCCCCTGGTTGTGCATAATCAAAGCTGTTTCAATGCTCTCTAGTTGCGAAAAAACCCATTACAACATAGGGGGTTGTGACGAAGCGATGACGACACGGGGAAAACCCGTTACCACATATGGGCTTGCGACATTGCGATGACTAGTTTTGACACATACCTCTAAGGAGGATATGTAGTGAGAGAAAAGTGAAAATGTGGCAAACAACTGCCAGCCAGTCAGTGGTCGCACTCTACACTACGCTGCCATCAGGAGAGATTCGTGCTACATGCCGATGCCACGGGAGGAGCGCCCTACGCTGTGGACTAAACGATAATAAATAAATAAATAATTCCAGCACCCTTCCCAATCCTACGTCATTAAACTTCACACCGATAAAAAAAACTCCCACACACGTCCGATTCCTAACCAGACATAAAAAAAAACAAGTTTGGACATGAATAAACCACTGAAAGGGGGTTAGGGAGAGAGGGAAAAATCAATCATAGAGCGTCAAACATTACGTAATAACCAATCAGGGATTGAAAACAACATTACGTAATAATCACAATCCACACTCTCTCCACGTCGGGGTCAAAGGTCAAAGGTCAAACCGGATCATTGGTCGTGCTAGATAGTCTGGTTTTAATCAAATACCAATATGTCGTTGTCATTATTTAAGAAATGCGGGGAATATTACGTGTACCCATTGACTAAGGAAATATTATATTTATTATGTATAAAAAGTTGTAAAAACTGCAAACCCCTATCTTAAGGACCCCCTTTAAACATATCTTAAGCTAGTATTCCCTCCTTGCGTCTCGTGTCTACGTACAGTTATGTTACTAGTTTGCATAGTTTGTTATGTGGCCAGAACCTTCGAGGTGACGGTGGCGATTGTCAACCAGAGACCGCGTGCCAGATGCACCACTGAGCAAACGTGTGTTTTAGTAGAGTTGTATTTAGTCTTGTGTTTATGAAAATTGTTCAGGATTTCTCAGTACAAGAGAATGACAATGTATTTGAAGAGGCAACAAAGCACCCCTCATTATTTGACATACATTCGCCACTGTACAGGGAATTTGTGTCATACTTCAGGCACTTGTTGTCATAGTTCAGGCACTTGGTGTCATAGTTCAGGCACTTGGTGTCATTTAGATTTGTCAAGTCAGCACTTGGTGTCATAATTCAGACACTTGGTGTCATAGTTCAGACACTTGTCATAGTTTAGGCACTTGGTGTCATAATTCAGACACTTGGTGTTATAGTTAAGGCACTTGTTGTCATAGTTTAGGCACTTGGTGTCATAGTTTAGGCACTTTGTGTCATAATTCAGACACTTGGTGTTATAGTTAAGGCACTTGTTGTCATAGTTCAGGCACTTGTTGTCATAGTTCAGGCACTTGGTGTCATAGTTCAGGCTATACTATTCTAAAATATCACGGAACATTAAATAAAACACTCGTAGACGCGAGTCACAATGAAGGAATCCTACCTTTATCGGGCCCACCTTCAGGAGTACATAGACGCGTCACAGGGTTCAATAAATTCGGTGCTATTTAAAAAGTGGTTAGTTATTTAAAAAAGATGATTAACCAGAAAATATAAGTGAAATATACTAACAGTTCCCTTGAAGATTATAAACCTTATTTTTAAATTTCAAACCTAAAACTAATTTTCGTAAAATAACAGAATTAACTCATATTAAATGACATTAAACGCAAAATAATACAGAATGGATATAAAAGTAAATATTGAAACATAGACGTAAACTTATTTTTTTAAATCCTGTTTAATTGGATCACAATATAAACTTTTAACCAAATTGGAACTTCTGTTAATGTGTTAATGACTTTGTTTCTTTTGAACTGCCATTCCCATAAGAAATACTACCGTTTTAAGATATTTATTTAAATGTAGGTAACATCCATAGCGCAAGGACGTTTTCGAGAGAGCCGTATTTTTGGATCACCATAAGAGCCTATGTTTTTCAGTTGTTTGTATTTAAATCTGTTCTCTGCATTGAGAGATAGCTCTTTAATTTTTAAAATATTAATTGTCCTATCTAAGCTTTACAACATGTACTGATAATATTTTTTTATTTATGATAGTAGTTAAGCAGATTAATGCTATGCTAGATTCGATTAAATAGTAGCTTTTCCACTATTATCTTTGGGTCAAATATAAAATGTAGGAAATTGTGTGATTTTTATCATCATAAATTATTATTGGGGTATATCTTAACTAAAAGTATATTGCTATATACCCATTTAATAAATTCCAATATTTTCTAAACACTTTTAATTTATTAATTTGTAAATTATCAATTCCATTTGTAAACCTCATGATGAATTTTAGGTGGTTTATCGGTGTCTTAACTTTTTGATTAAAATCCACGTCCCTTAGATCAGAGGATAAAGCGTTTTAAGTGGAGAGCAATCAGTAGTTTTTGACTAGACATTACTTTATTAGTTCGACGAAGATCTGATGTTAGTAACCTTAAAATATAAAGATTGTCATACTTCTCCGAATTGCATTAATGTTATTGCTTACTGGGAACAGGAGGAATGAAAAAGGGAAAAGAAAAAAGTATTTGTAAAGAAAATCCGGGCTGAACTTTTTTATGTTATTGTTGTTTATACAACAATTTACTATAATGAGTATGAGAGAGAACGGATAAAACTAATAAAATAATACTAGCCTACATATGAAAGTCACTTTTCTATGGATGGATATTCTTATTTCGCTTAAGCTCTCTCCCATCTTAAATACCAAAACTACGTTTCAAATTCGGTTGTATTCACGTTTAATGTTAGATATATAATAATAGTATCTCCCCAAATTTACTTTCTTTTTTTATTAAAGTGGAGACAAATTTTTTGGGTCTTGTCTTCTCTATTTAAAAATAAAATATGATCACTCTCCCTAGTTTGTGGTAAAACAGGAATATTTAGCTTGCTTTCGATACGGTTGTTTAAAAATAAAGGGTAGTTTTGATTCTTTAAAGGAATGTTGGTATAAAATATGTATTTAAAATAAAACATATTTCTACCTTGTAAGTAAATAGTAGGCCTATTTCAAAATAATATGTAGATTACCAACATTGATAAAAGTCCTATAGGATCTATATCATTTCATTTCACACCGGTCAAAATTAACATCAAAATATGACAAACTTGTTAAATGCAGTAACAATGTATTGGCATATAAAATATATACTAAATACTTTTTTTTGTTTAACACCGCGTCTTACTACCCGTCCGTATATACGCCTATATACTAATTTCGCTAATGGTTTTAGGGATGATAAAGGCTATATTTACAGAAAGTATACCCCCATTTGCGTAAAGGGAGAGTGGAAAACTTATTTTTAAACACCACACTCAGTACACACAAACGGGATTTAAATTTCGCACTCCCTGTTATCAACAGTTTAGTGTACTCTGAGAAAAGCACCTTAAACCATGTGGCCAACGAAGCGGATTAAGCTGTTTGTTACTACTTTTTTCACGAGAGTTCTACGTATATATACGAGAAGACAGAATTGAGAGGAAATGTATTTGAATTGACATAAGAGAGAAGAAAACCATCCAGGGAAAATAACTTGATAGATCCAGAAGTGACATGAACCCCAACCTCCCTGTCACCGTCAAGTCAGACTAAATGAGCTTGATATTTATTTTGTGGGCTCATTAGCAAGGATTATTTACACTCCGACTACAATGAGAAGTATCTTAGTCTTACTTTAGCAGTTTACACTATGTCCCTATCTCATAAGTTGCACCATAGTATAATCCACCAAGGTAAGATTTATTTCTTTTATATGAAACGGAGTGTACATAATGAAGTTAAAATTAATAACGCCGAAGAAAGGACAGTTTAAAAAGACAAACATATTTATTTGAGGTCAACATATATAACATATCATTCCTTAATTTATTATTATTATTATTATTATTATTAGCTGCAACACACACACACACACGGAACTCTAATATTTATTTTTATTTCCCTCGTTCATTTTTTTTCTTTTATAATGATTACAGAAATACCGGAGAAGGTTGTTTTACAGGTGACCCTGCTATAAGATGAAAAATCTAATATTTGTGAAATATGGCAATCCCTTTTTTTTTTCTTACCCCCAAGTTCTAAACAAAGTCCTAGAGACTCGACTTCTATAACCACTTGATATGAAATTTTGTTTAACTAGGAGCACCAACTAATGGTCCCGGCCTCGACTTAAATTAAGGTTGAAAACTCTATCATTGGTGAAATTTTGACTTATCCTTTTAAAGGAGAATGGTTGATGAGTATGTTCTATATTTAAATTATCTTGTAGGTCATGTGCATATAATTATATTAGGTTGAGAACTCCCAAATTAAATATTTTATAGAGTATTTAGTTGATATTTAAAATCATGATGAGAGTCAAAGTAGATACCAAGTAAGTAATTAAAGAGGACAGATCCAATTTCGCTATTCATTGATAACGCCAGTCAATATGCCACGCAGGGATTCTGACCAAGCCCTTTCTAGAGTAATCATGCTTACTCTTGGTCTTGTCACCAAGAAAACCTCCATCCTCTCATCCTCCAATTCTTCCTCTTTCGTCATGAGACCCCCATTGAAGTGGTAGAGTGGGCTCTGGAAGTGGAAGGAGGTGGATGGTATCTGAACTAAAGATCTGCGAAGAAGAGAAATCAAGAGTTAGAGAAATGACGCTTGTGTTTTTGTTAATCAAAATGGGAGAAGGAGGTAACGAGCCTGAAAGAAATCCGAGGTGTCGACTTACGACTTACAGCCATTTTTAGAGATCACTTTTTTCGGATTTGTTCCATTAACTTTGAATTGTTTAGAATGACGCCCATTGTGAAAGAATGATGGTCTTGTAATCCTATTTGTTTATTCCTTACACTATAATTCCATTTAACTAAATAACGATTATTAGAAGTACTAGTTTATCCGGAAAACCCTTACTAACAAGACCTATTAGTTTCAACTGGAAGGCGTATACTCCGAACTGGTAGTAAGGCATGGTGCTCATATATATATATATGTATATATATGTATCAACTGAAAGGTTCCGAATATCACGTACTAGACGGTATGTACAAAATTAAGATTGAACCTGATTTGGTAAAATACACGATTTCTTAGTGTGTTTATTCTTATTATTTGTCCTGAAGCTATTTGGAGAGATTGTATAGTGTTGGGGTTTTCATAATATTTTATTAATGCACAGATGAATTATCCGAACATATTAAACAAAACCTTACATCTGTTCCACCATCGATTCAACACTTAGTAAAAGAAAAAACAAAAACAAACTTTGGTGGCCATAAATGCAAAAGTGCCAAGCTCATCACAATAGTTTTTTTTTTTTTTTGTTATTAGTAAGATCTTCGTTTGAATCTAGGCCAGTTGTAATGAGAGTAGCTTTTCCTAAATTGTTCTCCACACTGCCACCATGAAAATTCTAGTACATTTCCTATATAGGTTACCTTTCTATGCTATACTCCTTCAGTGTAAATATACAGACAGGTCGTTAGTATCTGTGTAAAAAAACAATTAGAACGTTCTAGATATTTGCCATTTTTCTTGAAATTGATAAGTAAATAAATACTATTGCTAATACTATCATATAATATGACTACGGTTGGAAGACACTGTTGTATAATACAAACACTTGTTTTTGTGGTCAAGTTTGATACTATTTTAAGGATATTATTAGTATTATTTTATAGATATTGGTACTTTCTACAAAAGTTACAGCTGATTCATAAAACGTAAAGTAAAAATATTTGAAACATTATTTAGTAAATCTTTTTGGTGTCATTAAAGGTTTCCTTTTGTCTGTATACGACTGTAGCTAAACACGTCCTCTACGTTATACTAACCGCTTTATCAATCAGATTATTTACTATAATGGAACAAGTAAATTATAATTTATAGAAAATGTAGCCGAATTTAAAAAATGTATTAGTCACAAAACATTTGCTAAAATATATCTCAGTGTGTCTAGACGAGATTCGAACCCCGATCACTCTACAAGCTGAGAGCCAGACAAGTTGATGAGACTGATGCCTTAGGCATAATCCCGACCAGTAACCCAATAGGTCCTAGCGTTGATAGCTAATAGGTGTTATTTAATTTATTTAGCACCACCTCTTACTACCCGTTCGGGTTACACACTTCAGTACTAGTTACGTTATTGGATTAGGAATTTGGAAGGTTGAATTTAGAGCAACTGAATCCGAATTTGCGTGGAGGTGGAGTGGAAAAACATTTAGGAAACAAAACCCCCAGTTTACCCGACCGAGATTTGATCCTTGATCTTCCCATCCTAGGCATTCTAGCTCAACACGAAACCAGCGAGTTAACTAACTGCGCCACCGAGACAGGTCTCAGAGGTGTTAGTGCTTGATATAAATATTATATCATTTTATAAAATGTTTAACAAAATATAACTTGGAAGTCAGCCATTTACTTTTTGAGAATTGGATGTTGTAATTGTGTTATATCTCTCTTCATCTCATTGAGTTGTCCCTATCATGGTTCATCTTCACCCCTTACCCTCTCAACCAAACTATCTAACCTTTATAAAAGTCGAAGAAACATCTAGAATCCTCCCTTAGCCTCTGGTAGACTTACACGTCTTAGACGCAGGAGATTCGTGTGAGCTAAGGACGGCCCCCACCCCGTATTCCATACACTTAACATCTAAATAGCCAACCCCCATCCCTTAACTTCTTACTATTCGGTCCATTCTGAAGCCATCAGGCACCCTCCTATTCCCACAGATAGTAGGATATTTTGATGTAGAAGATAGGGTTAAAAATAGATTTCCAACCCCCAGTGGAAGACTTGATAATAAACTTTAATATATATATATATATGTTTTGTATTGCTCCTTTAATATACCGCTAAATTCAACACAAATGCAAATCCTGAGTGTGCCAGTGACACATAAACAAACTTACCCCAACGAGTTTACGGAAGGGATGGAAAAAAAATAAACTGAAAAAGTTATGAAGTTGTACTGTGGGAAATTCATCTGAAGCGTTTTATTTCCACCCGTAAATTTTCTTTTTTTAACATAATCATCCAAACAGTGCAGATAGAAAAATAACTCAATTATCTCATACAGAGTGAACATTGAAGTGTTTAAAAAAAATAAGTTAAAATTTGTCAATTATATGAAACCATGGCAAGTATGAAAAAGGTTTTATTTTTAAAAATAGGAGGAGGGTTCAACATGAGATATGCTCGTCCCCAAAATAAAACTAATTTCATGAAAACAAAAAGATTTAATAAAAGTATAGTATATTTTTACCACTAGAAAGAATTTCCAACGATAGTCAGGATTAAAAAGAAATATATTCAACAAAATGATTGCATACCATATCTTACTGCCCATCTGAGATATCAACATATTTAGTACTAGTGATGTATGGATTAGGTAGGTGTAATTTAAAGTAAATACACCCGCATTCGAGGGTGGGAGGGGGAAACATACTTTTTCTAAACATCTTAGATTCAAACACAGGTTCTACGTTATTAGCGATCGAAACACCCAGAGGCTTAGCCCACAAGTGTACAACCATTCTTTTATCACTATTCTAAAATTAAAAATGTACTTAAATTATTTTATTTTTCTTACAATCCATAACTTTTTTGTGAATGTACAAACATTTAATCAAATAGGAATTCATCAAATTTCTTATAGTAAGAATGAATATATTATATTACTAAGTTTCATTACTATATGATTAAAATTGCCATATGGCCAAAATGCTGATATTTTATCAATGACATTTTTTGAAATGTTGAAAAGAGCTTAAATATTTTTTTCTACTACTCGTTCGGTTTGTACGGTTATTTACTAACTACACTAATGTATTAAGAATGATGTTAGATTTAATTTACAGTAGGTGTACACTCATTTTGTATGGAGTGAGAGTGGAAAATAATTTAGGAACAAAATCTTCACTAAACCTGACCGTAGTTCTAATCCTGATCACATCGTCGTTGGCAGTCTAATATAATGCGAGCGTGAAGGACGCATTAGACCCTTCGACCACCAAAGAGGGTCCTTAAACAAATGTTTGTGGAGAAAATATATATCATTTGAAGTTCAGGTTTCATTTAATGGTAGTTCACTTTAACGACAGCAGGTGAAGAGCATCTACGTTGGAGCCCAACACCTTACTTTAGCAGATAGTGTGACTATTTACTTAGTTTATGTTCTTAAATTCGATTCCATCCTGAAGAAAAAAAAATCTTATTCATTGAATAGTGATTTTCTTATCCACAGTAATTAATTGACATCTGGGTACAGTGTATGTTTAAGAATTAAGCTAGTTTGTAGGTCATATTCTTAAATATTAATTTTGTTAATAAATTTCACTTTTCTGTTCTAACTGTAAGATTAATGGCCTCTAGAAGAAACAGTCATGTCCATATCGACAGACTAATAGACTCGATATATAGCCCATCTAATCAGTAATCTGGTAGTGGGCAGGTTAGGGCGCGTGTCCCTCTGCCAGTGGATGGAAAGTGTTTTTTCATAAATGCTTTGCCACACTTGCTACATGAAAATGCGGGTAAATATTATTTTAAAAAACCTCGTTGAGAAGGAAGAGGATTAAATTTCGAGCTCTTCTACTCTGGTTTATTGGCATTAGGGAGGTTGAGGTTAGGCTTGTATTTAAGGAAGGTGACAGGGGCTGACGCCCCACGAACCACAAGAAAAAACATTTTGTTAGTAAAGATTGCAGCCATGGTAATATACTTAAAAAATAATTATAGCTTACTACATCCATTTTTATCTGAGTTTGTGATTTTCAAAACATAAAAAAACACCCCTAGATCACAGCGAATCTATTGGCTACAGAATTAATTATTGATATACTGGGTAGGATCAAAAGTTAAGAAAGAAGATCCAACCATATCTTTTAAGCTATATCAAGACTGTATGATTTATCGAACTACTAAATGGTCAAGATTTGTATTAATAAAGATGTTATTCCGGACTAATGGCAGAAAGATTTAGAAGAAAATTTAAAGATTGCCCTAATAGTAGTTAACAGAAGTGTACCCGCATTAGTGCGAAGAGGGAAAGGGCAAATTTTTGTGATACATGAAATGTGGGAAACCACATTATCAAGTTTAGATTCAATCCTCAGCTTATTTCTCACAGGCAATCTAATTTAATGCGAGTGTGATAACTTAGACTATAGACCCGCAACCTGTGGTCCGCTACACACTGGGGATCCTTGAAAAGTCCTTTAGGGGTCCGCGAAACAAATGTAGAATTAGAAGTTATTTTATATTTGTATTTTCACATAACATAACAATCATTCGCTATTCACAATTTTACTAAATATCTGTGCTTTTCCATTACAATTGTCAAATCATGCCACAAACTGACGTTTTACTTGATGGTAGTCTGAAAGGTATTTTTTCCTACCAATATCCTACTATATAATAGATTTATGGTAGGGAAAAAGGCCTTTCAGAAGTCAATTCCTAGCGTGAACAGATAATATGTAAGGTTTGACAGAGATTACACCAAGAGCTATAACGGAAAGAAAATCCAACAGCAAGTACTGGTATGTTGGAAGTTCAACCTCTTCACTGTCTTTTGGACTTGTTTCTCTTCTTGCGCCCCAGTAGTAGCCTCAACACAGTCCTGATGACGATATATGTGAGGTACAAGAAAGACACTACACCAAGCACTAGAACTGATATAACGTCCAACAGCAAGTACTGGTATGTTGGAAGGTCAGCCCCTGCAGATCTCAAATGAGGGGCTCCTCGATGTCTGATGACGTACTCGACCCAGTACACTGCCGTCTCCAGCGCTGTCTGTGGTCTGTCTCTGAACTGGAACGATGTCTTCTTAGCATTTGAAGCGTAACTGGAATATTATAATATTTATAAATAAATTCTAAAAAAAAAACTTTTCACGACATTTATAAATATAATTAATATCATCTTTGACAATATGTTTAACGCAGTATCTCCAACATAGATTATAAGGCCTACAGAAAAACATATTCCATTTAGTTAGTTTCTCACATAAATATATATATATATATATATATATATATATATATAACTCAATATACAGTAATATGCCTCACCGAGGATCGTCAAGTAAAGTCCTTATGGCTGACAGGAGGCTCTCCTTAGTTATGTCATCGTACAGGAGTCTAACAGCGAACCCTTGTAACACACATCTCTTGATATTTAGCTCTTGATCAGCAAACAGTGGTATCCCCACAATAGGAACACCGGCATAAACGGCTTCTAGCGTTCCCATCAGACCACCATGACTTATGAACAGACGGATATTTGGGTGACCTACAGTAAAAACACATTTTTAAATTGCTATTTTCTAGATGGGTTCAAGAGAACTGAATAATACACTATACTTTTATTTTAACTTAGTGCTTTCACCAACCAATAGCAAATGATATTTATGTAATTTTTCGGCTCCAAATGATGGTCTCATTCTAGATCAGCCATTATTCACGCTCATTAAAGACGAATATACAGTCACTTACAATTTAATTATTTAAGTATGAAATAATTTATTTATTTATTATGACAAATATTTCTCTTGCTGAAAAAACAACAAAGTAGTTTTTATGGGTAATAAAGATTCTCAGTTGATATAACACAGATGGTTTAGAAATTTACCTTGGCCTGGAAAGATTAACATATTTTTATCAGTTACTACACCATCGTTTGAAGTTTTGTGTTCGGTGGTCATGGACATTTTTTATATAAAGATTCTACTTATTTTATATCTTAAACTCAACCTAGGTATAACGCATCGCTTTGTTAGGTTGTATAGCAAAACCAGGGCGTCACACTGAAGTTTAGGTTTCTGTGGCATTTATTAGAAATTAGTGGAATAGAAAATAGACAGATTAATTTTAAATATCATTAAAAAATAAAATTGAAAAGTAACATATTTTAAATGAAAAAAAAATTCACTGATACCAATTTTTTCTAAGGGAGGCATAGTGAACACCTTATTTAAATGATATTTCTGTCTCGAGTTTAAACGTGTATAAATTATCCAAATTAATCGGCTATTTGATTTGCTCCTAAGGATCGATTAGAGTCTAAGTGGAGATATCCACTTGGAGATGATGACTATGTATCTTAAGTCTACTTTAAGCCAAGATTTATACCCGAATACATAAAGTTACTAAGCTAAATCTCAGGTTCAAACCCGGGTTGATGACCTTGGATGGAGAAGTAAGGCCGTCAATACCAATTCGATTGTGTAGTGTAATAGAATCTTGGAACGTATGCGAAAATAACTTTTTGATAAGTTTTGTAACAACTTTAGCGCCTGCTCATAGAACTTAAATGTGGAAGGTAACGTAGAAACACCACACTTTCATAAATTCCGTAGTACATGACATTTCTATAAGAGGATGTAAGCTTCACTAACCAGCTGAAGGACTGCGTACATGCTCAGTGCCCGATGGATAGAAATAACACCAAACAAAATCAAACTTCTCCTTTTTAAGCGCAGCATCTTACTACCCGTTCGGGTCATACGCTTCTTCGGGTTGTTCACTTAAGAAGATAAGAAGTTGTAGCATTCTTGGATGTGAGGCATTTCATTAAGCATAACATTACTAGAATGGATGAGGAATCTAACAAAGTCATTTAAAATGCTAAGGATGTTATTATTTCGTGGAAAGGTTTTAAATAGAAATAAAAACACAATTATTAGTTATTCTACTTACGAAGAGTAGAATTAGAATAATTTGAATTATTCTTCAGTAATTAAACCACTTAAAGTCTTGTGGGTGCATTTAAGTAAAGATATTCTGCTGGTACAAATACAATGTGGAGCCATTTACTATTCCATGAAAACTAAGCTTTGAAGGATGTTTGGATGACAGGTAGTTTGATTGTAGGTCTATAGCGTATGTCTAATTTAATTTAAACAAAATCAGATTAGGGGAATTTCCTTATTCGAGTACACGGCTTCATAATAGAACAATACAAAAGTACAACTATCATATTTTGTTTGACTAAACAATAATATGAACCTTACTCAAAATATCGAGTTGAGGAAGCCATTTCCCCGTCATGACATTGCTGGGTTTCCCTGGCAATGTGTCTCCTGTGTATTTCATCAAAACACGTTCTGGAAGGGCGCCAAATGCGTCCATAAGAGCTTTCAGTTTTTCAGGTGAGAAAGTCTGGACTTGAACGAGTGACCCAAGACTGAAGTACACAACACCATGTTCAGACTCATCCATAAACTTCTGAAGATCCTGTTGGAAACCAAAAAATAACTTTATATCATGCTTTTATATTTCCATTAAGTCGTGCAAAATTATTTAGGGTCAAGTTGGCCGATTTTGTAATATATTTAGAAAGTTCTACAAAAAATATTACATTTGAAAAAAATTCTCATAGAATGTGTTTTTCAACCATAACAAAGAACTATGTATCGGTAATAATAATAATAATAATAATAATAATAATAATAATAATAATAATAATAATAATATTCAAAAAATATAAAAATATGTATTAATTTATTTACTAGCTATTAGGTTTTAGTTGTATTAAATATATTCTCTTAATTTTAGTATTTTAAATAATATATCTACAATACTTGCAACACTTAAAGGAAATACAATATAGATAACTAATAACTTATACAAATTATATCTTATTGATCATACCCATTACCCCGGTTATTTAACAATTTACCGATGAATATTAAAAAAAAGTTATGTCTAAAATAAACCATTATTTCTTTATAAGTCCATCTTATCCGTACGTATATCTTAAACTGCCATTATTATGATTTGCTTTTTAATTTAAAGCAATATAAACCTCAGACATTTGAATTGAATCATGAGTTACAAACTTAAACACGGGTTATTTAAAAAATTAAACTGAGTTGTTCATATTAGATATCCATAAAATTTGAAGCTTACTTTTGGCAATTCTTTGGGTTCATCAATGTGCAGACCTCCGACTTCAACAAATCCCGGAACAACTGGTCTGGGACCACTGATGCTGAAATGACTGTTTACCAGGATCAAGCTGGTGTTTTTAGCAATTTCCCCTATTGGAGGAATGTCAGTACCATAAATACGTTTAGAGAGCTCATTCGTTGGGATTTCGTTGAAGTAATAATTGGCTGGATTTATAGTTATATAATAAAGTGTGTTCCAAAATCTTTCTATAAAAGACATTTGGCTTCCGTAAGAAATAAAGTAGCTAGGAATATAGGCTGGGTGATCAGGATTGCCAATTCTATGATGAGTCCAAGGAAGAGCTACGCTTGACACCATGGCTACCAAAGGAACCTTAAATTTATGAGCTAAAGCGATTGTGCACTCAGAACCAAATGATTCCATGATTATAAGTTCATACTTTTCAGTTGATTTCAAGAGTTTCTGGGCGTTAGGGTGTTTCAAAACGACTTCGCACTGTGTCCTGGTAAAATCCCAGATGAAGTTCAACATGGCCGATGTGTCCCAAGTACGAACTAAATCTATTGTGAAGTTGTCTAAAACATTTGGGACGCTGCCAGACACATCGATGTCGAAATAGTTGGGGAGGGGTTTCTTTTGTGGGAAATGGTTCAACACATGAACCTCATGCCCTCTTTCAGCCAGACTTTTCATCATCTTCTCATACATTTGGAAGTGACTTTTTCCGTTGAATTCGAATACTCCTAAGATCTTAGCTGTTTTTCCACCATGAAGGAGAGCAATAATGCTCAAGATTAAAAATGCTTTGGTCATCATCTGAAAAATAGTATTTAAATTTCCATTTAAACATTAAATCAATGATATTTTTTGACAGTCTTTTTAAAATTTAATTATGTAATTGTACTACACCTATTTATTTTGTATTGCTAGATACATTTGAAGTTATATTAATTAATGATAAGATAAGCATCACATGTGTCATGTACCTGCGCAATATTTATTACTAACATAATTTAAAAATAGAAACGAGGAAATAAATGGTTCTAGGAGCAAAAGTTTAAAGATAATGAGTCAGCTGGCAGTAATATACCAATGAATTATAACTTAGGTGGAGTCATCAAACCATCAAGCAATAATACTTATAATAGTAATATTTGTGAACGGTAACTAGGTATACCAAATCTTAGGCCTACTGGCACTGATAGTAGCGTGGTCTGAAGCGTCAGTCTCGCATTATACTGGATCAAATCAGAAGGAGAGGTTGAAGTTCACATTCCCAGATGTGTGTACAAAGGGTATTTGCCAAAAAAGGGATAGAGTCTAATAGTTTTAAATAAAATGAACATAATTTTATTCATATTTCATTATAATCAAATTAGCTATTTTTTTTTTATATTTTCAACATCTTGATTGTAAATAATTTGGTAAAATCTATAAATGCATTTATAAAAATATTACATTTATATTTTCATACTTAAAAAAATTGGTAATACAATTAGGAGTTAAAGGAACTTCATTACCACGAGTTAAAAAAATTAGGGTCAAATGCTTGAAAATGCTTATTTAATAGCTAACTTACGGAAAATAATTTCGTTTTAAGAAATTTAGATAAAAAAAAGTTATACTGCTTTTATTAACAATGCTCATGTGAGTAATTGCTTATATTTTTCCGAAGCTTGGGACAGCCATCTTCCTAAAATGTACAAATAAAATTATAAATCATAAAATAATAACGTTCTTATTCCCTCAATGTACTTACCGGAACAATATAATAACTTAGAGTATATATATCAAGCGTTGACTGTAAGTAAGTGACAGTGTAAATTAACATATCTACTATCATGTAATCATGCGTCAAATAAGATCTGTAAGAACATAACGTGTTGAGTTGTGGCTACGTTTGGCAATCAAAACTTTCACAACTAACAATTTGTTTAAAAAGAAATTCTTTAAACTTTTTAAATTATTGATATACTAAATTAAGAAAATACCCGTTTAAATAATTCTTTTTTTTGGTAAGTGACATCTGTAATTAACTTAAATATACTTCACAAACGAGAGATTTAAAAAAGGATGCGTTTTCATCACAAGTTAAGATTGCGAACCAGACAATAAATGAAAGCAGTTTATGACGTCATACAAACCATGTTTGCTTGTGTTCAAGCACAAGTATTTACAAAATATATACAATTTAATTTGAGAATAATATTTCTAATGTTTATTTATCTAAGTTACAAAATACATCTTTATATTTTGATAGCAATATAACTTTTGATTTTTTATTTCATACAATATAATAATGCTTGTTCGGAAAATTGAAAAATGACATTTGGACACGGGAATCGAGCCTGGCACTTTGGCTTAGTACGTTACTGCTTTAACCACTGAGCTATCCAGGATTCGTCCCGTTCCCAGGGTCATTCTTTATTCATATTTTAAGGCAGAGCTTATGATAGACTTAGGATATCGTTGGCTATAAATGTGTGATTTATAATACAACGAGCTATCAGATAATGCAGCCATCTGTGACTCGGTAGTTGACTTATGCACCACATGTACACTTATTATAATAATTGTTTGGGATACATCTTATTAAGAATCAAATAGTTGAAGGTATTATGTACGCATTTAGTGAGGGATCACTCCACACATATATCGTATTCTTAAAATTTAAAAAGGACACCTGGACACATACATACACATACTCCTGCATACATAATAGCTTCGGCTATTTGATTCTTAATAAATCTTGTTGCTACAACCACGAAACAAAAAACTCATTTGTTTTATTAAAAAGTTCTGTTAATATAATTTTCTAAGAAAAATAATATTGTTCACAATACTTAGGGATGTATTATTAGAAACGTTAGATAATACTTTTGATTGATAATATATTATTACTAAGCAAATAATAATTATTTACACAGTAACACTAGCGACTTTCAAGAAATGTTGACAATAAAAACCTTCTGATAGCTGTTATTTACAACCACTCCTACTCTGGATGGACTGTTGCTCATGTGTAGAGAGAATAAATAGCTAAAACGAATTTTTTGGGGGTAGGGTTGTAGGTTGGTGGTAAATAACCGGTTAGAAGAAACCACGTTTCAACAAATTATATAATTTTAAGAATAATACTGTTACTTGTTCTTTGATATAAAGGTTAATATTTGATATAATTTTAATTGGTTACTTCTGATAAGCTTGTAGAATACACTACACATTTATTTCGACAGGTTTGGTTCGAGATTTTAAACACTTACTAGAACTATTTACAGGCACAACCTATAAATATTATTTCTACCCGCATCTCTCAAATTTTTAAATATTTGTTTTGATACATAAAATGATTTGTTTCCATTTATTTGTATATAATGATCTAAACCATTGTTTTATGCTTTGTTATAGCAAAAAAGAGTATAAATTTAATAATATACACTGTTACATGAACTAATTGAAAAAGGGGAACATCTCGGCTTACCAAAAAACACAGCTACCCAATTTCCCAGACTTCCACATAAAAAGTGTGTTTGCTTGTAGTTTGGCAACTATTGACTTAGTAACAGATATATTATAGATAAAAGGTATTTTACCAGTAATACAACTTGGCTATGATAAGTCAAATAATGATAAGACATGAAGAATGATAAGTCAAATATTTATAAAATTTTATATACACACATATCAAGAGTATGCTCAAGGTTATTTTCCCAAATAAAGGAGATGCGCCGTTTGTTTATAGTGCTAAACAGTGGCTATATAAAAATTTTAATCACACTCGTTAGAGCTGATATAATTAAAAACATTTTTTTTTTGCCCTTTATTAAACTACTCTTCATATTAGAGGTAGCTAGATATATTAAAAAAAAGTTGATTATTGTGAACAACCTATATACCGAATTGTATCCTTATAGATAAATGTTTTTGGATCCAGCCTGAGATACAAACACAAAGACAGACAGATAATAGCATTGTTAAAAAAAAATTTTGAGTTTCAGGAGGTATTATACTTCAACCCCCATCCAAATCTTGAATAGTGTTTTCATGATGATCGAAATATTTTTAGGTGACCTGGTGGTCTAAGGGTAAAGTGTCAGACTTCTGTGTGGGCGGCCGGGGTTAAATCCTCGGTCCCGGCAAAGATTTATCTGATTACCAAAACCTTACTTCACCTCTGACAAGACATCTTGTGAATGTGGGGAATCCCAGGCCACCACCGTGGTTCTGATTCCACGTGAAATTGTAGGGCCATCATTTCATCTCACAATCACCCTACCACTACACATTAGCGTAAGTGCCTATAACCCGAACGGGTAGTAAGTCGCAGTGCTAATAATAATAAAATAATAAAATATTTTTACTCTCTGCAAGGTATGACGAGAAAGTAGCCACTAAAACGCTTATGAAATAGATAATGTGCTTTTTAAGAGGATTAAAATTTTTTTAAATATCTCATAATATATCAAAGATTTTGAAAATATGATTATTCCTCTACCCTAAAACTTTATACAATGTTTAAATTTTAATCAATATTATGAAGACTCAAATGGGTTGAATATTCATTCAAGACAATTTTAAATTAATAATTCAAGTAAAATAAAATATATTTTACACTACATGTAAGTACTGATATGGTTTCCACCAATCTGGAGCAGCGCATATACTCAACCATTCTATTGGTTAGTGTTTCCCGCTCACACACTCTGGGAGAAATCACATGCACTAGGAAAGTTCTGAAAGAGTGGTAGTTCCCTGTTACTTTTCTAAGTGAATTTCCATGAACAAGTAAGAAAAAGCCTACACATTTTGCCGAGAAGATATATTATATTCCTTCCATGAATCATTTAAAAGGCAGAATGTACATGAAAACTACGGTTTTAATTTTCCTTCTAACAAAGATGTGATCATAATTTTAATCATTATGTAATAATCTGTTGGTTTGAGCACACAAACAATGGATTCCCATGAGAGAATTTTATCCCAATTCCACTGATGGTCATATCAATATACAAACTTAACCTAAAATCGACCACTTCTACAAAAATCTAATGGCTTGGTATTTCATAATGTTTCAAGAAAATTAAGTTGATTCAAACGTAGTTTGGAATTGTGTTGGGAATCGTATATTTGAGTAACACACCCCTAGAATAATAATGATATAGTAAATTAAAATAACAAAAAATAATTAGGATAAACCTACCTTATTAGATATTATATCTAAGCTTAAGACGATAAACTACAGAACTAATATAAAATTACTAAGAATTCTGTATTGAAACACTTTGCTTCTTTCCTCACTTGTATTAATGTCGTGAAACTATTCGTGAAAAACATAACACAACAGTCAGTATGTAGGCCTACTAGTTCGGTTATATAAGTCTTCTCATGTGTGTAGATAATTATGGACTACTATACGGTCAAGGTCTGGAACTCGTTTCAAGGTTAAGTTAAATAAATACAACAAAACACGCAGTAGACTGACTTCATCGCGTGCAACGCTCTTAGTGGGAGATATAGACACCAAGAAGATTGGCGTGATTAATCTCTGAAGGTATTTTCTTATTCTTAATTTTTTTTATATACTTATTCCTCATTTCACTAACCTCATATTTTACTAATGGATTATGGTAGAAGAATAAATAACGTTGAGCAGGTCTACCAACACTTTCGTATGAAGTGCGGAAACATTTAACTAAAAAATTCCTCAGTACACCAGGCTTATATTTGAACCTTAACTTACCCATTATTTATAAACTATACGAGGTGAAAGGTGCCTAAATTTATAAATATGTAAACTTAATGGAAACCAAATAATAAAATTAATCACAGAATATATTTTTCTTACCAAGGAAATATATAAAAATAAATATTTGTTATTTATTTTAATATCTCACACAACTAAGCTTTTAAAATATACAAAAAGCAAAATAACAAACTATTAAATAAGTTATAACTTTTCATATATAATTATTATTTAATTAACGTGTCTTGTAAAATACAAAATGTTTTTAACTTAATCAATAAACTGGACATTTTGAGGTTAGTTGGAGAAAGTGCACCCACATTAGCGTGAAGACGATGAGAAAACCCCAAGGTATAAATCACACCATAATTGCCATACCCCAATATTACAAACCTGGTACTTTAGACCACATAGCCATTGATACGCAATTTATACAATAGTAAGATAACTTCAACATTGAATGACAGACACCCTTTGTAGAGAAAATAAAGTATAACATTGCACTAATACATAATGTTTTATGACGTAATTAACATGTTCTTTTGTGTTCAAAATATATGGCAAGAAGCGCATGAAGAGGACATGACATGATGAATATCTTAAGATTCAGTGTAGTTTGCTCGTCGCAATAAAAAAAAAATCACAAAATGATGACGTCATAACTGTAGACAACCTTTGATAGTGGTTGAGACAGAACAGCATCTTCACTTGATCTCTTTGATTGTATAATGATAAATAATGTCGCGTTATTTTTATCTAATTGTCTCAAGAAAACACAAATCTTGTGAGTTATATAAGTAGACCAAACTATAGCAGGGTTGGCCAACATTTTTATTTAAGATTATTCTTTACTTTATGAAACGTTGACGGTTGAATTATAAGTTTCCGAACTAAGCAATGAAATTTGTACAGTGATAATTATAAACACCAAAAGGAAACAGAGTTATTCCAATAGTTTCTTATATCAAATACAAGAAATTATAAATATAATTGAAAAACTACAAATATATATATATATATATACAAATATAACACTAAATAAAAATAATACTATTTTTTCGGATGTAAGTAATTTTATTTGTTTCAAGACAAAACTGCAGTACAGTAATGAGTTTTTGATGTTGCAAGTCGTACGATTTTAGTGCTATCCTCAAACTGCCAATAAAATAATCATCAATTTTGCGTTTTAGATGTTTTGTTTTTATAGTGGTTATGATAGAAAATGTTGGTCTGGGGTTCAATCCTCGGTCCCGGCACAAATTTATCTGATTACCAAACCTTTCCTCCACCTCTGACAAGAGATTTTGTGAACGTGGGGAATGACATTCTTCACCGTGGTTCAGATTCCACGTTAAACTATAGGTCCTCCATTTAATCTCATAATCACCCAACCATTACATATTAGCGTAAGTCCGTATAAACCGAAAGGGTAGTAAGACGCGGTGCTAATAATACAAAAAATAATAATGATAGAAAATGTTGATACACACAAGTAGGTAGATTCTAAAAATTCTGTCAAATAAAATGCAAGTTAATGATATTCGAATACAATTCGTCAAATAACAACTGATGGAACTCAGTGTTATTACAATCAATAGCTCTTTCTTTCAGGAATTTTGCTAAGATCTGTATTAATTTTTATTCATTTACTTTATTGTATCGTTGTCAAATAGTTATTCTATTTTTTAAGTAATCTAATTCCCATGTTCTGTATTAATTTTCTTAAACGTAAATATCATGCATATCACAATGTCCTCCAGCATTGAATATTCTGAAAAACTTTTAACAATTCTCCATTAAAATAATCCAAATAATCTGTAAAGGATTCGAAATTAGCAAATGTTTTAACTTTTATTTCATATACGAATGAAGCTCTCTAAGTCACTACTCGTCACCCGAGTTCTAAACAATTTGACTCCTTCTCTGAAAATTTTGATCAAGATCATAACTTATTTTAGGGATTTACCTTTCCTTGTAGGTAGGCTGAGATTTAGTTCATTCAGTTTTTCAGTGATATCACAAAGAAATGGTAAATTCACCCACCATTAATTATCTTTCAAATCATCGTAATGTTATCCTAGTGATGTTAGTATGTCCCTATCGTGAAAGCTGTAACATAATGGATTAAAGCAATGTTGGTTTTCTACGTTTTAGGATAAACTGTGGGTGTTATAGATCGAAATTATAGATTTTATGAACATAGACAAGGTCTGGCCACATATTTAACCAAATTTAAATTAGTATACGCAGAAATCCAACTGGAATCCCTTTACATATCCCGTGTCCAGATGTCATTTTTCAATCATATTCAATTAAATCACGCCTAGCCTACTCATTATTCACCCATTTATAATTCTCAGATCATTAGATTGGTTTTATTGGATTTTATTTTTTATAATACATTTTATTTTTCGAACTTTGACTTACTATCAAGTAATAGTCTAAAGAAGGTCGATTAATTCTCAAATGTTTAATATTACATTTAATTAGTGTAAACATTTTGATTAAGTACATTATTAGCACTAATAGCTCAGTTGCATGCATACTGTACTCTTCATTCGTGATATCACCGGAATAACAACAAACTTATACTTGAAAGACCATTATTGTTTGTGCATTATCAATTTTCAACTTGAATTCTTAATCATGGTGACTAGTATAAAATGTTATCACTCTTACTCAAGAGTTTAAAGTTAAGAACCAGTATATAAATAGAGAGCATAATTGTCTGGTAGAAACTGGATATTATCTCTACCAATTATAAAACAAAGTATAGTGCAAAGAATTTTTTTTCTAACGACTATTACCGGGAGGGTCTTATGATATTGAACAAAATAATTAAATCGAATAAAATTTATGTTTTTAAAGATGTTGTTTTAAAATATGAGTCCAATTGTAAATTCTCCTTATGAATTTGAGATTAATTATTTTTCTATATGGCTTGATCACCAAACACAAATAATAATAATATTAATAATAATAATATAGTGGCTTTTTTAAACATTACAGTGACGATTCCTTTGCGAAGCCGCTTAATCAGAACCCTAGATTTGTAACCTGGTGCACCGACCATTATACCACGGAGTCAGTTATATTGAACATAGAATCATAACAAAGCAATCAGTAGATAATTTGGACGTCAATTAAGGTATTTTAATAGAGACTAGACCAATCAACAAAAATAGTAAGATCTCGCTTGGAAAGACGATGAAGAATTTTGGTCTTCCTCTACCCAAAATTTCTTACGGATATTCTATATAGACTATGTGATATAAACTACTAACGACCAGCCACTTATTTATTTACTTTCAATAAGAAGCTTCTATTGAATACTAAAAAGCTTACAATATACGTAAAGGTATTAGAGAGGGTTCAACATCCAGTAAGAAAAGTTTTCTTTTAAGACGCGTCTGGAGTTAAAGGAAATGCATCTATAGTTAATTTATTCTTGTCTGAGTTCAGAATTGAGGGGAAATGCTGCCTCTGCAGTGAATTCATCGTGTTCTGATATGCACCACTTTGTTAAAAGATGGAAGAAAATAGAATGGGGCATTCGGGTGTAGTCTCTAATTTGTTTGAAGGGGGCAGAACAACGTATGCTACATTCAAACTAACTGGGCATTTTTCTGACGAATGAATTGTCGTGTGAAAGATATTGAAGCAAAGATTCACATCAAATTTACTGCAAAAATTACCTTTGATATTATGAAATAAGATTACAATGTAGAATAAGTCCTTAATTAAGGATCTTATACAGGCATAATTCTGAGAGATCTCAGAAACAACAATGTGTTCAAAGGAGCCGTCACTGTATTGTTCTCAGGAGACTTCCGCCTAAATCTATCGGTCATTCCCAGAGTCACTATACAAGACAAGGTCGACACCTGATTGATAATATCTTACGTAAGCTTAAACGTTGTGAAATTTTCCCTGTTAACAATAGTCAATAAATATACTTAATTGTCTATTTATTACCGAAACTGGGCTATAGAGTTTCCATAGATCACGAAGGTAAGGTGTCGTTGAAACATTTCCAGATAGGTGGTGTGGTCAAGGGTATAGAGGAATATACTTATTTTTAATTTATCCGATATTCTCTTTTATACAAAATAAGCCTCTTTCAGGGTTCTAGAAGCATGCTATTCTAGTTACAAAAATGAATGAATTGGCAGATACAATTATAGTGTAGCTTGGCTATTTAGCTTAACACGATATCCTCGTCCAATTGACATTTTACTATTGCAGCAGAAAGCCCTCCATGTTGAAGATGGCTGCGCTATCTGATAGCTTGTGATATTAATAGATCAAAAATATGTAAATGACAATTTACAGACGTCTATCACAGACTTTTCCTTAAAATATAGGTGAAATATTACCCTTTAAATAGGAATATCCCTGGATAGCTAAGTGTTTATAACTTTAATGCATTAAGCCAAATGTCCCAGGATCGATTTTTTTGTCCAAATGTCATTTTTCAATTTAAATTATTTATATTTTGTATCAATTTGAAGCCTTATCTTGCACTTACATAAACATAGGCACCACCATGTCTAATTTTACAGTTCCCATAATCAATACGAATTATCAATCTACATATTTCAATTAAAATTGGGACACTCATAATTCCACTGTCTAATTTGTGCCCACCCCAAAGATTTTGTTTAATGACACCCGCTCCCAGGTAAACTGTCCTCATGAATATTAGAGAGGTGACTATCGTGACTGTTTGCACTAAAAGAAAATGGATCGTGATATCATGAACACCTCTGATTCCATGAGACCTACCCTTCCAGCTTGGATGCATGCAATTTCCTATCAATGTTTTCTACGCGATTACAATCAACAGAGTACCAAGGAGGAAGAGGTTTATCTCTTTGGCAAGGGTTTCTCACATAAACAAATATATTTGACGTTTTTCCCGTGATAATTTTAGCAGAAACCCATAACTTCTTGATCCTAACCTTCGGGGACTGGTGCTTTAAAATAACAATAGGACTGGTGACGTTGCCTTTCTGCAAAATCCTATAATGTTCTATAACATAATCAAAAACCCATACTTTAATATATAATGTTATTATTGGAGCAATATTATTAAATACATATTTGAATAATATTGTATTTTTGTAAATTTTATATTTTTTTAAATTACAATAAAGTTAAACTATTATAAAAACATAGCTTATTATTAGAATTTTTTTAGTATATGGTAATTAATAAATCCTAGAATAAATTACCTAAAACTTTGTAACCTTGTCAACAAAATACCTAACAATCATAACATATGTTTCAATTAGGACGTATTTTGAACAGAAACAATTATACAATAAAGATAATTTCAAAAGTTTACTCCAATTTTTGTTGAAAAAATACTTTTTTTGCTTGATTTCAGACCTCAAACTCGTATTTTTATGTATAATAGCGACCACACGGAATTAACAGTTACAGAAAACTAAAGTAATGAGATATTATCACTTTCAGACAAGTGATAGAACTTTCAGACAAGTGCTAGAACTTATAGACACGTGATAGAACTTGCACGAATTGTGCAATATAAACATACGGCGGCAATGAACTAGACGTATGACATCACGACCGACGCCATTGCTTATTCAGAACATTCCTGCGTAGTAACAGTTAAATTACTCCCGTATCGCAGAAAATAAACTTTTTAAAATATATTTGATGACATCATGCAAAGCAGAAGGAACTAATTGAGGAATACTTGGAGGGGATCCAACTCAATTATCTTGAATTATCATAAAATGAAAATTGTTACGAATATGCAACATCACGAGTCAAAGAAGGCTAATGATGATATCACAAACGTCGATTATGAAATGGTCTTACCTTAAATTTTACTATTTTTGTTCGATCAATTTATAAAAATACTCTCTTTGTCTAATTTTAAAATTGCAATAATTAATCTATATTATTTTTTTTATTTTGAAGGTACAACTTTAATCGATTCCAAATTTGTATTATAGTAGAGGAAATTAGTCTATCATCACACTCATTTAAAAAAACTTAATTTATGAATCCACTGTTCTCTAAAAATAAACAATTGCCATTGATCTGTTGTTTTTTGTTGTTGTTGGTGCCCTAGCGTATTGCAAGGTTGCATTTTGATTTTATATGTATATAAAAATTTTAAAAAATAAATATAAAAAAAATCAATTCTGGTTTAAGAAAAACAGTGTTCCTAATTTGCACAGGGTGTGCGATATTAGGCTTTCAATTATGTTACGTTTCAAAATATGCTAGGAATGGTAAATAAAATTCAAGCAAGTTATTAGTTGTAAGAAACTGTTTTAATATTGCCATTTTCTTTAAAAAAAGTTTTTATTACAAAATTTTATATAAATATATTAAAATTAATAAGCCTTAAAGCTCATAAACATTATAGAAAATGTCACATGGAAAAGACATTTCAATTTTTTACCCCCAGCTTTGAGCATCCAAGCTTCAAAACAAAAGTCACAGAAAAATTATTTATAATAGTCTGTTCCTGAGCATTGCTCATTGCACCAAATACGACACTTGGTGCAGCTAATCCATTGTTATCCCCCACTGTCTGTTGAATATGAGTGGTTACAGTAAGGACATTCACAATCGTCTTCACTGTCCTCTTCATCTGTGGATACAGTCAGAGGCTCAGACAACTCTTGTTCACTTGATTCTGAAGATAAAACTTTCTGTTTCTTCCTTTTCTTTGTTGCATTTGTTTTCTTTCTTTTGTCTTTTGGAACTGTATTCTTCTTTCTAACTCGTTTTATCCTTCCAGATGTTGATTTTATCTCTGGTTTTTGCTTCCCTTAATTGTTTTAACATACTTCTTTTTATCTTTCTTTATAATGTCTTCTAACAGCTGGTTCATGTAAGGTGAGCTTGTAAGCACAGCGGCAGGACAGCTTGTTTTTCCTCTCACTTTATTTGTTTGGGCTTGTAATTTTAAGGAAGGAAGTAGGTTTATATCAGCTGGCATTATTTTATGAGTCCCAAGAGCTGATAAATGAATATTGCTTGAACCGAGATGTTGGATGCTTCTAGAGCTAGGTTGTTGGACTTCTCTATAACCAGAATGATGGATGCCGTTAGAAACAGGTTGTTGGATTCCACTGGAATAAGTTTGTTGGATCGTGCTAGAATCATGTTGTTGGATGCTATTAGAACAAAGTTGTTGAATTCCACTATAACCAGATTGTCGGAAACCACTAGTTACAGTTCGTTGGTTGTTGGATAAGAAGTATCGTCAACAGCAGCAAACTCTTGCGGTTGAAAAATTTCATGGTTGGGAGGAAACAATCCATTTATCATGAAACCGTGTTCTGCTGTCTCAACTGTAGCTGATTTGTTGTAAACTTGACCAAACAGTCTTTCTATTTGATAGTGAGTTACAAATCTACCTATGTTTTGCTTGAGATAATGTTCTATTGCTTGCGCGTAGTAAGACTTAAATAGTGCCATGAAAGCTCTGTCAAGTGGCTGCATTTTGTATGAGCAGTGGGGTGGCAAACTTACAATATGCACCCCATTTATCTCGGTAAAGGTCCTAAATGGCAGGTTTCTGGTATGCGAATCATAGCCACCCAAGACCAAAACAACAGGATCGTCTTTGGTGGTCTTCACATTGGCCAATAACTGCTCCTGAAACTATTTCAGAAAAGTTCCCATTTCTATCCATCCAGATTTATGGCACGCTGCAGTACTTCCGTTGTGCAAGGTTCCTACATAAGGAGCTTGATATTCAAAATATTTAATGAAATTTAAATTGTGTTTAAAATGTTGTTAAACGTGAGTCAATTGTAACATTGTCACCAAAGAACCTTCTGAGATGTAATTTTTCAATTGCGATCCCCTATAAAGATATATTTATTAATATTGTGCTTTTTTAAAATTACAGTACATTTTTCGTACGCATTGTAAATCTGATTTTAGGGTGAGACTTTTATAATCGGCAGTGCATGTATAGTGAATAAAAAAAAATATGTTGAAAATTTGGAGTCAATTAAGGATTTTTAATAGAGGCTATACAATCAATAGAAAAGTGGATCTCCTTCTGCAATAATAATTTGGCATTCCCTACCAATTTCTACGATATCTATTAACTATGTGATAACTACTAAGAAGGCCACTTTTATTTTTCAATATGAACGCCATTGATATTAAAAATCTTGCACGATACATAAAATTGAGAGATTCAAATCGATGAAATTTCCTTATGTGTCCTCAGATGCACTATAGTAATTTTTGTAGTCTGAATTGAGAGAAATATGCTTTCAATAATTCATCGTGTTACACTGACCCTTTTAAAGTGGATTTGAGAAATAAGTATGTGGATGCGTGTAGTAACCAATTTCTTTGAGTTGACAGAAAATATGCTCCAACTTGGCATGTTTTCTTGACAATTGATTTCGTGTAGATATTGAGCATGCAAAATTACATATTTATCTGCAAAATTAAATGATATTTTAAATAAGATACAATGTAATCAAGTGCTAATTATGGCATCTAACAGGCATATTACTGAGAGATTAAAATACAATTGTTCAAGGACCGTTCACGTATTCTCAAGACTTCGCTAAATCTACTCATCCGGTCACTAACAAAACTAGGTCGACACTGATTGATAATATTTGAAGTTAATTGTTGAAATTCCCTTACCTTCAATATAATACTTGTATAAGGTGAAACTCTTGAAAATAGTTGCATTGGAGTAAAATCTTAAAAAATCACTGAACTCACAGACCGCTTTAACCACTCTCAATTCTTCCACTAGAATGGTATCTGGCCCAGATCAGAGGGCTAAGCCTGCCACCGCTATGTTGCAGCATTACTGGGGAAGATATCATCGTGTGCGACATTAGGAAGGTGTGCAATATACGCAAATCTTCCTTAGTCATAGATACACTACACTTTAGGTTTCTTATCTATTTTTGGGTAAGAAACGTTATAATTTGAATGGATATGTTTATAAAACCGCTCTAAATGCAAACGAAGCGACGGGAAAAGCTTGTACTATATATCAATATTTTATTTATTCCCAGAAAAAAATATAAATTTTGTTTTCTAAAAATTATTTTTTCTTGTAACTAATATTTAAAAATGTAAAATAATTTATAAATTTATTATAAAAATAAAAGTGTATATAATAAACTTTATATTTATTGTGAACTAACTTACTATGAGAAAAATATTTTGCCACTCCCAAGTAGTAACCACAACACTGTCCTGATTATGAAGTACGGAGGAACAAGAAAGAGATTACACAAAGCACTATAACGGGAGAAAGTCCAACTAAAGTACTAGCATGTTGGAAGGTCAACAACCTCTTCACTGTCTTTTGTACTTGTTCCTCTTCTTGCGCCCCAGTTGTAACCTCAACACAGTCCTGATGACGATATATGTGAGGTACAAGAAAGATACTACACCAAGCACTAGAACTGATATAACGTCCAACAGCAAGTACTGGTATGTTGGAAGGTCAGCCCCTGCAGATCTCAAATGAGGGGCTCCTCGATGTCTGATGACGTACTCGACCCAGTACACTGCCGTCTCCAGCGCTGTCTGTGGTCTGTCTCTGAACTGGAACGATGTCTTCTTAGCATTTGAAGCGTAACTGAAATATTATAATATTTATAAATAAATTCAAAAAAAAAAACTTTTCACGGAATAAATAAATATAATTAATATCCTCTTTGACAATATGTTTAACTATGTATCTCCAACATAGTTTATAAGGACTAAGAAAACATATTCATTTTGTTAGTTTCTCACATAAACATATGATATATATAATTATAATTCAATATACAGCAATATGCCTACCGAGGATCGTCAAGTAAAGTCCTTATGGCTGACAGGAGGCTCTCCTTAGTTATGTCATCTACAGGAGTCTACAAGCGAACCCTTGTAACACACATCTCTTGATATTTAGCTCTTGATCAGCAAACAGTGGTATCCCCACAATAGGAACACCGGCATAAACGGCTTCTAGCGTTCCCATCAGACCACCATGACTGATGAACAGACGGATCTTTGGGTGACCTACAGTAAAAACACATTTTAAATTGCTATTTTCTAGATGGGTTCAAGAGAACTATATAATAAACTATACTTTTTTTTAACTTAGTGCTTTCACCAACCAATAGCAAACGATATTTATGTAATTTTTCGGCTCCAAATGATGTTTTCATTCTAGATCAGCCATTATTCACGCTTATTAAGGACGGATATACAGTCATTTACAATTTAATTAGTTAAGTATGAAATATTTATTTATTTATTATGACAAATATTTTCTCTTGCTGAACAAACAACAAAGTTTGTTTTATGGGTGATAAAATTCTCAGTTGATAAAACACAGATGGTTTAGCAATTGACCTTGACCTGGAAACATTAACATATTTATATTAGTACTAACCATGGATTGAAGTTTTGTGTTCATGGTCATGGACATTTTTTATATAAAATTCTCCTTATTTTATATCTTAAACTCAACCTAGGTATAACGCATCGCTTGAATAGGTTGTATAGCAAAAACTGGGCTTCACTCCGGAGTGTAGGTTTCTGTGACCTTTATTAGAACACAGTGGAATAGAAACCATGCAGACGATTTTTAATTATCATATAAAAATAAAATCGAAAAGTAACATATTTTAAATTTAAAAAAATTCAATGTTACCAATATTTTTTTCAAGGGGAGGCATATTGAAAACCTTTATTTAAATGATATTTCTGTTTCGAGTTTAAACGTGTATAAATTATCCAAAATAATCGGCTATTTGATTTGCTCATAAGGATCGATTAGAGTCTAAATGGGGCTATCCACATGGAGATGATGACTATGTATCTTAAATCTACTTCAAGCCTAGATTATACCCGAATACATAAAGTTAATAAGCTAAAGATCAGGTTCAAACTTGCTGAAAGATTATCAAAATCATTTATATAGATCATTGCCAATTAATATACCTCGTTGGTCTGGGGTAAGTGCTCGCCTTAGGATTCAAACCCAGCTAAGGTTGAAGACCTTGGATGGGGAAGTAAGGCCGTCTAATACCAATTCGATTGTGGAGTGTAATAGAATCTTGGAACGTATGCGAAAATACCTTTTGGTAAGTTTTGTAACAACTTAAGTGCCTGCTCATAGAACTTAAATGTGGAAGGTAACGTAGAAACACCACACTTTCATAAATTCCGTAGTACATGACATTTCTATAAGAGGATGTAAGCTGCATTAACCAGCTGAAGGACTGCGTACATGCTCAGTGCCCGATGGATATAAATAACACCAAACAAAATCAATCTTCTCTTTTATAAGCACAGCGTCTTACTACCCCTTCAGGTCATACGCTTCTTCGGGTTGTTCACTTAAGAAGATAAGAAGTTGTAGCATTCTTGGATGTGAGGCATTTCACTTAGCATAACATTACTAGAATGGATGAGGAATCTAACAAAGTCATTTAAAATGCTAAGGATGTTATTATTTCGTGGAAAAATTTCAAATAAGAATAAAAACACAATTAATAGTTATTCTACTGGCGAAGAGTAGATTTAGAATTATTTGAACTATTCTACAGTAACTAAGCCACTCAAAGTCTTGTGGGTGCATTTAAGAAAGATATTCTGCTGGTACAAATGCAATGTGGAGCCATTTGCAATTTCATGAAAACTAAGATTAGAAGTATGTTTCGATGACGGGTAGTTTGATTGTAGGTCCATAGCGTATGTCTAATTTAATTTAAACAAAATCAGATTAGGGGAAATTCCTTATTCGAATACACGGCTTCACAATAGAACAATACAAAAGTACAACTATCATATTTTGTTTGACTAAACATTAATATGAACCTTACTCAAAATATCGAGTTGAGGAAGCCATTTCCCCGTCATGACATTGCTGGGTTTCCCTGGCAATGTGTCTCCTGTGTATTTCATCAGAACACGTTCTGGAAGGGCGCCAAATGCGTCCATAAGAGCTTTCAGTTTTTCAGATGAGAAAGTCTGGACTTGAACGAGTGACCCAAAACTGAAGTACACAACACCATGTTCAGACTCATCCATAAACTTCTGAAGATCCTGTTGGAAACCAAAAAATAACTTTGTATCATGCTTTTATATTTCCATTAAGTCGTGCAAAATTATTTAGGGTCAAGTTGGCCGATTTTGTAATATATTAAAACAGTTCTACATAAAAAAAGATCTCATAAAATATGACATTTGTAAAATATCTCATAAAAGGTGTTTTTCAAACCATAACAAAGAACTATATATCGGTAATAATAGTAATATTAATAGAATTCAAAAAATAAAATATTATTTATTACTTATTTACAATTATTAGGTATTAGTTGTATTAAATATGTTCTCTGAATTTTAGTATTTTAAATAATATAAATACAATACTTGCAACACTTAAAGTAAATACAATATAGATAACTAATAATGTATACAAATTACATCTTATTGATCATACCCATTAGCCTGGTTATGTAACAATTTATCGATGAATATTAAAATAAATTTATGCCTAAAATAAACCTTTTTTTTATAAGTCCATCTTATACGTATATCTTAAACTGCCATTATTATGGTTTAATTTTAATTTTAAGGCAATATAAACCTCAGACATTTGGATTGAATCTTGAGTTACAAACTAAAGAACATGGTATATTAAAATCTCAAACTCAGTTGTTCATATTAGATATCCATAAAATTTAAAGCTTACTTTTGGCAATTCTTTGGGTTCATCAATGTGCAGACCTCCGACTTCAACAAATCCCGGAACAACTGGTCTGGGACCACTGAAGCTGAAATGACTGTTTACCAGGATCAAGCTGGTGTTCTTAGCAATTTCCCCTATTGGGGAATGTTAGTACCATAAATACGTTTAGAGAGCTCATTCGTTGGGATTTCGTTGAAGTAATAATTGGCTGGATTTATAGTTATAAAATAAAGTGTGTTCCAAAATCTTTCTATAAAAGACATTTGGCTTCCGTAAGAAATAAAGTAGCTAGGAATATAGGCTGGGTGATCAGGATTGCCAATTCTATGATGAGTCCAAGGAAGAGCTACGCTTGACACCATGGCTACCAAAGGAACCTTAAATTTATGAGCTAAAGCGATTGTGCACTCAGAAACAAATGATTCCATGATTATAAGTTCATACTTTTCAGTTGATTTCAAGAGTTTCTGGGCGTTAGGGTGTTTCAAAACGACTTCGCACTGTGTCCTGGTAAAATCCCAGAGGAAGCTCAACATGGCCGTTGTGTCCCAAGTACGAACTAAATCTATTGTGATGTTGTCTAAAACATTTGGGACGCTGTCAGACACATCGATGTCGAAATAGTTGGGGAAGGGCTTCTTTTGTGGAAAATGGTTCAACACATGAACCTCATGCCCTCTTTCAGCCAGACTTTTCATCATCTTCTCATACATTTGGAAGTGACTTTTTCCGTTGTATTCGAATACTCCTAAGATCTTAGCTGTTTTTCCACCATGAAGGAGAGCAATAATGCTCAAGATTAAAAATGCTTTGGTCATCATCTGAAAAATAGTATTTAAATTTCCATTTAAACAATAAATCAATGATATTTTTTGACAGTCTTTTTAAAATTTAATTATGTAATTGTACTACACCATTTATTTTGTATTGCTAGATACATTCGAAGTTATATTAATTAATGATAAGATAAGCAGCACATGTGTCATGTACCTGCGCATTATTTATTACTAACATAATTTAAAATAGAAAAGAGGAAATGAGTGGTCCAAGGAGCAAAAGTTTAAAGATAATGAGTCAGCTGGCAGTAATATACCAAGGAATTATAAGTTAGGTGGAGTCATCAAACCATCAAGCAATAATACTTAAAATAGTAATATTTGTGAACGGTTACTAGGTATGCCAACTCTTAGGCCTACTGGCACTGATAGTAGCATGGTCTGAGGCATCAGTCTCACATTATACTGGATCAAATCTGAAGGAGAGGTTGAAGTTCACATTCCCAGATGTGTGTACAAAGGATATTTTCCAAAAAAGGGATGGAGTATACTAGTTTTAAATAAAAGTAAAAAAAATTGTATTCATATTTATTATAATCGAATTAACTATAAATATTTTTTGTATTTTCAACATCTTGATTGTAAATAATTTGGTAAAATCTATGAATGGATTTTATAAAATATTACATTTATACTTTCATGCTTAAA